>JAHUXG010018313.1:0-18296 GCA_020740815.1 Sciurus niger
CCAAGTCTATTTTTTTAAACTATCATTTGAAGAGAGGATTTCACTAAGTTGTGCAGGCTGCCCTTGAACTTGCAATCTTCCTACCCAGCATCCTAAGGAGTTGAGATGTGCCATGATACCCTAGAAAGATCTAATATCTTTTAGACTGAACTCTTCATGTGCAATAGCAGGTCTGTTAGACCACATCTAAGTAGCAGGGGATGGTTTTGAGAACTCTCCTTGGTGGAGGCACTAGTTGTTGAATCTGTTTTGTATGACTCTAGAATCAAAATGAGGTTCTTATATGTAGATTATTATAAGCTTGTTTTATTATAATCAAATAAGAGTAATGTTAAATTTTTGCTGGGTGGGAATGCATCTCAGTGGTTCATTTTAAGCCCTGAGTGTGATGTCCTGTATTGCAAATAAATAGAGGCTAGACTTTACCCAAATATTTGTATTTACTTACTTTCAAACATACACATATATTTTTATATGTTAATATACTTTTGGTACAATGAAACTAAATTATCTTAATTTTTCTTCACTTTTTTTGTTTATTTATTTATCTATTTATGGTACTGGGAATTGAACTCAGGGGCACTCTACCACTGACGCACATCTCCAGCCCTATTTTGTATTTTATTTAGAGACAAGGTCTCACTGAGTTGTTTAGCACCTCACTTTTGCTGAGGCTGGCTTTGAACTCATGATCCTCCTTCCTCAGCCTCCAGAGCTGCTGGGATTATAGGCATGCACCAGTGTGCCCAGCCATCATTTTACATTTTAAAATATTATACGAGACCACAGAAAACAGCATAAACATATGTCAAAACTACTGAATGAACTATTTTTGGAGAGATCACTATTTTTATAAATTTATTTTAAACCAAGTTGAACAGGTGATGACTCCCAACAAATTTACAAATGCTGAAAATAGGCTCCTCATTAGTATCATGTTAGTTTTATTGTTGCTGTATCCTCAGGTATGTGGTTCTTACAATTTCAAATAAAGTAGTATGAAATTGCCCATATGTATTATTGAGGCAAAACTCACAGAAGTATTAAATTGCTATAAAAATAAAAATTTATTATTGCAAGAAAATCATTCAGCTACAACACTAAATACCTTGTCTTGAATGCTTATGGAACTTGTGTGTTTGTCTTTTTTCAGAGATCTTAAAATGTTTGTAATGTCCCATTTATTTGAAGGACGTGTTGTTGTTTGTGATCCCCAGTAGATTTTGGTACAGGCTGTACAAATTTGCCTCATTTGGCATCACCTTAGCAGCACCTCACTCAGCCTTGTCTCTCAGAATACAGTTAGGAATAAAAAATGTCTGACTCATTGACAATTTGGATGAATCAGATGCTGTTGTGAACACCAAATTTTCAACAAGGGGCATATATATTGACTTGTGCATTGGTTTTATGGATGCCAATGACCCTGCCCCCCACCACAATAAATATCTGAGCCAAAAGTTCACAATTAGCTATTTCACTGTTTTCAAGCTGCTATAAGAAAATGCCTTACACTGGGTAATATATCAGTAACCGAAATTTATTTCCACATTTCTGGAATCTGGGAAGTCCACATTCTAGGTGCCAGAAGAATCAATGCCAGTGAGGGCCCACTTCTTGTAGATGGCCCCTTCTATGTGTCTTGTCCTGGCAGACATATCATTCAGGATGGAGGATTCCTTATGACTTAATTCACCTCCCCACGGTTCCATTTAAAAAAGAAAATCACATAGAGAATTAGGGGTGAACATATGAGTTGTGAGGAGATAAAATTATTCAGACAAAAGCACTAAGCTAAGCAGAATTTGGGAAGACTTCAGGGGTGGTGCATAGACAAGAAGATAGAAAATAATAGGAGGAGGCTTCAGTAACACTTGCTGGTCAAAGACCTGATATTCTTCCACAAGCAGCTGCTTTAACTCTTTCTTTATTTCTTCATTCCTGCAAACTATTCCTATGCTTTCATGGGTCTTCATTCATTTGAGCTGTTAAAACAGAATACCATACACCACTGGATTAGCAGGTTTCTCCCTATTTTGGAGGTTGGGAAGTCTAAGATAAGAGCACAAGTGTGGGTGCCTTCTGGTGAGAGTTGTCTTTCTGTTTCTATCATCATGTCACCTTCCATGGAAAGAGAAAGCAAGAGTGAGTTCTCTCTCTCTTTCAATCTCTCTCTCTCTCTCTCTCTCTCTCTCTCAGTACTGGGGATTGAACCCAGGTCTTTGACCAAGCTAGGATCCTCTTTCTCTTTTCCTATAGATGCTAGTCCCATGGTGAGATCCCCATGAAACACCTCACTTTAATCTAAATATACCTAAAAGGCCCTACCTCCCAAAGATATTTTTGGGGGTACTTAGGGTTTAAACATAAGGTTTAGAAGAAAGCAAATATGGAATCCGTAACTTTATTTTTCAAATTTCCAAAATTAGTAGGTATTATTTTTTAGTCCCAAACTAATGTTTATAAATATATGAACCTAGTTGAGAAAAATCCTCTTAACTTAAAAACATTAATTGTATACAAATTTAAGTTTGTTTCATAGTTGATAAATTCTTAGTCTTCTTTCACGCAAGATGTATGCACAGAAAATTTTTTGGAGAATTTGTGTTAATGAAATGTTACTGCATACTTAATGAAGCTCCCATTTCTCTGTCAAATGTATAGAAATAATAAACAATGATTTTATAAAACTAACATAAGGATAAAATTTCCTATTTTAAAAGTGTTGTTTTAAAATATTAAAACAAATTTATCACCTTCTCTCCTCAACTCTAAAGATAAAATGTACCAACAATTCATTAAGAATGAATTGATGATGTATGGGGGAAACATTATTTCTGTCCACTGAAAACCTTCATAATAAGTTTATTTTAGGTGGTGCTGAAAGAAACTATTAAAATTAAACCAGAAACTACTTTGCAGTTACCTTAAAATCCTTTATTACTTTGTAAAAGGAGATAATACAAAATAGAAGTCAAAATATTTTTCCAATATTCACATTTCTAAAGAACTGAAAGTTCTCAAAGGAAAAGCAAAGGACAACAAAAACTATCCTAAGATTGTGTCTGTGTATTTTCACTGCTTAGGAATTCCATAGGTAAAGAACTAATTCTTAAAACTTAACATGAAGCATCAACTAAGAAAACTCTTTTTATCTCTTGTTTGATTCTTTATCACTTTAAACATATGTAAGGCATGAGGCTTGGAGATCTGTATCCTTAAATGCAACTATATTAAGTGAATGCATTATTTTACATTGCAGTCATTTTCCATTAAATTAAAAAATCAATTTATCTGTGCTAAGCTTCCCAGTTTATGGACTGCACTTGAGGTTGTGCATTGGACAATCAGAAAAGGAATATCCACATTAATCACCAGCTATGATTGCAATTAAAACCCACAGCTAAATGCTGCAGATGTATGCTTAGTGGTACAGCATTTGCCTAATGCATGCAAGGACTTGGGTTAGATTCCCTCATCACAAAGATAAAAAAAAAATTGCACCACATTCATAACTACATTGCCTTAAAATGTATGCCTCAAGACAAACTAAGAGCACATATTGTGATTTATTTCCTAAGAGATTATAGTTATCACAATTCTTATTGTTATTAAGTAGCAGCTGTAAAGTTAGAAAAATTGAAGAAAAATGGTTTATTGATGAAGATGATTGGAAATATGTGAATCAGTGTTACCATGTTTGTACATTTCTATATGATAAAAATCTCATCTGCTACAGAGAATTGGGAAATTCACATACAGCAGATAATCTGTTTTTACTACTTCTAGAAGAGAATACATTTGAAGAAAATTAATGCTCTTTTGCTGTAGTTACAATAATACGTATGATTTCAAATTTGAATTTGAGTTTTCCAATGCTCAATTGAAAAAAAAGTCTGAGACTAGGTTGCAGTCTGTTATATGGATTATTTACCAAAGTTTTTACTGATTTTTTTTAATAAAATGAATCTTTGTATTCATATTGATTGCATTGCTTTTGGTTCAGGGCGGATCTTCAGATCTCCTGACCATGTTATTTGAGTAGTAAAATTTTGCCCATAGAACAGAGCCCTTAATTCAAAATTTAGCTAAGTTGATAATCATTTTAACTTAAAGTCATATAGTCTTATGATGAATAATCTTTCCCTTCTATTCCTTTATCATTTCAGAAGGTAATATATAATTTAGATGCTACTATCTGGAAAATATTATACAAAGATGTGAATACAAGTAAAATTATAAAGACCTATTCACCTAACATAAGAATAAACCTAAGTAAGAAGACTATTTCTGTTATTAAAACTGATTACATTTCAAATAAAGGCATGCAAATAATACAAACACCAGAACACGTGTTTATTTAGGTTCTGAGCATTTTCTCTCTCCTATATTCTACTTAGTATTATAGAACACTGAACTGTAAGACAGGCTTCTCTAAGAACTAAGAATAAAGAGATTGTAAAAATGTTTTTAGATAAGGTCAGTCCCAGAATTATGTTCAACTGATGGGGATTAGGCAAATAAGCAGAATGTTCAATTGTGGGCTTGAATTAAGGATGTAGGTAGATCCAAACACCCATTAACTGTATGGCCTTGATAAATAACAGTCTGTATTTTTCACTGTAAAGGATCTTGTATGATTGATGTACAAATGTCACAAACACCACTTATTTTGTACTCTGTGAGTACAGAATAACTCTTCTTGGTATTATTATTGTAATTTTTATGCTAGACTTTTGTCTTTGGTGTTAGCATAAATTATTATTGTTAATATATTTTGTATTCTCTTAATTTTTATAAAAGAGTTACTAGCTAGCTCAAATACTATCATTACATGAAAGAAGTGAAAAAACAAGCTCAGAGAACTTTGAAGGGTTACTCAAAGACACGTGTTCAAAGTGGCAAGGTTTGGAATGGGATCCAATTGTTTTGACTATTTCCTGTTCTTTCAATAGTCATCATAGCAAAAAAAAAAAAAAAAAAAACAAAAAAAAACAGGACAATCAAATTTTAAAGTGTGTATGTTATCCTGATGGCTACTTCAGCAATTACTACAAAACACACACTGGTGAGCCACTTAGAGGGGTTACATAACATGTGCTGCATGCACATTCCTCATCTGTTTTGTTGTTGTTGATGATGTCATTGTTTAACTTAGTTACAAATAACAGTAGAATGCATTTTGATACATCATACATAAATTGAGTACAACTTCTCATTCTTCTGGTTGTACATGATGTAGAATTACTCCAGCCATGTAATCATATATGCAAATAGAGTAATAATGTTCAATTAAGTCCTATCCTTCATGTCCCCCTACCCCTCTCCTCCCTTCATTCCATCTATCTAATCCAAAGTACCTCTATCATTACCTAAATTCAACCCCTTATTGTGAATTAGCATCCACATATAAGAGAAAACATTTGGCCTTTGTTTCTTTGGGATTAATTTATTTCACTTGGCATGATATTCTCTATCTCCATCCATTCACTGGCAAATACCATAATTTCAATTTTCTGCAAGACTGAGTAATATTCCTGTGTGCATGTATACCACATTTTGTTTATCCATTCATGTGTTGAGGAGCACATAGTTTAGCTCCAAAGTTTAGCTATTGTGAGTTGAGCTTCTATAAAAACTGATGTGGCTGCATCACTGTAGTATGCTGATTTTAAGTCCTTTGGGTATAAACTGAGGAGATGAATAGCTGGATCAAATGGTTGTTCCATTCCAAGTTTTCTGAGGAATATCTATTACTGCTTTCCAGAGTGATTGCACCAATTTGCAGTACCACCAGCAATGTATGAGTGTACCTTACTCCCCACATTGTCATCAACATTTATTGTTCTCGTTTTCTTGGTAATTGCCATTCTGACTGAAGTGAGAAGAAATCTCATTGTTATTTTAATTTGCATTTCTCTAATTGCTAGAGATGTTGAACATTTTTCATATATTTGTTGATCAATTGTATTTCTTCTTCTGTAAAGTGTTTGCTCAGTTCCTTAGCCCATTTGATGATCAGATTATTTGTTTATTTTTTGTGTTCTTTGTTGAATTCTTTATATATGCTGGAGATTAATACTCTATCTGAGGAGCAGGTGGTAAAGATTTTCTCCCATTTTGTAGGCTCTTTGTTCACATCCTTGATTGTTTACCCTACTGTGAAGAAGTTTTTTTAGTTTGATTCCATCCCATTTATTGATTCCTCATTTTACTTTTCTTACACTTTTGAAGTCTTTTTATGCATAACTACTGTCTTTCCTATTGATTCCTGAAGAGTCCCCTCTTGAGATTATGTCATTGACACATTTAGTACTCAACAAAGGTGACTCCTTCTCTGATTCACAAGCATTATAATACTCTGGTATTTAGAAAGTATGACAACTTTACATTACTCAAGGTTTCTAAAATGTAATTTAAATTTCTGAAGCTGGTGTTTTGTTACATGAGAGCAAATATAAGAACATGGGTTATGTGGAAAGTGTTTGTAAAACCCATTGATTTTAATTAATTAACCATTGTTTTTTACTTTTCTTAAATTATTCTGAATAGAGCATCTTTAAAATTATAATTTAAGAGAGATGGTTCCATGGAATTGTGTATTTTTTGTTCTAGTGTAGGGTACAATAGCATTAGGTGGTTAATCAAAATGATTAAGTCATTATATATCTACTAATTCCAAAATGCCTAGTAGATATTTTTTTCTTGATACTGAATGCTCTATTTTAACAATGGGCACAGAGCAGTAAAGTTCATTCCTAATTGTTTTTCATCTCCTTCTAACCCAAGAAAGAACAATCTGATAGTACAAAAGAATTGTGGTAAGTTGTATATCTGACTCATATTTTATCAGGCAATTTGTAGAGATTGTCGTGTTGCATTTTGGATGGAATAAGGGCTTCAAGATCATGATCTGTCACTTTGCTATGCTGTAACAAATTTATTGAAGAAAATTTCAAGGATGATGCATATTCAGTTTAAAATGGGCAATTTTTAGATGTTGAAGTTGCCTGAATTTTCCCTTTTCCAAAGTTATTTACAAGTAAAGGCAAACAAATACATTTTCTGAAAGTGTCATTAAATATAACAAGCTTGGTAATTATTTTAAATTTTTTTTAAAAATGTGTAGTTTTATAGTTCTTAAATCTAATTTGTTAGATAAAATTAGAAAGTTTCTATTTGTTTTAAATAAATTTGGGACAAATTTAATCTTAATGCATATTTAACCATAAAATGAGAGCAGACTATCTATATAAGAGTTTTCTTTTATTTTGGCTTCTGTATCTGACAGTATGACATGACATCAATCAAGCAGCCAAACAGAAAAAAATTCTAAGTATATATATTTGTGGACATATAAATCAAACTACAAACTCTTCAGAGTTTAGAAAATATGAATCTCTTTACTGAGTAATGGAGTCACCTTGAGTTCCTTAAATCAATAGTTCACTGAACCTAAAGAACCATTTTCAAGCACTGGCACATACATAATCTGCCTTATGCTGCATGCGAGAACATGTTTAGTAGAATTGAGTTAAACTACTAAAATAAAAAATGCCTTCACAATACGGACTGCTGAAACACAAACCACCTTCAAACATCAGAATTTCAGAATATCCCAGTTATCAGAACAATGTCTATAAGTAGTGCTGGTATACTAAATAATTGCACAAGAAATTAATAGTTTTGGTAAAAGTTAACAATTTAAAATAAAATCTTCATTGCACTTAAAAGTTAGGCAAATCTTACTAACTTGTGTGTATGTTTTTTACATCATGCTAATGAGGAGAGAATGTGGCAGATAGTGTGCCCCTAGTATATCTTGCACACAAAAGGAAATTCTATTCCATATTTTAAGTAGAGATTTGTAGCCTTCTTAGAATTCAGACTATTCAAACCTCCTGGGAACAAGTTATTTTTCCAAAACATTTACAGGCTTACCTCCAAAGAAATATTTTATTGTCTGTCAAATGTATAATTATCTCAGTAAGAAAAGATCACCAGTGAAATTCTAATTTTTCTATACATTTGAAAGATTTTGCTAGGATTTTATTTGGATGCCCAAAGTGAGTTAGCTAAAGAATGAAGTTTCCTTATAGATATACTGTGTTTATCAATATTGGTAGCCCCTCAGGAAAACAACAACAATATGCTAACTTGTCATTCTGGATAACAACTAATAAATTAACAATTTTTTTATCAATTGAATTTGAGAAGAAATGTTCACAGACATGCCTAATATCATGCACAGAATTGATCTATAAACATGAGGTTTTCTGTAAAAATGCAGCTGAGGACTCACACTGGCTTCTCTTTTTCCTTCAGTTTCCATAATGTAATAATTTTTTTAAAATTATTTTTCATTTAATTCCATGTTGGTTTATTCTTGCTAATAACATGTCTATTGTTCTCTAACCATGGTGAAATTGCCATTTCTTAAACAAACAGCACTTATTGGAAATTAAACCTTTACTAATGTATTATAATTATTACTTCAGGGTAATCTGCTGCTCTCACAGGGAACCACAGCCAATGTGATGGTAATATTTCTAATAGGGAGCTGTTAATATTTCTTCTACGCTGAAATCCCACATAATGGATATTGCCTGAGGCTGATTAATGATTTCAGAGCTGGAACAGTGATTTGTAGCTAAACCAGTCCTCAATGGAGGAGATTCAGGGTTATTTCAGTTAATACAGTTAAATAAGTGTAAACAGTACCTTCAGTTAACATGCATGTAATCCACTAGGTAAGAAAGAGCAGCAATAAAAGAAAGTAAATAATGGTAATCCTGCTGTCCATGCATTTCATTTACACTTATAACAGATACAGGGAAGAAGCACACTACAGTTCCATCAAACCTGCGGAATTACTTCCCCGCAACACATTTTTTTCTGCATTGTAAAAGCAATTCCTGAACAAGTGAAAGCAAATTGAGCTAAGTGCCTGAAATAAATCATCATTCTTTCCTCCCTTTTTTTACTATCGCCTTCCTTGCTAAGAAAGAAATTGAACAAATAAATTGGAATAAACTTGTGCATGACAGATTTTAAGTAAGGAAGATTTTGTTCATGATATCCCACAAGTGTACAGACATCCGACAAGATGCAAGCTGTATGGACTTTTGTCTTCACTCTCTTTGTTTTAATGATTTCTAAACATTGTGATATGTGCTGTTTTGCCAGAAATCCCTGGCTTTTGGCTAGCAAAATCAATTAATAGGCAGCATCTTAAAAACAATGTAAAGAAAAATGAAAAATTCCTCTTAGATAAAATCTGAAGGTCTTTCAGTTCATGCATTGATTATGAGTAGTCATTAGAGTGATTGATGAAGTTGGAATAAAAACTGGTGATCCCTTTACTAGTATGTAACATAATTTCAGGCAAAACATAAAAGATGAACTCCAAAATAGTCTTTGGTTTTCAAATGCTTGGGAGAATCTGAGCTCAAAGAAACCTCTCAACCAAATGTCACTGCATTTTGTAATATGAACAAAGTGCTTGAGAAATTAGTGCTAGGCTTCTAGCACTATATCCAAACTTCATTTCTATTTGCAACTTCTTTGTACACTACAGAGCTTCCTCTCACCTGCCCTCATGCACATATATGCACAAGGGCCTTGAGTTGGGGGACTTTATTCTTTGATCGGAATGAGTATGATGACACATCTTGATCTTTAATCAAACCTGTACAAAATAGTCTCTGGATTGATAGGACTGGATATGACTCATGAATTTTTTTTTCTACAATATACTTAAGAAGTCAAGTAAGAAAGTAAAAGTTTCTCCCTTTGGTAATGAATTTGTTAGACTATTAGTAAGGACTGCTAAATCTGTTTTATTGTGGTGACAAAGACAAACTTCTCAGGTTCATAGATCATCAGTTTTCTAAAAAGCTTTTACATGTAGAATTCATATATTGTTCATTCACTAATTTGTGCAATTATTGTTTTTAATATATTCCCAGTTGTGAAACCAATACTAAAAACTCAATTGTTTTGATTAACTCAATTGTTTGATTGACTCCATATTGATTGTGTCCTTGGATGCACTAATACTTTGGATTTTCATAAATTTTAATTTATCAAAATTTTCTTATATCATTTCTTCATTTGTTTGGAAAGAAAAACAAATGTAAAGAAAGTTGTAAACACACAACAACAAAAAATCTTTTCTTTCACAGTCTGTGAACATCCTAGCTTGCTATTGGTTCATCAGTCAGCTTGCAAGTATCCTTCTCCATTATTGGTCCCCTGTTAGCATGGCAGAATTCAACTGCTTAGGGATAGCACCCCGCTGTCTTTTCTCATGCTTTTCTCTCTCCTACTCACTTGCTTGCTCTCTCCTCCTCACTTTTCCACTCTCTCTAGCACACACCCTTTCTCTTTTCTTCTCATTTTCTCTCTTACCCTGCTGGGGGACACTCTGTTTGCTTAATAAACTCCTTTATGTGATTTCACATGTCCAGCATGGTTTATGTGGGTTTTCTTACATTGGTGCCATTACACAAATGATTTTGATGGCTTTAAGCAGGGGGTCAGATGAAGGGTTCCCAGGGTTGAATCTGCTGGAAAGGAGGACCCAGATCCCATGGTGGAGACTGATACAGCTGAGTCTGTGGCCAGGGCATCCCAAGGCCAGAGTAGTCAACTGGAGATGAGGAGGCAGCACATTGATTGTGTCATCACACAAGCACCAATGTGTGCCAGGCAAAAGCTGAGGAGGGTTGAGGACCTGATATCAGGGTTTTCAAGTGTGAGTGCAAGCGTGAGCATGAAGTTGAGCCTCAACCCTGAGAGAGAATATCCACCATAAATACAGGAACCCCCCCCCAGCAGATAAGACCGACTATAGAGGCCGGCCCTAACTATAAAAGTCGAGGCTGGGGGTACCCCCACCCATCAGCTGCTTCAAGGGTCCCAGATCAATGGTTGCTTCTCAGGCTGGCAGAGGAGTGTTTAAATTGGCCTAGGGGACCTGCCTAGAGGACTCACCAATCCGAAGTCCAGTGATGGATGCATAGCAGGGCAGAGCAACCAGGCAGAATGGAAGGTGAGGCTGTGTCCGGGGGGCACTGGGCCATCAGATGGGGTTCCACTTGATTAAAAGACAGTGGAAGAGTCTATTCGAGTCACAGCATCAATGTAAGAAAACCCATGAAAACCACACTGGACATGGGAAATTACATAAGGGAGTTTACTCTGCACACAAGGGTGTGTACATCACAGACTTTGGACCCATGAAGGCCTACCACTGGTATTTTCAGGCCTTCCAGCTGAGGTTTTCTTTTTAAAATCACAACAGAAAGGAAATAAAAGAGGAGAGAGAGAGACAGAAAAGGAAAGGAAAGGGAAGGGCAAGGAAGGGAAAGTGCAAGGGGAAGGGAAGGAAGGAAAGGGAAAGGGAAAGGGAAAGGAGAAGGAATAGGAAAGGAAGAACACTGCATCATGACAAGAGAAACTGTGAAATTCCTAATACAGTGTCCATTAAAAAATCATTGTTTCTAGCACATCCACACCTGGTCATTTAGGGGTTGTCAACGCCTCTTTTTCAATGAAAATAAGAAAGTTGAGCAATTGCAGTAAGGGGCCTGTAGCCCTCCACAACTGCAATATTTACTTTCTCAGTTTTGACAAGGAAGAGTTGACAACCTATTCAATGGGAAGGTCATGTTTGCTTCCATGTCAGGAGCTCTGCAATAGCTGCTCTCTGCTTTGGACACTTTTCCTCTGATAGACACATGACCTGTCCCTTACCTCCAATTCTGACCTCCTCATTGGTCAGTCCATCTCTGTGCACATCCCCACAACTCTATGAACCCTCTCAGACCCATTTATTCCATTTAATTTTCACTTGGGAGCTCACCCATCTGCCTTTGTCTTCCCAATTTCCTAGGATTCTCCTTAGAATCTCAGTTCCTGCCCTCATGGGGGAACTATTCCTGCATCATTTTTCATGATGTCCAGATCCAGAATCTAGCTAAGGCCTGGCTCATAGAAGGTACTCACTGAATGTCTATTGACTGAATACTGACTAAAACATCAACCAAGGAGCAGCCCTAGAAGCCAGAAACAAAGTCCAGACTCACACAGGAAGACTTACTATATGGTTGTAGGAAAAAGAATGTGGAAAGGGAAGAGATGCTGTCAAGAATTCCTCTGCAAATAGAGACAGTGGACTGTGCAAGGATGGTATAACAAGCACAGCCCAGGAAAAGAGGCACAGCACTCTTTTCAGCACTCTTTGTTCACAAGCCTGACAAGATCCCTACCTGGAAACAGTTTTAGCTGCTACCAAGGTACCTTGGAGATAAAGGTCACATGACTGCAATTTGTCCTATTACCAGAGACAATCCTGCCAGGCCACTTTGTTTGACTAAGGAGCAACCATTCATGGTGCATAGGTGAGGTTTCAGAGCGGAAATACGATGGAGGGTTGTGGAGAAATTTGGTGCCCTTATTTTCACCCTGAAGGTAGAGTCCTCCAGAGAATCATACCCACTCAAAAAACAGTAAAAAGGTCAGGAGAGGTTATTCCTGCCAACATCCCCCAACATCCAAATAAGGCTTCTACTAAAGACATATGTCACTGGACTTCTTAGTTTCTTCAGTTATTCTCCCTGCTATCTTTTCTTGCAAAAGAAAACCTAACCCAAAAAGAAACCCTAATTTTTTTTTCTAGTTATAGATGGACACAATACCTTTATTTTATTTATTTATGTGGTGCCAAGGATCAAACCTAGTGCCTCACACATGCTAGACAAGTGCTCTACCCCTGAGCTACAACCCCAAGCCCCAATAAATGGAAAACTGATACTAGAATTGGAGCCAAGACCATTATGGATAGATTAGCACTAGTAGTTACCAATGTTATTTTAAACCTACATATTATAAAGAAAATGTTTAGATTAGTTATATTAAAATTTAAATAGCATAAAATAATGCCTAGTATTTTTAGGTTTATTATTCACTGGATTTTTCACAAATATGTATGTTGTATGACTACTATGAAAAATAAGATATAGAAGCATTTGATCACCTTAACATATTTTTACATGTCCCTGTTCAGGTTCCTCCAACCATTCTAAACTGTTAAAAAACCTTAAGTATTTTAAGTATTGACTCATGAAATGTCTTACAAATGGAAGTATGCTGGTGGATTGAGAGTGGCATCACAGGGCTCAACCTCTGTGTCCAACATTTTGGGCAAGGGTACCCAGTTCATGATCCTGTCTGGATACTCCTCCTATAGTGGATCAGTTGGAAATTCTGCTGGTAGTCACAGTTCTCTGCCTTCTTTCTCACAGCATCCAGTGCAGAGTCCACCAGATCCACATGTTCCGTATAGTGCCCTTTGGCCCAGCTGCTCCCAGCACCTCTCTGACCAAAAACAAAGTTGTCCAGCCTGAAGATCTGCCCAAAGGGGCGTGAGCACACTCAGTCCATGGTGGCAGGCTCTAGGTCCACAAAACATTGCAGCTTGTGCAGATCCCCACTTCCCTGCAGAAGCAGTGAATGACATTTCATCGCGAAACCCCATAACAAAGGTATTGTTATGTTAGATAATTTAAAACTTTAAATTTCTCAGTTTTAATTTCTGTTAGCTAATACTATACTTCTTAACATACTTTGCCAAAAGCAATCAGGTTTGACACATTCTTCTCTTGATTCTCGCCTAGTGTTACATTGGTGTTAGAGTTTGCATTCTAATTCTCTTTACTATCCAGGTTCCTCCGTCACTTCCACTCAGGAACTCTTCTTCTGGAAGCTGATGTGGCATCATGTCACAGCTCAGGCCTACCACTGAGAGACTAAGGGTGGAGCATCCCTTAAGTGTGTTGTCAGTGTCCCTGAGCTTGTTTCCTGCCTAGTCCTGCTTTCCCGACATGTCTCCCATGCCATTCATGAGGAACTCATGGCATAGGCCTCCTTAGATGGTGAAGGTGACTGAATGTGAGGACAGGCTAAGTGTAGAGACTGTGGAGACAAGATCAAGGAATTTTTTTTTTTACTGTTAAAATTACAGTGGACTTTTATTTATAGTATCACTATCAGATTAGGTAGTATCTTTTTTCCATGAGGTAGCCACAATAACTCTTATTTCTTTAAAATATTAAGTTTTATATTTGGTATTGTATATTCTACATTATAGAAATGTCTTAAAGAGGATACTGTGATGTGGAAAGGGTAAAATT
Organism: Sciurus niger; assembly: GCA_020740815.1. Lineage (NCBI taxonomy): Eukaryota > Metazoa > Chordata > Mammalia > Rodentia > Sciuridae > Sciurus > Sciurus niger. The sequence continues at coordinate 14,196 of JAHUXG010018313.1, forward strand.
TAAATAGTTTACACTCCACCATTCAGATACACATCTGTGTGTGAGCACTGCAAGTTATAGCATATTTATATGTGTGTAAATGTTAAGTAGGCTTAACAACATACTCTGTGGGGTCTTATTTTTTTTAAAATAAAACATGTACTACTATATTCCTTTTTAATAGAATTTGACCATAATTTAACATTCCATTACAAAGATTTCTGATAATTGATTGAGCCACCTCCTGATGTTTGAGTGTTTATCTTATTTTTCTGGTAAAGAGAGCATTTTTATCTCTGAATATTTCTGCATATTGCTGACTACTCTGTTTCTGGAAGTTGAATCGTTGGGTCAGTGTGAAGATGCTAAGGGCCCTTGGTTCTGGGAGCTCCCAGAGGGCAGGGTAAGGGTGTGCTTTGTCTGTGGTGAGGCCAGGGTACCCTTAATGTTGGGTGTCTGTCATAGGTAAATGCACAGAGTCAGGTACTCTTCAGAATGCATACATGATTCATACCAAGCAGATAGGTAAGAAAGTTGAGACTTAGTGCAAACTCATCAATAGATAAAGTTTTTGTTAGTTTTGAAAGAGAAAACTCAATTGCCCCACCTTCCTGTGTTCTGCAGTGAGTAGATCTTTTGCCCTTCAACTCATACTATTTTAAAGGCGTATTATAATGTTTATGATGTTCCAGTAAGTGAAACATTCCACAGGAGGTGCATTTTAGAATTTTGGTTCCCTTTGGTTTCCAAGGCCTCACATATTTTCTCTATGCAGATGAGTGGAAACCACACCTTCCTGCACTTCTGGCAGAGTCTCCCAGGGCACCAGTTTGGATGCTCTTTGAGAATGTGATGTTAAGTTTAGAGTACACCTCAGATGATCTGAGGCATTTATATATTTCATTTAATTTATTTTTTATTGTTTCTACTTAGTTATACATGACAGCAAAATGTTTTGATTCATGGTACACAAATGGTATATAGCTTTTCATTCCTCTGTTTGCACACCATGTAGTCACACCATTCATGAATTTGTTCAGAGTAATGATGTTTGTCTCATTCCACCATCTTTCCTTCCCTGCCAGTCGTCCCCTCACCTCATTCCCCTCTACACAATCTAGTGTTCTTCCATTCTTCCATTAACACCCCCCCACACAATTATTTATCAGCATCCACTTATCAGAAAAAACATTTGGCATTTGGATTTTTGGGATTGGCTTATTGCACTTAGCATGGTATTTTCAAACTCCATCCATTTACCTACAAATGCCATAATTTTATTCTTCTTTATGGCTGAGTAATATTATTCCATTGTGTATACTCATTTTCTTTATCCACTCATCTGTTGAAGGGCATCTAGGTTGTTTTCATAATTCAGCTTTTGTGAACTGAGCTGCTATAAACATTGATGTGACTTTGTCACTGTATACTGATTTTAAGACCTTTGGGTATAAACTCAGGAGTGGGATAGCTGGTTCAAATGGTGGTTCCATTCCAAGTTTTCTAAGGAATCTCCACATTGCTTTCCATAGTGGCTGCACCAATCTGCATTCCCACCAGCAATGTATGAGTGTACTTTTCCCCCGCATCCTCACCAACATTTATTGTGGCTTGTATTCTTGGTAATCGCCATTCTGATTGGACTAAGATGAAATCTTAGATTTGATTGGCCTTTTTCTTATTGCTAGAGATGTTGAATCTTTTTTTTATTTATTTATTGGTTGATTATATATCTTCTGTGAAATGTCTACCCAGTTCCTTAGTCCATTTATTGATTGGGTTTTTTTTTTTTTTGGTGTTAAGTTTTTTGAGTTCTTTATATATCCTAGAGATTAATGTTTTATTTGAGGTGCATGTGGTAAAGACTTTCTTCTAATCTATAGTCTCTCTCTTCACATTATTGATGATTTCTTTTGCTGAGAATAAGCTTTTTACTTTGAAGCCTTCCCATTAATTGATTCTTGATTTAACTTCTTATACTTCAGGGGTCTTTTGGAAGTCAGATGCTAGGCCATCATGGTGAAGATTTGGATCTACTTTCTCTTCTAGTAGGAGCAGGGTCTCTGTTCTAGTACCTAAGTCTTTAATCCATTGTGAGTTGAGTTTTTACAGGGTGAGAGATAAAGGTTTAATATCATTTTGTTACATGTGGCTTTCCATTTTTCCCAGCACGATTTGTTGAATAGGTTATCTTTTCTCCAGTGAATGTTTTTGGCGCCTTTGTCTAGTATAACTGTATTTATGTGGGTTTGTCTCTGCGTCTTCTGTTTTGTACAATTGGTCTACCTATTTTGGTGCCAGTACCATGCTATTTTTATTTTTATACCTCTTATATTGTTATAGTTTTAGGTCTGGTATTGTGATACCTGCTGCTTCACTTTTCTTGCTAAGGATTGCTTTGGCTATTCTTGGTCTCTTATTTTTCCAAATGGATTTCCTGATTGCTTTTTCTAGTTATATGAAGAATGTCATTGGAATTTTATAGAAATTGCATTAGTATTGTAAAATACTTTTTGTCTTATTGCCACTTTGACAATATTAACTCTGACTATGCAGGAGCTTGAGAGATCTTCCCATCTTCTAAGGTATTCTTCAGTATCCTTCTTTAGTGTTCTGTAGTTTTCACTGTAGAGGTCTTTCATTTCTTTTGTTACAGGGATGCCCAAGGTATTTTTTTAATATTACTGTGAATGGGGAGTTTTATTTCTCTTTCAGTGGATTTATTGCTGATGTATAGGAATGCATATGATTTATGGGTATTGATTTTCCTCCTACTTTGCTGAATTCATTTATTCTAGAAAATTTTTCATGGAATATTTTGGATAGTCTAAATATAGAATCAAGTCACAGCAAATACTGATAGTTTGAATTCTTCATCTGTTTGTGTACTTTTAAATTCTTCTGTCTTATTGCTCAGTCCAGTTTCAAGGACCATGTTGAATAAAAGTGGTGAAAGAGTATCGCGCTCCCCTGCCCGCAGAGAAACACGAAACCGGATCAGGGCAAGTTCTTTATTATTTTCTGCTAGCAGTTACTTCTGGCTGGCCGGCAGCTGCGGCTCTCGCAAGCGCCTTACATTACATACAACAACCAATCAGCTTATAGGTCACGAGGGGAAAGCATGGACAGTAATGGAGCATAACAGCGTGGATATAGCAATCATGCAGTGTCCACGAGGACCCATGGCCAATCACATTAACTTCCTCAAATAACGCCACTTTTTGGACAGAGAATTAGTCTGCTGGAGGTACCTGGTTTTGTTCTCAGCACTTCCTTGGCACCTTGCCAGGCGCCATCTTGGCCACGCCGAAGGGCTGGGGGTCTGCAGTACCCCGACAGCTCCCCCTTTTTTATTTATTAAAAGAATGCTGGCTTGGGATCGTGCCTGTCTTAGGCGGAGTGGTCAACTATCGTCCTTACCCGTCATCGGATAACTGCAGAGCATGCTACAGCTCCTGTCTTAGGTTGGTACGAAGTTACCTCCTTCCTTACCCGTCCTTGACTACCGATCCAGCATGCTCAGCCAGACTTGAGGAGAGCTGCCAGCCCCTAAGGCCATCATGGCTTGATGGAAAATGATGCGATCTCTGGCATGAACTTGGCGTATACGCATGATAAAGCGTGTGAGGAAGATAATTGCAATAATCATTAACACACACAATGCTCCCATTCCTGCCCATTGCTTTACAAAACTGAAAGAAGAGGATAACCAATTTTGCATTTCAGATATAGGGGCTACATTAACTCTAGTAGAATTAAGGCTAACAATTTGTGATCTAAGAATGGCAGTAAGATTATCAAATTTATAAGACCAATTGGCACGTAGCTGAGTAGATATGATTTTTGACAAATTTGCTGCATAACTAAGATTATTATAAGCTACAGGTGTAACGCACAGTCCCGGCAGATGATAAATACATCCCACGCTTAACAGTTCCTGTAAAAGGTCCATCTGTTCTTGAAGTAAGTCCACACGCTGGTTCACCAAAAGTAGTCCTGCTTTCAGGTGTTGATCCACTGTTTGTTGAGTAGACAGAGCAGTAGCTGTCTGCTGGACCACTTCATTAAGCTTAGTTGCTGACTGTACTGATGTCGTCAAGGCTACAGCTGCTGCGGCGGTTG
>JAHUXG010018314.1:0-466082 GCA_020740815.1 Sciurus niger
TACTCTTAACTTTGTGTCTATTAAGTTTTATTCTTTAAAACAATTAGTCTTAAAAATTGGGGTTTATACAATTATGGTTAAACAACTGTTAAGAGTATTGTACTATGTTACAGAAATTTTTCTTTAAAAACTAAATTTAATAAGATTAAAGTGTCAAAGTAATTGTAAAATGGTCACTCCTTGTATATTAAATGTATTCATATTTTCCAAGTATACAAGTTTTAAAGCAGGGTATTTATCAAGCTGCTATTCTCCAAACTTCTCTCTCATTGTTGGAATGCTTCTAGGTTCTCATGAGCAGTTTTAATGCCTATTCCTACCTTCCTACCAGCTAAAATATTACAATCATATCCCAAAGCTGTTGCTCAAGTAATATTTAAGGGAATAGAATCTTGCATTACTGTCTTTGAAATCCATCCTTCTATCATTATAACCCCTTATTCCACTTAACAAATTAAATGGCTAAGCAATAATGATGATGATTGGTCAGTATTATATTGTTCCACCTCAGCTCAGTTTGATAACCATTATCCCCAACATCCTTGGATTCAGTTTTGTAAAGTTACTCCCATAATTTTTCCAAAAGTGACTAGTGCCCAACCTATTAAAAATTGTATAACTATATTTAGTGATGGATCTTATAATGGAGTAGGCGCTGCACTTGTTCATGATCAACTTCATACTATAATAGTTCAATCCAACTCGGCACAAGTTACTGAGCTCGCAGCTGTGGTGTTGGCTTTTAAAATAACAGATAATCAGCTGTTTAATCTCCTATCTGATAGTTCATATGTTGTTAATGCTTTAAGTGTTCTTGAAACTGTGCCATGTATTTCTTCTTTATCCACCGTGGCTTCCTATTTCACTACACTGCAAAACCTTATTCTGCAGCATAAACATCCATTCTATATAGGACATATTAGGGCTCATTCTAATTTACTGGGACCTTTGGCTAGAGCAAATGATTTGGTGGATATGGCTATCAAATCCGTTTTTGTTTTTTCCATAGAGGAACAAGCAAAACTCTTTCATGAGAAATTCCATGTAAATTCCACTACCTTGAGTAGAAAATTTCCTATCTCTAAATGTGTGGCTCGGCAAGTAGTAAAAAATTGTCAACAGTGTGCTCCTTTTATCCCAGTACAATCTTTTGGAGTCAATCCCAGGGGATTGTTACCTAATCATGTTTGGCAAATGGATGTAACTCATATTCCTGAATTTGGTACTGTAAAGTATGTACATGTGTCAGTAGACACTGCTTCAGGGGTCATCATGGCTTCTGCTCACTCTAGAGAAAAGGTAAAAGATGTCATTCAACACTGCCTACAAGCGTTTGCTTGCTGGGGCATACCTAAAGTTATAAAAACAGATAATGGTCCTGCTTATACCTCCAAAAGCTTCCAGCTATTTCTACAAACATTTAATATTCAATTGATTACTGGTATTCCCTATAATCCACAAGGACAAGGTATAGTCGAGAGGACACATCTCACCTTAAAAAATTGTCTTAATAAACAAAAAGGGGGAATAGGAGCCTCTTTTAAATCTCCCAAGGACAAAATTAATCTGGTTCTTTTTATTTTAAATTTTTTGTCTATAGACAATTATGGACACTCTGCAGCTGATCGCCATAGCAACCCTTCCCCTGTCCCTCAAATATGGGCCAAGTTGAAAGACATATTGACAGGTTGCTGGAAAGGACCAGATCCAGTATTACGTTGGGTCCGAGGGTCTGTTTGTATTTTTCCACAGGATCAACAAACTCCGATCTGGGTTCCTGAAAGACTGACCAGACCTATACAACATGGAAGTGATACTACTCCTCCTCACGATAGTAGCCTTCCCATAACTGCAAAGACACAAGCGGACAGCCAGACCCAAAACCTGTGGGCAATAGTTAAAGCTTGACCATATCCTTTACCGTTAACTAATACTTCCTCTCTACTCCCTCCGTTGTTCACCACCAATGCAGCTACAGGATTACCCACTACACTTTATGATCCAGAGACTCAACCATATAATTCTTCTGCTTTCTCCCTCCCTGGAGCCTTATGCTTTGATATACCTGAGGATAATGCTATTAGTAATAATAACTCTAGCCCTTGTATTGTTCTCCAAAAGCAGGAACAGGGTCTCTTTTATAAGAGTATGGAATCCCCTTATGCTCCGCTCCAGGGTTATGCTATGCTTGGTCTTCAGTATGCCAATAATAATTTAATAACCATATCAAGGACATACTGGAAAGGGGAAGCTACTTTGATCACAGGATTTGTACCTTACAAATTACCTCTTCCCACTAATGGGTTTAAAAATCCCAGAAATTTTCCTCCATTAATCCAAAATTTTCCACACCTCCCATTTGGACAGGTTGTCAAAATGCCAAGCGAGCGACCCTGGTTCAACATGGATTTTTCTTCACACCAAATTTTACTTCCCAGCGTACCACTGATAATTTTGCTGATCATGACGCCAACTTGGGCATGGAGCGCGTTAATCCTTTTGATAGCTGGTTGCTATTCACCTCGACTTCAGGATATACTAACTTACAACCTTTTTTTTTGCTCTTAAAGGAGGATCTTTTAGACAATGCGAATGGAACTCTTCGGCGTGGAGTGGAAAAAATGCTGGAGCTGAGACTACTACTAACTGTACTAAAGACATTACATTCTCATCCACTCCAGCCTGTGTGTTCCCTCCTTTTATGTTTCTACTAACCAATATTTCCAATAACACAACCCTTGATTGCTCTCAATCTAGTTGCTACCTTTCTCAATGTTGGAATGCTACCAATTTCTCCCGCGTGGTCTTAATGCGCATCCTTACCTTCCTACCTATCCCAGTCTCTGTTACAGATGCAGAATTACCAGTGCTACTATCAAGAAATAAAAGACAATTTGGCATCACGGCAGCTGTGGTTGCAACCGTTGTTGCGTCAGCGGCGGCCACCGCAACTGCAGCTGCTGCATTGACAACTACTATACAGACAGCGACTGCAGTCAACCGTTTAGCTGAAAACACAGCTACTGCCTTACAAACTCAAGAGACTTTAAACCAACATTTAAGGGCAGGCTTACTCCTGGTGAATCATAGAGTGGACCTATTACAAGAACAAGTGGACATATTACAAGAACTTTTGGGACTGGGATGTGTTTACTCTTTAAGAGCTGTTTGTGTTACCCCTATTGTATATGATAATTTTAGCACTGCAGCTGAGTTATCTAGTAATTTGTCACTTTACCTTACTTCTACTTGGTCATCTCAATTTGATAATCTTACCTCACAACTTAGAGCCGAAATTGTCAAAGCTAATTCTACTGGGGTACATATTGCTTCTGTATCTGAGATGGCTGAATGGTTTTCTTCTGCTTTCAATTTTGTAAAACAGTGGGCAGGTCTGGGCACTTTGGGACTGCTTCTCCTCATTGGTATCCTTTTCCTCACTCGTCTGTTTGTGCATCTACGAGCCAGCCAACACAGGGATCCGATTATCTTTCATCAGGCCATGACTGCCCTAGAGGCCGGCAGCTCCCCACAAGTGTGGCTCTCGATGCTGGACCGGTAGTCAAAGACGGGTAATGAAGGAGGTGGCTATGTATCAACCTAAGACAGGAGCTGCAGCATGCTCTGCAGACTCTGATGATGGGTAAGGACATATGCTGACCACTCAACCTAAGACAGGCACGGTCCCGAGCTTTAATTTTATAATAAAAAAGGGGGAACTGTCAGGGTACCCGGGACCCCTGGCCCTAGGTGTGGCTAAGATGGCGCCTGGCAGTGAGCCAGAGCAGTTAACTTTTGCACAAACATCTGACATCATTTTAAGGAAGTCTTTATGACTGGTTCTCTGGTCTCATGCACAACGCATGATCTCAGTATGCCCTGCTTGGCTCTCTGTATCTGTCCACACTTTTCCCTCGTGTGCTCTCCTTTGATTGGTGGTTTTACCTATATAAGGTCTATAACTTCCCTGCTGAGGGGAGAAATAGGATAAGAAAAGAAAAAATAGAAGCAGAAGGACAGCGCGCAATAAAGCATTGAAACTTCAACCAGGTGTCGTGTTTCTCTGCGGGCAGGGAACGCGATAAGTCAAATGACTGAGAATACAAATCATATCACAATAATAACCCTGAATGTTAATGGCCTGAACTCCTCAATCAAAAGACATAGACTGGCAGATTGGATTAAAAAGAAAAATCCAACAATATGCTGCATGCAAGAGACTCATTTAATGCCAAGAAATACCCACAGACTAAAAGTGAAAGAATGGGAAAAGACATACCATGCACATGGACACAGCAAAAAAGCTGGAATATCCATCCTCATTTCAGATAATGTGGACTTCAAGCCAAAACAAGTCAGAAGGGATAAAGAAGGACATTACCTACTGCTTAAGGGAAGCATAAATCAGCAAGACATAACAATCATAAATATCTATGCACCAAACATTGGCTCGCCCATGTATGTCAAACAAATCCTTCTCAATTCCAGAAATCAAATAGACCACAACACAATAATACTAGGCGATTTTAACACACCTCTCTCACCACTGGATAGATCTTCCAAACAAAAATTGAATAAAGAAACCATAGATCTCAATAACACAATCAACAATTTAGACTTAACAGACATATATAGAATATACCATCCAACAAAGAACGAATACACTTTCTTCTCAGCAGCACATGGATTCTTCTCTAAAATAGAACATATTTTATGCCCCAAAGCTACTGTTAGCAAAAACAAGAAGATAGAGATACTACCTTGTATTCTATCAGATCATAATGGATTGAAATTAGAAATAAATGACAGAATAAAACACAGAAACTTCTCCAATAACTGGAGATTAAATAATATGCTATTATATGATAAAAGGATAACAGAAGACATCAGGAGGGTAATAAAAAAATTCTTAGAAGTAAACTAGAAAAAAGACACATCATATCAAAATCTCTGGGACAATATGAAAGCAGTACTTAAAGGAAGATTTATTTCATGGGGCGCATTCAACAAAAGAAGTAAAAATCAACAAATAAATGACTTAACACTACAGCTCAAAGCCCTAGAAAAAGAAGAGCAGACTAACATCAAAAGTAGTAGAAGACAGGAAATAGTTAAAATCAGAGCCAAAATCAATGAAATTGAAACAAAAGAAACAATCAAAAATACTAACAAAATAAATAGTTGGTCCTTTGAAAAAATAAACAAAATTGATAAACCCTTAGCCACACTAACAAAGAGAAAAAGGGAGAAAACTCAAATTACTAAAATCTGGAATGAACAAGGAAATATCACAACAGACATGAGTGAAATACAAAACATAATTAGAAGCTATTTTGAAAACCTATATTCCAACAAAACAGAAAACCTCGAAGACATAAACAAGTTTCTAGAGACAGATGAATTACCTAACTGAACCAGGAGGACATACAAAACTGAAATAAATCAATTTCAAGCAATGAAATAGAAGAGGTCATCAAAAGCCTACCAACAAAGAAAAGTCTGGGACCAGATGGGTTTCAGCTGAGTTCTACAAAACCTTTAAAGAAGAGCTCATTCCAATACTCCTCAAAGTATTCCATGAAATAGAAGTGGAGGGAACACTCCCAAAATCATTCTATGAAGCCAATATCACCCTGATACCTAAACCAGACAGAGACAAATCGATGAAAGAAAATTGTAGACCAATATCTTTAATGAACATCGATGCAAAAATTCTCAACAAAATTTTATCACCACGATCAAGTGGGTTTTATCCCAGGGATGCAAGGTTGGTTCAACATCTGGAAATCAATAAATGTCATTCACCATATCAACAGACTTAAAATTAAGAATCACATGATTATTTCAATTGATGCAGAAAAAGCATTCGATAAAATACAACATCTCTTTATGCTCAAAACACTAGAAAAAATAAGGATAGTGGGAATATTCCCTTAACATTGTAAAGGCCATCTATGCTAAGCCCATGGCCAATATCATTCTAAATGGTGAAAAACTGAAAGCATTCCCCCTAAAATCTGGAACAAGGCAGGGATGCTCTCTTTCACCACTTTTATTCAACATCATCCTTGAAACTCTAGCCAGAGCCATTATACAGACCAAGGAAATTAAAGGAATATGAATAGGAAAAGAAGAAGTCAAACTATCCCTGTTCGCTGATGACATGATTATATATTTACAGGAACCCAGAAATTCCACCAGAAAACTTTTAGAACTCATGAGTGAATTCAGTAGAGTAGCAGGTTACAAGATGAATGCTCATAAATCCAATGCATTTTTATACATAAGTGATGAATCTTCAGAAAGAGAAGTTAGAAAAACTACCCCATTCACAATAGCATTGAAAAAAATAAAATACTTGGGAATCAATCTCACAAAAGAGGTGAAAGACCTCTACAATGAGAACTACAGAACACTAAAGAAAGAAATTAAAGAAAACCTTAGAAGATGGAAAGATCTCCCATGGTCTTGGATAGGCACAATTAATATTGTCAAAATGGCCATACTACCAAAAGTACTATACAGATTCAATGCAATTCCATTAAAATCCCAATGATGTACCTTACAGAAATAGAGCAAGCAATTATGAAATTCATCTGGAAGAATAAAAAACCCAGAATAGCTAAAGCAATCCTTAGCAGAAAGAGTGAAGCAGGAGGTATCGCAATACCAGATCTTCAACTCTACTACAAAGCAATAATAACAAAAACGGCATGGTATTGGTACCAAAATAGACAGGTAGATCAATGGTACAGAATAGAGGACACGGACACAAACCCAAATAAATACAATTTTCTCATACTAGACAAAGGTGCCAAAAATATGCAATGGAGAAAAGATAGCCTCTTCAACAAATGGTGCTGGGAAAACTGGAAATCCATATGCAACAGAATGAAATTAAACCCCTATCTCTCACCCTGCACAAAACTCAACTCAAAATGGATCAAGGACCTTGGAATCAGACCAGAGACCCTGCATCTTATAGAAAAAAAAGAGGTACAAATCTTCAACATGTCGACTTGGGATCAGACTTCCTTAACAGTACTCCCATAGCACAAGAAATAAAAGCAAGAATCAACAACTGGGAGAGATTCAAACTAAATAGCTTTCTGTCAGCAAAGGAAATATCAGTAATGTGAAGAGAGAGCCTACAGAGTGGGAGAAAATCTTTGCCACTCATACTTCAAATAAAGCACTAATTTCCAGAATATATAAAGAACTCAAAAAATTCTACACCAAGAATACAAATAACCCAATCAACAAATGGGCTAAGGATATGAACAGACACTTCACAGAAGATCTACAAGCAATCAACAAACATATGAAAAAATGTTCACCATCTCTAGTAATAAGAGAAATGCAAATCAAAACCACCTTAAGATTCCATCTCACCTGAATTAGAATGGCGATTATCGAGAATACAAGCAACAACAGGTGTTGGTGAGGATGTGGGGAAAAAGGTATACTCATACATTGCTGGTGGGGCTGCAAATTATTGCAGCCACTCTGGAAAGCAGTGTGGAGATTCCTTAGAAAACTTGGAATGGAACCACCATTTGACCCAGCTATCCCACTCCTTGGCCTATACCCAAAGGACTTAAAATCAGCATACTACAGAGATACAGCCACATCAAAGTTCATAGCTGCTCAATTCACAATAGCCAGATTGTGGAACCAACCTAGATGTCCTTCGATCGATGAATGGAAAAAGAAACTGTGGTATATATATACAATGGAATATTACTCCACCATAAAGAATGATAAAATTATGGCATTTGCAGGCAAATGGATGAAATTGGAGAATATCACGCTAAGTGAGATAAGCCAATCTCAAAAAACCAAGGGATGAATGATCTCATACATTGCTCTTGGGGCTGCAAATTAGTGCAGCCACTCTGGAAAGCAGTATAGAGATTCCTCTGAAAGCCTAGAATGGAACCACCATTTGACCCAGCTGTCCCACTCCTTGGCCTATACCCAAAGGACTTAAAATCATCATACTACAGAGATACAGTCACATCAATGTTCATAGCTGCTCAATTCACAACAGCCAAATTGTGGAACCTACCTACATGTCCTTCAATTGATGAATGGATTTACATACAATGAATATCACTCCCCCATAAAGAATGATAAAATTATGGCATTTGCAGGCAAATGGATGAAATTGGAGAATATCATGCTAAGTGAGTTGAACCAATCTCAAAAACCCAAAGGACGAATGATCTTGCTGATAAGTGGATAATGACACATAATGGGGGGTAGGAGGGGTTAGCGTTAGGGTTAGGGTTAGGTTTAGGGTTAGGGTTAAGGAAGGTGGCAAGAATGGAGGAAGGAAGGACTGTATAGAGGAAAAAGAGGGGTGGGAGGGGTGAGGGGAAAGGGAAAAAATAACAGAATGAATCAACCAACATTACCCTATGTAAATTTATGATTACACAAATGGTATGCCTTTACTCCATGTACAGAGAAACAACATGTATCCCATTTGTTTACAATAAAGAAAGAGAAATTTAAAGTAGAAAGAAAAACTAATTATGTATTTCTCCTGTATTGAATTGGCATTATAGATCATTTTAATATTGGTGAAAGTATTATAAAATGTTGATATAAATAGAAACTGGTAAATATTGTTTGGAGTACAGTGTAGGAATATAAACCATAATTTAAAATAAAAAAAGAAGAATCTTCCTTTTCCCCTTTTTAAAATTTTTTTCATTTCCCCCACTAACATACCCATCAACTTTGAAACCAAGTACCTTTCATGCATCAGACTATTAAAGACTGGGATTTTTGAATAGTATATTACAGTTTTGTTGTAGATTTATTTTACTTGCTCTCTCTGTTTCCTCTTATTTATCTGTTTCCTCATAGTCTATTTCTCCCTTTTCTCCTGGTTAAAAAAAGCTTCTTTCACACTTACTGTGATCTAGTACATCTGTATTGTCACTTCTTTTTTTTAATCTTTTAATTTTTTACAGACTGCATTTTGATTCATTTTACATAAGTGGGGTACATCATTTCATTTCTATGATTGTACACAATGTAGATTCATACCATTTGTGTTTCACATCTCTAGTAATTAGAGACATGCAAATTAAAACAACTCTAAGATTTTATTTTATTCCAATCAGAATGGCTATTATCAAGAAAACAAACAATAATAGATGTTGGCATGGATTTGGGGTAAAAGGCACACTTTTACATTGTTGTTGGAGTTGCAAATTGGTGCAGCCACTCTGGAAAGCAGTATGGAGAATCCTCAGAAAACTTGGAATGGACTCACCTTTTGATCCAGTTATCCCACTCCTCAGTTTATATTGTCATTTCTTACCTCATTAATATTATACCATACACAGCTCGACCACCCTCTTTGTCCACAATTACAAATTATAGAACTTATTGTAAAACAATTGTTTATGCTGTGGATAAAAATTGATCACATCATCTCTGTTTACCACAATACTATTAACATCTTAATAGGGGCAACATATTTGTTTAAGGCTACATATTTGCAAATTGTTTGCATTGGGTGCTGTTAATATTAATCTCCCCCTTGAATGGGAGGTATTGAAAACCTGCAGGGATACACTAAATCTATAGGGTGAGAACTGTAATAACTCAGATCCACATTGCTCTAGGGTAAAATACGTGAACAACATGAAAAAACAAGGCATAATGTGCCCCATACAAACCAAGAATACACTGACAGTGAGTAGAGGAAACATCAGAAAAGGAGTTCAGAATTTACATAATTAAAATGATCTATAAAGGATGATATAAGAGAGCAAATATAGGTAACAAAAGACCACTTCGATAAAGACTTAAAACAGGAAATGCAGGAAGCAAAAATGATTTCAATAAAGAGATAGAGATTCTGAAAAAATAAAACCAAGCAGTAATCTTTGAAATGGAGGACACAATAAATGAAATTAAAGACTCAATAAAGCATCACCAACATAATAGATCACTTGAAAGACAGAACCTCAAAAAATGAACACAAGAGATTTAATCTTGAAATTAAGATTGACCACGCAGAGAAATGGTAAGAAATAATGAATAGAACCTCCAAGAATTATGGGATAACATGAAAAAACAGATTTAAGTATTATTGGAATTGAGGAAGCACAGAGATACAAACCAAAGGAACAAACAATCTATTCAATGAAATAATAACAGAAAATTTCCCAAAACTGTAGAAGGAAATGGAAAATCAAACACAAGAGGTTTACAAGACACCAAATGTACATAATGACAACAGATCCACACTAAGGCACATTATAATAAAAATTCCCAACACAAAAAATAAAGATAGAATTTTAAAGGCCATGAGAGAAAAGTTCAGATTGCATATAAGGGGAAATCAATATAGAAGGAGCAAATTTTTCATCCAATGCCCTAAAGGTTAGAGGCCCTGGAAAATATATACCAAGCTCTGAAAGAAAATGGATGCCAACCAAGAATCTTATATCCAGCAAAACTAATCTTTAGATTTGATTATGAAGTAATAAACTTTCCATGATAAACAAAAGTTAAAATAATTTACAAATACAAAACCTGTACTAAAGTATATTCTCACCAAAATATTCCATGAGGAGGAAATGAAAGACAACAGCAACAAAGAAAATCATCAAAGGGAGGAATTACACTAAAGGAAAAGACAATCAAAAGACATTTTTGAAAAGCAAAAATAAGACAAAATAACAAGGGATACAAATCACATCACAATAATAGTCATGAATGATAATGAACTACTCATTAATTAAAAGACATAGACTGGCAGATTGATTTTTTTAAAAAAACACCCAACAATATCCTGTCTTTGAGAGCTCATCTCATAGGAAAACACGTCCACAGAAAGAAGGTTAAAGGATGGGAAAAATATATCATGCACATTTACTCATTAAAAAGCAGGGATTTTCATCCTTATATCAGATAAAGTGGGCTTCAAGCCAAAGTTATTCAGAAGGAAAAATGAAGGGCATTTCATACTGCTTATGGGAATCATAAATCAAAAAGACATAACAATCATTAATATTTATGCCCCAAATAATGAAGCCTCTATGTCCCTCAAACAAACCCTTCCTGATTTCAGGAATCAAATAGACCACCACAACACAATGATATGGGGTGACTTCAACCCACCTGTATCACCACTGGAAGACCTGTCAAATCAAAATGGAACAAAGAAGCCACACAACTCAATGATACAATCAATAATTTACACTTAAATACATATATATAATATCCATCCATCACAGTGAATACATTTTTTTCTCAGTAGCACACGAATCCTTCTCTAGAAATGAACATATGTTATGCCACAAAGTACTCCTCACAAATACAAAAAAATATATAGATAATGCCATGCATTATATCAGATCAAATGGAATGGAATTAGAAATCAATTATAAAATAAGAAAAAAACTACTTCAACATCTGGAGACTAAATAATATACTATTGAATTTTGCATGAACAGAAGAAGACATCAGGGAGGATATTTAAAATTCTTAGAGGTTAGTGAAAATACCAAACAACATATGAAAATTTCTGGGACACTGTGAAAGCTGTACTAAGAGAAAGGTTCATTGCATTGAGCTCATTGAAAAAAGAATAAAAAGTGAACAAATAAATGACAACATTAAATATCAAAACCATGGAAAAAGAAGAACAGATTAACTTCAAAAGTAGGAGAAAACAGGAAAAATTAAAATCAGTGGTGAAATCAATTAAATTGAATGAAAACAAACTAATAAAAAAATTGACAAAACAAAAAGTTGGATATTTGAAAAAATAAGCAAAATTGAGAAACACTTAGCCACACTAACAAACAAAAAATGAGAGAGAAAACTCAAATTACTAAATTTAACAACAAAAAGAAAATACCACAGTGCACACTATTGAAATACAAAACATAATTACAAGCTATTTTGAAAATCTGTACTCCAACAAAATAGAAAATCTCAAAAAGACATCGACAAATTTCTAGAGACATATGTTTCTCCAAAAGTGAATCAGGAGGACATAAAAATTTAAACAGATAGATTTCAAGCAATGAAATAGAGAATGCCATCAAAAGTCTACCACTAAAGAAAATCCCAGGACCACATGAATTCTCAGTTGAGTTCTACTAGATCTTCAAAGAAGAACTAATACAAATACTCCTAAAAGTTTTCCATGAAATAGAAAGGGAGTGAACCCTTTTAAACTCATCCTATGACGTTAGAATCACCCTGATACAAAAACCAGACAAAAACATACCAAGAAAAGATAACTTCAGACCAATATCCCTGATGAACACAGATGTAAAAGTTCTTAATAAAATTCTGGCGAATCATATACAAAAACACAAAAAAAGAGAGTGCACTATGATCAAGTGGGATTCATCTCAGGAATACACAGTTGGTTCAACATCTGGAAATCAATACATGTAAATCATCACATCAATAGACTTAAAGTTAAGAATCATATAATCATTTGCAGTAGATGCAGAAAAAGCATTTCATAAAATACAGCACTTTCATGTTCAAAACTCTAAAAAAAATAGGGATAGTAGGAACATAACTTAACATTGTAACATCTATCTATGCTAAGCCAAAGGTCAACAGCATTCTAAATGGAGAAACATTGAAAACATTCCCTCTAAAATTTGGAACAAGACAGGGATGCCCTCTTTTACCACTTCTACTCAACATTGTCCTTAAAACACTAGTGTGAACAATTAGAAGTACCAAAGGAATTAAAGGGATGTGAATAGGAAAAGAAGAACTCAAACAATCACTATTTGCTGATGATATGATTATATCATTAGAGGATCCAAAATATTCCACCGAAAACTTCTAGAACTAGTAAATGAATTCAACAAAGTGGCAGGATATAAAATCAAAACACATAAATCTAAAGCATTTCTGTTCAGTGAGGAATTATTTGAAAGAGAAATTAGGAAAACTACCCCATTTACAATAACTTTAAAAAATATGTGGGAATCAATCTAACAAAAGAGGTAAAATACCTCTACAATGAAAACTGAAGAACACTAAAAAAAGAAATTAATGAAAACCTTAGAAGATGGAAAGTGCTCCCATGTTCTTGGATAGGCAGAATTAATATTCCCAAATGGCCATACTACCAAAAGCACTATACTGATTCAATGCATTTCCAAATAAAATCCCAATGACATACCTCATGGAAACAGAGAAATCAATGATAAAATTCATCTGGAAAACTAAAAGACCAGAATAACCAAAGAAATTCTTAGCAGGAAGAGTGAAGCCAGCGGTATCACAATACCAGATCTTAATCTATACTATAGAGTAATAGTAACACAAACCACATGGTATTGGCACCAAAGTGGACAGATAAACCAATGGTGCATAACAGAAGACACAGAGACAAATCAACATAAATACAGTTATCTCATACTAGACAAATGTACCAATAACATTCAATGGAAAAAAGTAGCCTCTTCAAGTAATGGTACTGAGAAACCGGAAATCCATATGCAGCAAAATGAAATTAATCCCCTATGTCTCACCCTGCATGAAACTCAACTCGTAATGGATCAAGGACCTAGGAATTAGACCAGAGACCCTGCACCAAATGGATGAAAAAGTAGACCCAAATCTTCATCAGGTCAGCTTAGGACCAGTCTTCATTTTCAAGAGTCCCAAAGCCCAAGAAATAAAAACAAGAATAAATAAATGGGATGTATTCAAACTAAAAATCTTTTTCTCAGCAAAGGAAACAATAAATAATGTGATGAGAGAGCCTACAGAGTGGGAGAAAAAAATTTACCACAGGAACTTCAGATAGAGCACTAATCCCAAGAATTTAAAAAGAACTCAAACAATTTAACACTCAAAATAGAAATAATCCAACCAATAAAAGAGGTAAGGAACTGGGCAGACACTTCGCAGAAGAAGATATATCAGTGATCAACAAATATATGAAAAAATGTTCAACATCTCAAGTAATTAGTGAAATGCAAATCAAAACTATCCTAAGATTTCATCTCACTCCTATTATAATGGCTATTATCAAGAATACAAGCAACATCATGTTTTGGCAAGGATGTGGGGGAAAATGTACACTCATACATTGCTGGTGGGATTGCAAATTGGTGCAACCACTCTGGAAAGCAGTATGGAGATTCCTCAGAGAACTTCAAATGGAACCACAATTTGACCCAGCTATTCCACTCCTTGGCCTATCCCAAAGGGACTTAAAATCAGCATACTACAGTGACACAGTTACATTAATGTTTATAGCAGCTCAATTCACAGTAGCTAGACTGTAGAATCAAACTAGATGCCCTTTAATAGATGAATGTATAAAGAAACAGTGGCATATATACATGATGGAATATCACTCAGTCTTAAATAAGAATAAAATTATGGCAAATGCATGGAGTTGGAGAATATCATGCTAAGTGAAATAAGCCAATCCCCAAATCAAAAAGACCAAAATTTTAATCTGATAAGTGGATGCTGATACATAATGGGGAGGAGAGTATAAGAAAAGAATGGAGGAACATTAGATTGTGTAGAGGGAAATGAGGAGAAGGGAGGCATGGGGGGAAGGAAAGATGGTGGAATGAGACAAACATCATTCCCCTAGGTACATGGATGATTACACAAATGGTGTGTCTATACATCATGTATGAGAGAAATGAAAGGTTGTACTTCATTTGTGTACAGTGAATCAAAATGCATTCTGCTGTCATGTATAACTAAAGAGAATAAACAGAAACATTTATGTTTGTTATGTCCTGTTTATGTGCAATTCCCCTAAGCAATCTGAAATGTCGTTCTTTGTCCGTTCTGATTAAGACTGGCTTGAATCCACTTTATCTGTGTGAGGATAGGAACTGCTGCTTGCTTGTGCCATCCATGTGAGTGAATGCTTTTTTTCCCATCCTTTCACCTTCAGTTTGTGGATGATTTTTTCCCATGAGGTGAGTCTCTTGGAGACACCACATTGTTGGGTCTTGTTTTTTAATCCAATCTGCCCATCTATGTCTTTTGACTGATGAATTTAGGCCAGTAGCATTCAAGGTTTTACAGAGATATGGGTTGTATTCCTAGACAATCTGGTTTATTTTTAGTTTTTAATTTGAATTAGTTTTCCCTTTGATTGACTATTCCTTTATTGTAGTTCTTCACTTTGCTGATTTTCACTTTTTTCCCCATTTCATCTTATGGAATATTTTGTTGAAAATATTCTGTAGTGCATGCTTTCTAGTTGTGACTTCTTTTAACTTTTTTTATCGTGGAAGGTTTTCATTCAACTCTCAAATCTGAAGCTTAATTTTGCTGGATATAGGATTCTTGCTTGGCATCATTTCTTTGAGAGCTTAGTATATGTTGTTCCAGGACCTCATAGCTTTGAGGGTCTGGGTTGAGACATCAGCTATTATCCAAATTGGTTTCCCTATATACATAATCTGATATTTTTCTCTCACAGTCTTTAAAATTATGTACTTATTCTGTATGTTAAGCATTTTCATTATAATGTGCCTTGATGTGGGTCTGTTGTAATTTTGCATGTTTGGGGTCCTGTAAGCCTCTCATATATGATGTTTCATTGCATTTTTAGATTTGGAAAATTTTCTGATACTATGTCATTGAAAATATTTTGCATTCTCTGGTTTGTAATTCAGCTCCTATATCTATCTTGATAAATCTTAGATTTGGTCTTTTTGTGTTTTCTCATAATTCTTAGAAGTTCTGTTCATGGTTTCTTAACCTCTTCTGTGGTCAACCCGATTTTCAAGATTATATATTTCTCTTCATTGTCTGAGGTTCTATCTTCCAAGTGGTCCAGTCTGTTGATGATGCTTTCTTTTGGGTTATTAATTTGGTTTATTGTTTCCTTCATTTTGAGGATTTCTGCTTGTTTTTCCCAAAATTTGTCTCTCACCTTCCATTCACCTGGATGCTCTCCTCCACATCCAGACACCAGTCTCATTTGGTAAGTGGCTTCTTCCCTGTCTTTTGGTTACCTGGGAAGTGACTTTTGAGTGTCTAGTACCCCCGACACTTTCTGTGGGTCAGGGCAACCCCCAGCCATGGTTCTTGCAATGAAGACTGAATCCATATACTGATTTCTGGGGGAGAGCTCCAGGCTGACAGGGGATACTTTCCTAAGAGCACCACCCCTTGCAAGACCTATTCCAGTCCTGGGTTCTCCTATGACATTTTTGTCCCTATGAAAGCCTCAGTAGCAGGCATCCAGGTACCCCTATAGGCTTAAACTCGACACTTATCTAGTGCTAGTGATGACTCCCTGGATAACTCGTCCTTCACTTGGGTGATTCCCTGGTGGCCAAAGGATGCTTCACCTCTATATTCACCAATTCCTCTCTTGCAATGGGCAGCTCACCCTCAACTCCCACCCATACCCTCTGAATTGCCTCTTAGTTAATTTAAGACTCCCTCTGCTTCACCATGGACCTCAAACCAAATGGCACTCTAGATACCAACATTTTTGGGATCTTTTTAATTTCTGAGAGTGCTCAGGGAAATGGAAAGAGATTTTCCTACATTCAAGTTTTTTCTTTCTTGTGAGATTTTCTCTTCCTGCAAACCTGAACACACTCTCTCTCTCTCTCTCTCTCTCTCTCTCTCTCTCTCTCTCTCTCTCTCTCTCTCTCTCTCTCTCTCTCTCTCTCTCTCTCTCTTCCTCTCCCTCTCTCTTCTCATTGTTAACTTGGCTCAGGGTTTATCAAATTTATTGGTTTTATTCAAGGAACAAACTTTTGCCTCATTGATTTTTTTGCAATTTTTATTACAATTTCATTGATTTCACATCTGATATTATTTCCTGACTTCTCCTGCTTTTGGTGTTGATTTGTTGCTCATATAGGCCTTTGAGAGGTAATATTAGGTTCTTTATTTGCTGACTTTCTATTCTTTTGATGAATGTGCTCAATGCAATGAACATTCCTCTTAGCTCTGCCTTCAGAGTATCCCAGAGATTTTGATATGTTTTGTCATTATTCTCATTTGCCCCTAATTATTTTTAATTTCATCCCTTATTTCTTCTGCTATCTATGGTCATCCAATAGTATATTGTTTAGTCTCCAGGTGTTAAAGTAGCTTTCAAGTTTTTTATTTTATCATTGATATCTAATTTAATTCCATTATGAGGTGGTAGAATGCAAGATATTATCTCTATTTTTTATTTTACTTACTAAGACTTGCTTTTGAACTGAGATATAGTCTGTCTTAGAGAATATTCCATGTGCTGTTGAGAAGAAAATGTATTCAATCATTTTTGGATAAAATGTTCTATATAAGTCCATGAAGTCTAAAATTTTAATTGTAATCTTTTAGTTGTATACTTTTTTTTTTTTTTTGGTGCCAAGAATGAACTCAATGATATTCAACAAACTGAGCTACATCCCCAGCTCTATTTTGTATTTTATTTATAGACAGGGTCTCACTGAGGTCCTTATTGCTTGATTTCCTGAGACTGATTTTGAACTAGCAATCCCCCTCTCTCAGCCTGTCAAGCCAGTGGGATTACAGGCATGTACCACAGTGCCTGGCTCTATAGCTTATTTATTTATTATTTGCTTGGTGATCAAAGAGGTGTGTTCAAGTCACACAGTAATATTTTATTGTGGTCTATTTGATTCTTGAAATTGAGAAGGGTTTGTTTGATGTGCATAGATGTTCCATTATTTGGTGAACATATATTTATGATTGTTTTGTCTTATTGATGTATAATTCCCTTAAGCAGGATGAAATGAGCTTCTTTGTCCCTTCAGATTAATTTTTACTAGTGTCCACATTATGAGATATGAGAGGATAGGAACCTCTCTTATTTATGAGATCCTTGTGAATTATATGGGTTTTTTCCATTCTTTTACCCTCATCCTGTGAATGTCTTTGCCTATAAAGTGATTCCCTTGGAGACAGCATATTATTGGGTTTGTTTTTCAGTCCAATCTGCCATTCTGTCTTTTGATTGATTAGTATAGAACATTTTAAATCAATAATATTATTGAGAAATAATTTTTGTTTCCTGTCATTTTGACCTTTTTCCAGTATTTAATTTTAATTTGTTTCCACATTGATTGACTATTCCTCCGGTGTAGTATCTCCATTTGTTTTTCACTTTTATTTTTCATTCCTTCTTAATGAA
Organism: Sciurus niger; assembly: GCA_020740815.1. Taxonomy (NCBI): domain Eukaryota; kingdom Metazoa; phylum Chordata; class Mammalia; order Rodentia; family Sciuridae; genus Sciurus; species Sciurus niger. The sequence goes on from JAHUXG010018314.1 coordinate 18,149, forward strand.
ATGTACTGATTATGATTCGTAGGACTGGCTGTATAGTTATAAATTCTTTTACCTTTTGTTATCATGGAAATCTTTTATTTCTTTGTCAGTTCTGAAGCTTTAGTCTCTTTATGTTACCCCATAAAACATAAAAGTTTCTTCACAGTACTGTTCTTGTCTCTTAACATCTTTCCTCCAAAGTCAACCATATTTTCTAGATTATATATTTTGTCTCCCCAGTCTGAAACTTAACCTTCCAAGTGATGTAGTCTGCTGGTGATGATTTCCATTGAATTTTTAATTTGGTTTTTGATCCCTTCATTTTTAAGAATTTCTACATGTTTGTTCAGAATCTCTCTTTATTGAAGTGATCTTTCATTTCCTTTATTATCTCTCTAACTTTACTCCTTACATTATCCTTTACCTCTCACATCAGTTTAACCATGTACATTCTAAACTCCTCTGACATTTCTTGCAATGTTCTGTCCATGGATTCTGTTATTGGAGCATCTTGGTTGTTTCTTTGCAGTTTTATGTTGTTTATGTACCTACCCATCTTACAGTCTGTGTCTGAGGCAGTAGCATTTCAACCCTGTGGACTTAGAGTATCCCTGAAGATTTCCAGTGCCTCATGATTTGTAGGAAAACAAATAACAAATGCAAACCATACACAGTAATAAACCAAATATATCCTGCTAGTATGTCTACAATGATAATTATCACAATAAATATAAATGATATTTTCTGTTATTGCCCACAATAAATACAGCAAGTTTGCAAAAGAGTTTACAATATAATGATGGAAAGGGACAGAACAGAAATGATATAGAATGTGAGAATTTTGATTGAGGAGGAAAGAAGATAGAAGAAAATAATAAAAAGAAGAGTGAAAGAGAGAAAAATAGAGATGAACAATTAGCTAAGTAAAGAGAGAAAGTGAATCAATGGAAACAGACAAGAGAGAGAAAAGATGCATATATAAAGTAAGAATACAAAAATTTAAAAATAAAAAAACAATGCAAAATAAAACAAATATACTAATCAAACATCTTAGTTCTCAATATACTGATCCATGAAAAATCACTGGTTCAAAAATGCTAGAAATAGGCTGTGTTTATGGCTCAGTGGTAGTGTACTTACCTAGTATGTGTGAGACATTGTGTTCAATCCTCAAGACTACATAAGAATAAATGAATAAAATAAAAGATTAAAATGCTAGAAATGAGAAAAAATAAATATGAATAAGGCAAAGTTCTTATCATGTAGCTTATGATGTGCACTTCTGTTAGTCCCTCCAACAGTAAATAAAGCAAGAGGTTATGAAAGGAAGATTCTTAGACAGGAGTGCCAAATAATTATCAAAAAAAATCTATCAGAATCAAAAGATTTTCTTTCCCTTTTGGTCAATTCAAGGCATATAAATTTTCTTAACCTCCTACATAGGCAGATTTAATCCATGTACACTAGTATGATTGTCTATTCCTAAGAGTCAGAAATAAAGGAATCTCTACCAAACACAGAAGATATACCCATAAAAAAGGAATTTTACAAAAATCCAATGGCTTTAAATATCTTAACAACATTCTTCTGGTAGTATCTGTGAAATTATTAAAACTAACTTTTGTATTTGCATTCTTGATAACTCTGACAATGTAACTAATGTCCTTAAAGATTTATATTCCTAAATAGAGGCCATGTCCTAATCAGCCTTTTCATGGGAACAACCACTTAGCTTGAAGCTCAGTTGAATGCTGTAGAGGCTACTCCAGTGGACTTGGGTGATCACATAACATCTAAGGTCAGACAACAATTGCAATGCCCTGTCACTTATCAGTTTATGTGTGTAACACCTGTCCCATACAATACCTCCCAATGGGATTGAAAAAAGATAAAATGCACCTATTAGGAATATATTTGAAATTGTAAGACTGTTAGTTTAGATCTTTTCCAACTGCATCATTATTTCCAAATTATTCAGGTAAGCTAGATTCCCACAAGTTTTGTTATTTCCTACCAGTTTTGCAGAAAATCTGTCAGGTGACCTGAATGGTTTCAATCCTTGGAACGTACTAAAATATACTGGATGGTATCTCTTGGGACTCATTTCTTGCTCTTAATTCTGTGTTATCATCTTGCAGTAAGCAGCAAGTTCATCTGACCCCAATTCCAGTACTTTAAAGAAGACATACATTGGTTATCTTTAAAAATTAAAAAAGGGACAGTTGTGACTTGGACCATGACCTCAGAGCTGTGGTTGCACTTGCCCTGGGAACTGTCTGTGCCAAGGTGCAGGACAAGGTTTCCAAAGAGCTATGGTAATGTCTAATGTCCTGCCTAAGAAAGTTCTTCACAAAGACCTGGAACTATATCTGTCTTGACCTTGAAGTCAGATGCGAGTTGCTGGAGATAGGGAATTCTGAGCATAACAAGAAAACCACAAAGTCTTGAAAGTACTGTGACCTTCCAGTCTAATGGCTTGGCAGAAACTTTCCCAGAAATATCCTTTTGATAGTTAAGCCTATATAATAAATCTACTGTGCTAGTTCTGGGTCCATGTTTCTCCATTAGAGGTCAGTTTCTCAGCTAGACCCAACTTTCTTTTTGTTAATGTTTGTGTATCGTCCTTAATCCCCAAATGTCCCTTATCAGTCTATAGGGTTTGGCTATGCACGTCATGGGAGTGGGCGAGCACAAAAAGTTGTGTTGGTGGGAACTTTACTTGAATTTAATACTGGGTTTTTGAAGCAAATCGGGAACTAAGGTGGTCGGATATAATAAAATAATGAAGAAATGCTCAGGCCACAACCACTGCCACAGCCCAAGGCACAAGCCAGAGTAGTCTGTCCATGAGCAAAGTGGATGAATAAGGAAATTAAAGGAACCAGCATTATCAGGAGGCATGACCTGAGGCATGACCAAAACTGAAAAGCAGGGCACCTTTCATTGTGACCATAAGGGTTCACAAATATTTATACAAATTTATAATAACATATTTTTTTATATCATTTTTGAAACCAATTATTTTTGTGGATCTGTTTTTGAATATGAGGACATTTGATTAGTATATTTCAATTTTATTATTTTTTTAATATTTTAATATATGTATACATTTTTTCTCTCACTTCTCTCTTTCCCTTGATTTATTTTCTCTCTTTTCTTCTACTATCTACCCATCTCTATTTTCCTCTCTTTCACTCTTCCTTTCATTATTTAATTATATCTTCTTTACCCCTCCCTCAAAATTCTTACATTCTATGTCACAACTATTCTCCCCTTTCCACCATTTGATATTGTAAAACCTTTTGTAAACTTGCCATTTTTATTGTGGGCAATAACATATCATATTTCTGTTTATTGTGATACTTATCATTGTAGACAGAGTAGCAGGAACTATTTTGTCTAATGCTATACATCGTTTGCATTGGTTTTTGTTATTTGTCTCCCCACAAATGGTGAGGTACTGGAAACATGTAGGGACAGTATAAGTTCACAGGGTAAAATCCCTACTGCCTCAGACCCATACACACAAAAAGATCAGTATACACACAAACACATGAAAAAGCAAATGAAAAAATCATGCCAAACAAGTCAAGATACTCCAATAATGAAATCCATAAAAACCAAAGTGGAAAAAATATCAGAGAAGGAGATTAAAATGTACCTAGTTAAATTGAAATGTGAGTTAAAGAACAATGTAAGGAGTGAAATCAGAGAGAACATACAGGAAGTTAAATATAAATTCAATAAAGAGAGGCATTCTGAAAAAATGAAGAAATCTTCAAAATAAAGAAATCAAAAACCTATTTAGAAATCAAATAGGATTGCATCCCCAACAAAAGGGATCACTTGGAAGACTGAGTTTTAGGCAATGAAGACAAAATATATATTCTTGAAAATAAAGTTAACTGTGGAAAAAAGATATTAAGAGACCATGAACAGAAATTCAAGGAAATATAGGATAACTGGTAAAGACCATATTTAAGATTTATCAGGATAGGTGAATGTTTGGAGAAACAAACAAAAGGAATGCAATTTTTTCAATAAAATAATGACTGAAAATTTCCCAAACCTAAAGAATGAAATGGAAAATCAAATACATGAGGCATACAGGACCTGAATATAAAAAATTACAACAGATTCACATCAGAACTCATTATTATGAAAATGGCCAACATATAGAATAAGTATATATTTAAAGACTGCCAGAGGGAAATGAAAGGTCATATTTAAAGGGAAACCAATCCCTCACAGATGATATCTCAACACAGACCCTTAAAGCTAGGAAGGCTTCTAATAATATGTAGTATGCCCTAAAGAAAATGGACACCAGCCAAGCAAAGCAAAGCAAAACTAAGCTTCAGAATTGACAAAGAAATAAAAGTTTTCATGATAGGCAAAAGGTAAAAGAATTCACAACTAGAAAGTCTACACTATAAAACATACTCAATAAGATATTTCATGAAGAAGAAATGAAAAATAAATGTGAAATCCAGAAAAGAAAGGAATTACACTAGAAGAATAGTCTATCAAAGGAGAAACTAATTCAAATTAAAAAGCAGAAATAAAATATTAGGGAATGAAAACAATTTATCACTAATAACATTGAATGTAAAACTCCTAAACTCATCAATCAAAAGACATAGACATGAAGACTGGATTGAAAAGTCATATCCAAAATAGGCTGTCTCCAAGAGATTCACCTCATAAGCAAAGACATCCATAGATTGAAGGTAAAAGGATGAGAAAAATATCATTAACATGGATCTCATAAACAAATGGGGTTTCTTCCTCATATCTCATACAGTGGACTTCAAGTCAAAATTAATCAGAAGGGACAAAGACAATCATTTCATACTACTTAAAAGAATTATACATCAAGAAAGCATGTAATCCTAAATATTTATGCCCCCCAAAATGAAGCATCTACTCATCATACCAATCCTTTTTGATTTCAAGATTTAAATAGAACACAGCACAATAATACTGATGAATTTAACACACCTCTATCACCACTGGATACATCCTCTAAGCAAAAACTAAATAAGCTACAGAACTAAAATGTGCAATGGATAATTTAGACTTAACAGACATATGTAGACTATTTCATCCATCAATGACTTAATAGACTTTCTTCTAAGGAGCACACAGATCCTGTTCTAATATGGACTATATCTCGGTCCACAAATCAAATCTTAGCAAATACAACAAAATAGAGAAAATATACCTAGAATTCTATCACATCATAATGGAGTATTAGAAATCAATGATAAAATTAAAAATAGGAGCAACTTTAACAATTTGAGACTAAACAATGTGCTATTGAGTGACCAATGGATAGCAGAAGAAATCAGGGATGAAATAAAAATACTTAGAGGTAAAGAGAATAATGACAAAACATATCAAAATCTCTGGGACCCTATGAAGACAGTGCTAAGAGGAAAGTTCATTACACTGACCACATTCATTAAAAGAATAGAAAGTCCACAAATAAATAACCCCAAAATACATCTCAAAGCTCTAGTAAAAATAAACAAATCAAGCCCAAAAGCAGAAGACAGGATATAATTAATATCAGAGCCTAAGTCAATGAAATTGAACAATTGAAAAATGAGAAATTATATTCCATTTATATATGATCAATGAAAATGTATAATACATTCTACTGTCATGTAGAACTAATGAGAACAAATAAAATAATTTTTAAAAAGATTTATTTATAATTTTAAAAAAGAAAACAATTTTTAAAAATCCATGAAACAAAAGTTGTTTCTTTGAAAGAATAAATAAAATTGATAAACCATTAGTCATGTTAGCAAAGAGAAAGTGAGAGTAAACTCAAATTACTAAAATTCATGGTAAAAAAGGAGATATCAAAATGCACACAACTGAAATGAAGGAGATAATAGAAAATAATTCAAAAATTTATGCTCTAATAAGATAGAATGTCTCTAAGACATCAAGAGATTTCTAGAGACATATGATCTACCCAAATTGAATCAGGAGAAATATAAAATTAAAACATCAATTTCAAGCACTGAAATTGAAGATACTGTCAGAAGTCTACCAACAAAGAAGAGTCCCATACCAGAAGACTTCTCACTGAGTTACACCACACTTTCAAAGGAAAACTTACACCAATACCCCTCAATTTATTCCATGAAATAGAAAAGCAGGGAACCCTATCAAACATATTCTATAATGCTAATATCACCCTGATACAAAACAGAATGAGCACATCAACAAAAGAAAACCTCAGACCATTATCATGATGAACATAGATATAAACATTCTTAATACAATATTGGCAGATCACATACAAAAAAATATTTAAAACGTAGTACACCATTATCAAGTGGAGTTCATCCCAAGGAAGCAAGGTTAATGAAACGTATGGATATCAATAAATGTAATTCACCACATCAATAACCTTAAAGATGAGATACACATGATTATCTCAACAGATGCAGAAAAAAACAATGGACCAAACACAGCATCCATCATGTTTAAAACACTAGAAAAACTAGGCATTGTACAAACATACCTCAACACTGTAAAACCTAATGATGCTAAATCCAAGGCCTATATTATTCTAAAGGGAAAAAATTGGAAGCATTCCCTCTAAAAATTGTAACAAGAGAGGGATGCATTCTTTAACTACTCCTATTCAACATAGTTCTTGAAACTGTGGCCAGAGATAATAGACAAAAGAAAAAATAAAGAGATATGAATAAGAAAAAAAAAAACCTCAAATTATCCCTATTTGTCAATGATATGATCTTGTATTTAGAAGATCCACAAAACTACTAAAAAGCTTCAATAACTCATAAATTAATTCAGAAAACTAGCAGGATATAAAATCAATACAAATAAATTAATTGCATTCTTGTATACCAATGACATACAAGTTGAAGGAGAAATCGGGACAACTATCCCCTTCACATTAGCCTTTGAGATCAATCTAAGAAGACAAGTAAAAGACCTCTACAATGAAAACTATAGAACAGTAAAGAAAGGTATTAAAGACTTCAGAAAGACCTCTTAGGTTATTGAATAGATGAAATTTATATTGTCAAAATGGCCATACTAGCAAAAATGCTATAAAGATTTAATGGAATGCCTAGAAAAATCCCAATTATGTTCTTCATAAAAATATAAAAAGCAATCATGTAATCCATTTGGAAAAATGAGAGGCCCAGAATAGCCAATGCAATCCATAGTGAGAAAAATGATAAAGGAGGCATCACAATATCAGACCATAAATTATACTACAGAGCTATAGTACCAAAAAGAGCATGGTATTGGCATCAGAAAAAAAAAAAAAAACATGAAGTCCCATGGAACAGAATAGAAGATGCAAAGACACACTCACAAAATTACAGTTATCTCATATCTGAAAAAAAAATATGCTATAAATATGCATTGGAAAAGGTAGCAAATTCAACTCTGGTACTAGGAATACTGGAAATCCATATGTAGCAAAATGAAATTGAACCCCTCTTTCTCACCCTGTGCAAAAACTCAACTCAAAGTGTATCAAGGACCTAGGCATAATACCAGATACCCTCCACCTATTAGAAGAAAAATTAGGCCCTACTCTCCATCATGTCAGCTTAGGAACCAAGGCCCTCAAAAATCAGGAACCAATAAATGGTATGATAAAAAACTAAAAAAGCTTCATCACCTCAAAGGAAATAATTAACAATATGAAGAGAAAGTCTACAGAATGGAAGAAAATCTTTACCCACATACCTTAGATAGAGCATTATATATTCCAGAATATATAAAGAATTTGAAAAAACAACACCAAAAATCAAACAACCCAAACAATAAATGGGCAAAGGAAACAAACAAACTCTTCACAGAAGAAATATGAATGGTCAACAAATATATGAAAAAATGTTTAATATCTCTAGTAATTAGAAAATTGCAAATTAAAACTACAATGAGAATCCACCTCATTCTATTCAGAATGACAATGATCAACAATACAAGTAATAATAAATTTTGGCAAAGAGTGCAGAGAAAGGTACACTTGCACATTGCTGGTGGGACTGCAAATTGCAGCAACCACTCTGGAAAGCATTATAGAGATTTCTTAGAAAATTTGGAATGAAACCACCATTTGACCCAGTTATCCTACTTTTTTGTCTATACTTAAAGGACTTAAAATCAGCCTACTACACTGACATAGCCACATCAATGTGTATATAATCTCCATTCACAATAGGAAAGATATGGAATCAACCTAGGTGTCCATCAATGAATGAATGGTAATGAAAATCTGGTATATAGCCCAAATGGAATATCACTCAGACATAAAGAGGAATGAAATCATGACATTTGCTGATAAATGAATGGAATGGGAGAATATCATGCTAAGTGAAATAAGCCAGTCCCCTAAAACCAAGGGCCTCTGGTATGTGGAAACTAATCCAAAATAAGTGGGGCAAAAACAAAAAAGAATAAAAGAAAGATCAGCGAAGTAAACAAAGGATAATGAAGAGAAGGGATGAATGGAAGGATAGGGAATGTCAGTGGAATGAATCTGATGTAATTTTTCTATTTACATATTTGAATATACCTCAGTGAATATTACCATCATGTTCATCCACAGGACAATAAAAAAACATAATGGCTGAAAAAGCAGTAGATAAGAAGAAAGGGAACACAGGGAGGGAGGAGGTGAGTGAAAAGAGAAGTACTGGGGACTGAATTAAAACAAATTATACCTGTGCTTTTATAATTATGTCAACATGAATCCTCCTGCCATGATAGCTAAAAAGAACCAATAAAAATAAAAAAGAATGTGGTGTATCACAATATAAATAACAAAATAACATGATTATCTCAAAAGCATAGAAAAATTATTTTATAAAGTGCAAGAGCCCTTCTTGATTAAAAAAAAAAAACTCACTACAAATTACACACACAGGGATTTACATTGATGTCATAAAAGTATGAATTAAAAGCTCACAGCAAATGTCATGCTCAATTGTGGAAATTTTAAAGCTCATTCTCTAAAAAATTGGAAGGAGGTAAGCTCATCTCTCAATAGTCACATGACAGAACCAATCCACTTGCCAATGAGATGATCCATTAAAGACAATGTGCTGTACACACAATGGAGCTTCACTCTGCCAGAAAGAAGAATAACATTGTGTTATTTACTGATAAATGGATGGAATTAGAGAGAATCACACTAAGTAAAATAAGTCAGACACAGAAAGTCAAATGGTGAATGTTTTCCCTCATAACTAGAGAGAAATAAGGGATTTTTTAAAAATGGGGAATCCCATGAACATAGAAGTGAGAAGAGTATAGCAAGGAAGGAGATTGAGGGGAGAGAAGAGGTATGGGAAAGGGGAGAATTTCAGAATGACCAAATTTCAAAAGACCAAATTATGCCATGTGTATGTCTGAATGTATCACATTATACTCTACATTAATGTATATCTATAAAGCTCCAATTAAAAAAATAAATAATTAGAAGACTACTAAACTAGAGAAAAGGGAGCAGGGCCAGGGACAAAGAGAGGAAAATAAGAGTTTCTGGGGACTAAAATGGAGAAAATTATATTACAAACCTGTATAAAGAGGTCAAAATTAACCCCACTGTCATGTGTAACTATAATATATTAATATTTTTTTAAAAGAAAAAAAAAAGAAATAATAGCAAGTCAGGCTTGGTGGCACATGCCTGTAAGCCCAGCAACTAAGGACCCTGAGGGAGGATAAGTTTGATGGCAGCCTGGGCAATTTGGTGAGACCCTGTCAAGAAAGTTTTAAAAATTTTTAAGAGGGTGGTATATAGCTCAGTGTTAGGGACTTTCCAGAAACACACGAAACCCCGAGTTCAGTCCCCATTACCAGAGAAAGGAAAAAAGGAAAAGGAAATTAGTGCTCTATCTGAAGTATGAGTGGCAAAGATATTCTCCCACTCTGTAGACTCTCTCTTCACATTGCAAATAGTTTCATTTGCTGAGGGAAAACTTTTTAGTTTGAATCTATCCCAGATATTGATTCTTGCTTTTATTTATTGTGCTATGGGAGTCCTGTTAAGGAAGTCTGATCCTAAGTCAACAAGGTGAAGATTTGGACCTACTTTTAAGATGCAGGGTCTCTGGTCTGATTTCAAGGTCCTTGATCCATTGTATGTTGAGTTTTGGGCAGAGTGAGAGACAGGGGTTTAGTTTCATTCTGTTGCATATGGATTTCCAGTTTTCCCAGCACCATTTGTTGAAGAGGCTATCTTTTCTCCATTGCATATTTTTGGCACCTTTGTCTAGTATTAGAAAATTGTAATTATTTGGGTTTGTGTCCGTGTCCTCTATTCTGTATCATTGATCTACCTGTCTATTTTGGTGCCAATACCATGCTGTTTTTGTTACTATTGCTTTGTAGTATAGTTGAAGTTCTGGTATTGCGATACCCCCTGTTTCATTCTTCCTGCTAAGGATTGCTTTAGCTATTCTGGGTTTCTTATTCTTCCAGATGAATTTCATGATTGCTTGCTCTATTTCTGTAAGGTACATCATTGGGATTTTAATTGGAATTGCATTGAATCTGTATAGCACTTTTGGTAGTATGGCCATTTTGACAATATTAATTCTTCCTATCCAAGAACATGGGAGATCTTTCCATCTTCTAAGGTCTTCCTTAATTTCTTTCTTCAATGTTTTGTAGTTTTCATTGTAGACATCTTTTACCTCTTTGGTTAGATTGATTCCCAAGTATTTTATTTTTTTGAGGCTATTGCAAATGGGGTTGTTTTCCTCATTTCCCTTTCAGCTGTTTCGTCGCTTGCATATAAAAATGCTTTAGATTTATGCATGTTGATTTTATAGCCTGCTATTTTGCTGAACTCATTGATGAGGTCTAGAAGTTTTCTGGAGGGGGTTTTGGTTTCCTCTAAATATAGAATCATGTCATTTGCAAATAGTGACAGCTTAAGTTCCTCTTTTCCTATTCGTATCCCTTTAATTTCTTTGGTCTATCAATTTCTCTGGCTAGAGTTTCGAGGACAATGTTGAATAGAAGTGGTGAAAGAGTACATACCTGTCTTGTTCCCATTTTTAAAGGGAATGCTTTCAGTGTTTCTCCATTAAGAATGATGTTGACCATGGGCTTAGCATAAATAGCCTTTACAATGTTCAGGTATGTTCCTACTATCCCTATTTTTTCTAGTGTTTTGAGCATGAAGTGGTGTTGTATTTTGTCGAACGCTTTTTCTGCATCAACTGAAATAACCATATGATTCTTATTCTTAACTCTATTGAAATGATGGTTTACATTTATTGATTTACGAATGTTGAAGCATCCTTGCATTGCAGGGATGAACCCCACTTGATCGTGGTGCATTATTTTCTTAATATGTTTTTGGATACAGTTTGCCAATATTTTGTTAAGGATCTTTGCATCTATATTCATCAAGGATATTGGTCTAAATTTCTTTCCCTGATGTATCTTTTCCTGGTTTGGGTATGAGGGTGATATTAGCTTCATAGAATGAGTTCAGTAGGATACCCTCCTTTTCTATTTCCTGGAATTCTTTGAGAAGTATTGGAATGAGTTCTTCTTTGAAGGTCTTGTAGAACTTGGCTGAGAATACGTCTGGTCCTGGGCTTTTCTTGGATGACAGATTTTTAATGGCTTCTTCTATTTCATTGCTTGATATTGATCTGTTTAAATTGTGTATGTCCTCCTGTTTCAGTTTGGGAGGAGCATATGTCTTGGAAATTTGTCAATGTCTTCAGTAGTTTCTATTTTGTTGGAATACAGATTTTTCAAAGTAGCTTCTCATTATGTTCTGTATCTCAGTGGTGTCTGTCGTGATATTTCCTTTTGCATCATTTATTTTAGTAATTTGAGTCTTCTCTCTCCTTCTCTTTGTTAGTGTGGCTAAGGGGTTGTCTATTTTGTTTACTTTCTCAAAGAACCAACTTTTTGTTTTGTCAAATTTTTGAATAGTTTCTTTTGTTTCAATTTCATTGATATCAGCTGCGATTTTAATTATTTCCTGTCTTCTACTACTTTTGGTGTTATTCTGTTCTTCTCTTTCTAGGGCTTTGAGCTTTAATGTTAGGTCATTTAGTTGTTGACTTTTCATTCTTTTCTGGAATGCGCTCCATGCAATGAATTTTCCTCTTAGTACCACTTTCATAGTGTCCCAGAGATTTTGATATGTTGTATCATCGTTCTCATTGACCTCTAAGAATTTTTTTTATCGCCTTCCTGATGTTTTCTGTTATCCATGTTTCATTCAATATTATTTAGTCTCCCGGTTTTGGAGTAATTTCTGGTTTTTATTTTGTCATTGATTTCTACTCTCAGTCCATTATGATCTGATAGAACACAAGGCAGTATCTCTATTTTTTTGCATTTCCTACAGGGCTGCTTTGTGGCATAACATATGGTCAATTTTTGAGAAGGTTCCATGTGCTGCTGAGAAGAAAGTGAATCTGCTCATTGATGGATGGAATATTCTATATATGTCCTTTAAGTCTAGGTTATTGATTGTGTTATTGAGTGCTATGGTTTCTTTGGTTGGTTTTTGTTTGGAAGATCTATCTAGTGGTGTCAGCGGTGCGTTAAAGTCACCCAGAATTATTGTGTTGTGATCTATGTGATTCCTGAAATTGAGCAGGATTTGTTTGATGTTCAGGGATGCACCATTGTTTGGGGCATAAATATTTACTATCATTATGTCTTCCTGATTTATGGTTCCCTTAAGCAGTATGAAATATCCTTCTTTATCCCTTTTGACTAACTTTGGTTTGAAGACCACTTTATCGGATATAAGGATGGAAATCCCTGCTTTTTTCCTGAGTCCATGTGCGTGGTAGGTTTTTTCCCATCCTTTCATCTTTAGTCTGTGGATGTCTTTTTCTATGAGATGAGTCTCTTGCAGGCAGCATATTGTTGGGTCTTTCTTTTTAATACATTCTGCCAGTCTATGTCTTTTGATTGATGAGTTTAGGCCATTAATGATCAGGGTTATTATTGAGATATGATTTGTATTCCCAGTCATTTGGCTTATTTTTGATTTTTAAGTTGGCTTGGTTTCTCCTTTGAGTGGCTTTTCTCTAAGGTAGTTCCTCCCTTTGCTGACCTACATTGTTTTTTTTCATTTCCTCCTCATGGAATATTTTGTTGAGAACATTCTGTAGTGCAGGCTTTCCATTTGTAAATTCTTTTAACTTTTGTTTATCATGGAAGGATTTTATTTCATCTTCAAATCTGAAGGTTAGTTTTGCTGGGTATAGGGTTCTTGGTTGGCAACCATGTTCTTTCAGAGCTTGAAATATGTTGCATCAGGCCCTTCTAGCTTTTAGAGTCTGGGTTGAGAAGTAGGCTGCTATCCGTATTGGTGTCCCCCTATATGTAATCTGATGCTTTTCTCTCACGGCCTTTAAGATCCTATCTTTATTTTGAATGTTAGGCATTTTCATTATAATGTGCCTTGGTGTGGATCTGTTATGATTCTGTGCATTTGGTGTTCTCTAAGTCTCTTGTATTTGATTTTCCATTTCATTCTTCAGGTTTGGGAAATTTTCTACTATTATTTCATTGAATAGGTTGTTCATTCCTTTGGTTTGTATCTCTGTGCCTTCCTCAATCCCAATAATTCTTAAATTTGGTCTTTTCATGATGTCCCATAGTTCTTGGAGATTCTGTTCATGATTTCTTACCATCTTCTCTGTTTGGGCAACTTTATTTTCAAGATTAAATATTTTGTCTTCATTGTCCAAGGTTCTGTCTTCCAAGCGGTCTAGTCTTTTGGTGATGCTTTCCATTGAGTTTATTTGGTTTATTGTCTCCTTCATTTCAAGGATTTTTTTGTGTTATTTTGAGAATCTCTATCTCTTTGTTGATATGATCTTTTGCTTCCTACAGGTGTTCTTTCAGTTCATTGGTATTATCATTCATTGCCTGCATTTGCTCTCTTATCTCATCCTTTGCTTCACGAATCATCTTAATCATGTATAATCTGAAGTCCTTTTGTGACATTTCTTCTAACATACTGTCATTGGATTCTATTAATATAGAATCTAGATTTGTTTGGATCATTTTCTTCCCTTGTTTTTTCATGTTGTTCATGTATCTTCCCCTCTAGCAGTGCAGATGTGGGGTATTGCAGATTTCCCCCTATAGCCTTATAGTGGCCCTATAGGTTTCCAAAACCCTTTCTTTAAGGGGAGATCAATATTAGCAGTGCCCAAATCAGACACTATGCAATCCTAGACCAAATAGCCCCTATGGGGACAATAACAAAACTGTCGTAGTAAACAAAATGAGTTCAAATATTATCTTCGGTAAAACAAACAGGTTTGCAATAAGGTCTGCAATTTCTAATGGAGGACAAAGAGGATGCAGAGGCATGTAGAATGTGGCCGTTAATGGGATAAGAAAAGAATATACAGAAGGTCTAGAAAATAGAAATGGTGAGAGTGTAATCAAAAGAAATCAGATGTTAACATGCAAAAAAGGGAGAAAGATTCTGAGGGAATAGGTAAACAAAAGGAAAAGAGAGCAAGAAAAGTAAAGACATAAAAACAAATTTTTTAAAAAGGATAAAAAAGAAAATCTGTATAACAGTCATTTAGTAATGAAACCTCCCTGACTTCAGTAGCCTGATGCATGAGAGATACCTGACAATGAGCTTCAAGCCTCCAGCAGGTGTCGCACACAGGATGGGATTTGCCCCACCCAAAGATCGAAGCTATGTCTTCCAGGATAATCCAAGATGGCCACTCTGGTTCAAAATGTGTTGGCAAATGGGGAGCTGCAGGTCAGGGGTATACATGGTCAGCTGGAGGTCCTGGAGACAGGATGCAGTTGGTCCAGCAGGGGTCCTGGAGGTTTGGTGTGTTTGGTGTGTTTGTGGGGTCCTGGAGGCTGGATGCAATCAGTCGGTCTGGGGTCCCAGTGATAGGGCGCAGTCAGTTGTTCTGGGGGTCCTGGCAGCAGGGAGCAGCCAGTGGATGTGAGCGCCCCAGAGGCAGGGAGTGATCGATTGGGCTGAGGTATCCTGGAGACAGCCTCAGTCAGTCCAGTCAGTGGTCCTACTGGGCCTGGCTGTTGTCTCAAGATGGCGGCAGCCACGTGTAGTCAAACCTGCAGGTACTGTAACAGTGAACTTCCAGGCAACAGCAGGCAGCTGGTGCTCCACTGGCAGTTGGCGATCAGTTTGCTGACTGTTGTCCAATGATTGGGAGGTTAACCTTGTGTGTTGGGTGATGGATAGGTGTAGGGTAGGTGAAGGACAGGTGAGAGGCAGGCAAATGGTGGATGATAGACACCTGACAGTAAGCATTCTGCACTCAAAAAAGGTGTCGATATGCTGGCAAACTGCAGGTCATCACAGCAGATAAATGGGGTAAGCACCAGGGGATCAATAAGCAGCAAAAACTGCCTCACTGAGAAACAGATATCCTCTGCTTGAAACCAGAGTTATGGAAGAACAAGGAATGCAGCCTCCCTCTAGTCCGCCATCTTGCATCTCTACACGAAGAATACAAATAATCCTATCAACAAATGGGCTAAGAATATGAACAGACACTTCACAGAAGAAGATCTACAAGCAATCAACAAACATATGAAAAAATGTTCACCATCTTTAGTAATAAGAGAAATACAAATGAAAACTACACTAAGATTCCATCTCACCCCAATTAGAATGGTGATTATCAAGAATACAAGTAACAATAGGTGTTGGTGAGTATGTGGGAAAAAATGTACACTCATACATTGCTGGTGGGGCTGCAAATTAATGCAGCCACTCTGGAAAGCAGTATGGAGATTCCTTAGAAAACTTGGAATGGACCTACCATTTGACCCAGCTATCTCACTCCTTGGCCTAAACCCAAAGGACTTAAAATCAGCATACTACAGAGATACAGTCACATCGAGGTTCATAGCTGCTCAATTCACAATAGCCAGCCTGTGGAACCAACCTAGATGTCCTTCAATTGATGAATGCATAAAAAAACTGTGGAATATGATGGAATATTACTCAGCTATAAAGAATAATAAAATTATGGCATTTGCAGGCAATGGATGAAATTGGAGTATAACATGTTAAGTGAGATAAATCAATCTCAAAAATCCAAAAGGCAAATGATCTCACTGATAAGCCAATGATGACATATAATGGGGAGTGGGAGTGGGGCAAGAATGGAGGAAGGAGGGACTGTATAGAGGGAAAAGAGAGGTGGGAGAGGTGGGGGGAAGGAAAAAAAAACAGAATGATTCAAACATCATTACTCTATGTAAATGTATGAATATGCAAATGGTATGCTGTTACTCCATGTACAAACAGAAACAATATGTATCACATTTGTTTACAATAAAAATAAATTTAAAAAAAGGAAAAGAAATGAAAGGGAGAGAGAGAGAGAGAGAGAGAGAGAGAGAGAGAGAGAGAGAGAGAGAGAGAGAAAAGAAAAGAAGAAAAAGAAAGAGAAAAAGCAAAAACTTTCTAAACCTGGGGAAGGATTTAAATTTCCAGGTATAGAAATTTTTAAGATCTCCAGTAAGATTCACCCCAGACAAGATCATCACAAGAACTGCAGTCAAACTGCAAACAATCAAATACTCACAAAACATGCTCCAGGATAGACTATATGTTAGACTCCAAGACAAATCAGCAAATTGATAATAGCAAGAACTTCAGTAATTTCACAAATATGTGGAAATTAAACATCATTCTCCTTCACAAAAAATAGATCAAAAAGAAATAAGAAAAGAACTTTCTAAATACCCTTAAACAATGTAAACTGCAAACTAGCACAACAAAATGAACAGAACACAGCAAAAGCAATACTAACAGGGAAGTTTATAGTAATAAATGCCTGTATCAAAAAAGGGAGAGTAGAGTAGTTGGGTTTATAGCTTGATTAGTAGAATGTTTGCTTAGTATGCAAAAAGTTCTGGATTCAATCCCCAGCATTGGAGAGAGAGAGAGAGAGAGAGAGAGAGAGAGAGAGAGAGCTATCCCAAGAAAGAACCCTAACATTACGCCTCACAAGATAGAGAAAGAACAGACTGTTATCATCAGGGTTTCCAGCAGATGGGGTCCAGGTCCTTGGTGTTCCAAAGAAAGAATTGATCAAGACATTCATAAAAAAAGAGGCAGTGTGAAGATTTATTGGAGGTGAAGATGGAAGTAGCACTCCATTAGGTAGAGCAGAGTGGACCAACCACGAGAGAGGCACTCAAGACCCAGATCTCTGAGAATTATTGTCTTATATGCTGAGTTGCAAGGTGGCATTCTTTTCCTTATATTGACCTGATTGAAGACCTTACCCTATTTGCTCACATTAGTTATTTATGATATTTGGAAAGAATACTGGGCAATTTAGCCCCACTGGTCATTTTTATATAGTGAAGCTGTGGTGGGAGTTGTCATGGCGATAGTCCTCAGTGGTGGGAATTGTCACAGTCAGTCTCTTTTGTTAGTTTTCAAGCATTTATGACTAGAATCCTTCCTTTCCTACCTCCTGATTTGCTTACTTTTGGTGTGGTTAACACAACTGTACTTCTAAAGTTACATTAATAGAACTACTCTGTTTCTTTTATTTTTAAATTTTTTGTTCTTTTTAATTATACATGACAGTATAATGTATTTAGAAATATCATATATGCACATAGAGTAACTTCCTATTTTTGTGTTTGTAAAAATATGGAGTTACACTGCTTGTGTGTTCATGTATGAACATTTGAAAGTTATGTTTGATTGATTCTATCTTTCTTATTTCCATCTCCCCCTTCCCTTCATTCCCCTTTGTCTAATCCATAGAACTTTGTGCTTCACTGCACCCTTGCCCTCATTATTTAAATTTAGCATCCATATATCATAGAGAACATTTGACCTTTGGTTTCCTGAATTGGCTTCTTTCACTTAACATGATAGTCTCCAGTTCCATCCATTTACTGGCAAATGCCATAATTTCATTCTTCCTTATGACTGAGTAATATTCCATTGTGTATATATGTCATATTTTCTTTATCCATTCATGTATTGAAGGACACCTAGGTTGATTCCATAGCTTATCTATTGTGAATTGAGAAGCTATACATATTGATGTGGCTGTGTCACTGTAGTATGCTGATTTTAAGTCTTTTGTGTATAAACCTAGGAGTGGGATGACTGAGTCAAAACATGGTTCCATTCCAAGTTTTCTGAGGAAACTCCATATTTACTTCCAGAGTGGCTGCATCAATTTGCAGTCCCATCAGCAATGTGTGACTGAACCTTTTCCCCCACATCATTGCCAACATTCATTGCTGCTTGTATCCTTTTTTTAAAATTTGTTCTATTTAGTTATACATGACAGCAGCATAAATTTCAATTCACTATACACAAATGGAGTCCAACTTTTCATTTCCCTGGCTGTACAGGATGTAGAGTCACACCATCTGTGCAATAAATCACACATGTACATCAGGTAAAGATATCTGTCTCATTCCACCTTCTTTCCCACCTCCCTGTCCCCTCCCCTCCCTCATTCCCCTCTGCCCAATCCAAAGTTCCTCCATTCTTCCCTTCACCCTCCCCATCTCCATGTGATTTATGAGCATCCACTTATCAGGGAAACATTTGGTCTTTGTTTTTTGGGGATTAGCTTATCACATTTAGCATGATATTCGCCAACTCCATCCATTTACCTGTAAATGCTATATTTTATTCTTATTTAAGACTGAGTAATATTCCATTATGTATACGACATTATATATATCATAGTTTCTGTATCCAGTCATCTATTGAAGAACATCTAGGTCTGTTCAACAATTTAGTTATTGTAAATTAAGTTGCTATAAACATTGATATACCTTTATCACTGTAGTATGCTGATTATAAGTCCTTTAGGTATAGACTGAGAAGTGGGATATCTTGGTTGAATGGTGGTTCCATTTCAAGATTTCTGAAGAATCTGCAGGCTGTCTTCCAGAGCTGTTGCATTAATTTTCACTCACACCAACAATGTAAGAGTGTACCTTTTTCCCCACATCCTTGCCAACACATATTGTTGCTTGTATTCTTAATCATTGCCATTCTGACTGGAGTGAGATGACATGGTAGAGTAGTTTTGATTTCCATTTCTCTAATTAATAGAGATATTGAACACTTCTATGAAGTGTGTGCTGAGTTCCTTAGACCATTTGCTACTTTGGTTATTTGGGGTTTTTTGGTGTAACTTTTTTTAGTTCTTTTTAAATTCTGGAGATTAGTGCTCTATCTGAAGTGCATTCTGTAGGCTTTCTATTCTTGTTATTGATTGTTTCCTTTGCTGAGAAAAAACTTTTTAGCTTCTATTCATTCCACTTATTATTTCTTTTTTTTATGCATAACTTCTTTTTTTTTATTGTAAACAAATGGGATACATGTTGTTTCTCTATTTGTACATGGCATAAAGGCATACCACTTGTGTAATCATAAATTTACATAGGGTAATGTTGTTTGATTCATTCTGTTAATTTTTTCCCTTCCCCCCAACCCTCCCACCTCTCTTTTCCCTCTATACAGTCCTTCCTTCCTCCATTCTTGCCCCCCTCCCTAACCCTATCTCTAACCCTAACACTAACCCCTCCCACCCCGCATTATGTGTCATCATCCACTTATTAGCGATATCATTCGTCCTTTGGTTTTTTGAGATTGGCTTATCTCACTTCACATGATATTCTCCAGTTTCATCCATTTGCCTGCAAATGCCATAATTTTATCATTCTTTATGGATGAGTATATTCCATTGTATATATATACCACATTTTATTTTTCCATTCATCAATTGAAGGACATCTAGGTTGGTTCCACAATCTGGCTATTGTAAACTGAGCAGCTATGAACATTGATGTGGCTGTGTCTCTGTAATATGCTGATTTTAAGTCCTTTGGGTATAGACCAAGGAGTGGGATAGCTGGGTCAAATGGTGGTTCCATTCCAAGTTTTCTAAGGAGTCTCCACACTGCTTTCCAGAGTGACTGCACTAATTTGCAGCCCCACCATCAATGTATGAGTGTACCTTTCTCCCCACATCCTCGCCAACACCTGTTGTTGCTTGTACTCTTGATAATAGTCATTCTAATTGGGGTGAGATGGAATCTTAGGGTGGTTTTGAATTGCATTTCTCTTATTACTAGAGATGTTGATCATTTTTCCATATGTTTATCTCTTAATTTTATTTTTTGTGCTTTAAGAGTCTCGTTAAGGAAATCTCGTCCTATGCCAACATGATGAAGATTTGGGCCTACATTTTCTTCTTTTTTAGTGCAGAACCTCAGGTGTAATTCCTAGGTCCTTGATTCATTTTGAGTTGAATTCTGTGCAGGGTGAGAAATAGGGGTTTAATTTCATTTCACTGCATATGGATTTCCAGTTTTCCAAGCACCATTTCTTGAAGAGACTATCTTTTTTCCATTGTATGTTATTGGTACATTTGTTGAGTATGAGATAGCTGTATTTATGCAGGTTTGTCTCTGTGTTTTCCATTCTGTACCATTGGTCTACCTGTCCATTTTGGTGCCTATACCATGCCATTTTTGTTACTATTGCTCTGTAGAATAGTTTAAGGTCTAGTATTGTGATATCTCCTGATTCACTCTTCCTGCTAATGATCTCTTTGACTCTTCTGGGTCTCTTATGTTTCCAGATGAATTTCATGATTGCTTTCTCTATTTCTATGAGGTACATCATTGGGACTTTAATTGGAATTTAATTGAATCACTATAGTGCTTTTGGTAGTATGGTCATTTTGACAATATTAATTTTGCCTATTGGAGAACATGGGAAAATCTTCCATATTCTAAATTTTTCACTAATTTCTTCTTTATTGTACTGCAGAGTTTTCATTGTAGAGGTATTTTACCTCTTTTGTTAGATTTATTCCCAAGTATTTTTTTGAGGCCATTATGAATGGGAAAGTTTTCCTAATTTCTCTTTCAAATGATTCATTACTAAAGAATAGAAATGCATTAGATTTATGGGTTTTGATTTTATATCCTGCCACTTTGCTGAATTCATTTATTAGTTTTCTGGTGGAATTTTTTGAATCCTCTAATGATAAAATCATATCATCAGCAAATAGTGATAGTTTGAATTCTTCTTTTACTATTCCTATCACTTTAATTTCTTTCATCTGTATCTGTCTAATTGTTCTGGCTAGAGTTTTAAGGACTATGTTGAATATAAGTTGTGAAAGAGTTACTCCTGTCTTGTTCCAGATTTTAAGGAAAAGATTTCAATTTTTCTCCATTTAGAATAATGTTGGTCTTGTGCTTAGCATAGATAGCCTTCACAATATTGAGGTATGATCCCACTATCCCTGTTTTTTCTAGTGTTTTGAACATGAAGGGGTGCTGTGTTCTATGAAATGCTTTTTCTGCATCTATTGAAATGATCACATAATTCTTAACTTTAAGTCTATTGTTATAATCAATGGCAGTTTTTGTTCTGCAGATGTTGAACCATCCTTGCATTTTGTGATAAAAATCACCTGGTTATGGTACACTATGTTTTTAATATGGTTTTTTATGTGATTTGCCAGAATTTTGTTAGGAAATTTTGCATTGATGTTCATCAGGGATATTGGTCTGAAGTTTCCTTTCCTTGATGTGTCTTTGTCTGGTTTAAGTATAAGGGTGATACTAACTAGCTTCATAGAATGAGTTTGGAAGGGTTCCCTCCTTTTCTATTACATAGAATATTTGAGGAGGATTGCTATTCTTCTTTGAAGGTCTTGTAGAACTTTGCTGACTGTCTGGTCTTGGGCTTTTCCTGATTGGTAAGCTTTTGATATCTTTTATTTCATTGCTTGAAATTGATCTATTGAAATTGTGTATGTTCTGATTCAGTCTGGGAGGGAAAAATGTCTCTATAAATTTGTCCATGTCTTTTTGAGATTTTCTATTTTTTGGGAGTGTACATTTTCAAAATAAATTCTAACTATGTTTTGTATTTCAATAGTATCTGTCATATTATATCCTTTTTTGTTATGAACATTAGAAATTTAAGTTTTCTCCCTCCTTCTCTTCACCAGTGAGGTTAAGAGTTTATTGATTTTTTTTATTTTTTCAAAGAACTGACTTTTTGTTTTGTCAATTTTTTCATTTATTTCTTTTGTTCCAATTTCTTTGGTTTTGGCTCAGATTTTAATCATTTCCTATTCTAATACTTTTGGAATTGATCTATTCTTCCTTTTCTAGCGATTTGAGATGTAATATTAGGTCATTCAGTTGACTTTTTATTATTTTAATGAATGAGTTCAATGCAATAAACTTTTCTTTTAGTACAGCTTTCATAGTGTCCACAGATTTTCAAATGTACCATTCATATTCTCATTTACCTCTTATAAATTTTTTATCTCCTTCCTGATATCTTCTGCTATTCATGCATCATTCAATAGCTTATTATTTAGTCTCCAAGGGTTGGAGTAGTTTCTATTTCTTCTTTTATCATTGATTTCTAATTTTATTCCATTTTGACTTGATAGCATGCAAGGTAGTATCTCCATTTTTGTATTCACTAAGAGCTGCTTTGTGGCATAACATATGGTCTATTTTAGAGAAAAATCCATGTGCTCTGAGAAGAAAATGTATTCACTAATTGATGAATGGATATTCTATATGTGCCTGTTAAGTCTAAATTATTGATTGTATTGAGTTCTATGGTTTCTTTGTTTAGTTTCTTTTTTTTGAAAGATCCATCCAATGGTGACAGAGGTGTGCTAAAGTCACTCAGTATTATTGTGTTGTGGTCTGATTCCTGAAATCAAGAAGGGTTCGTTTGATGTATATGGATGCTCCATTGTTTGGGGCATAAATATTTATGATTGTTATGTCTTATTGATTTATGATTCCCTTAAGCAGCATGAAATGTCCTTCCTATCCCTTCTAATTCTGGCTTGAAGGGCACTTTATCAGATATGAGAATGAAAACTCCTGCATTTTTACTTAGTCTGTGTGCATGATATGTTTTTTCCCATTCTTTCATCTTCAGTGTGTGGATGTCTTTTCCCTTGAGATGAGCTCTCAAAGGCAGCTTGTTGTTTTGTCTTTTTTCAAAATCTCATCTGCCTGTCCGTGTCTATTGATTAATAAGTAGGTCATTAACATTCAGGGTTATTATTGTGATGTGATTTGTATTCCCAGTCATTTGGACTCATTTTTGTTTTTTAACTTGACTTGGTTTCTCCTTTGATTAGCTTTTCCTTTAGTATAGCTCCTCCACTTGCTGACTTTCATTGCTGTCTTTCATTTCCTCCTCATGGAATATATTGCTGAGAATATTCTAAAGTCCAGCCTTTCTATTTGTAAATTATTTTAACTTTTGCTATCATGGAAGGATTTTATTTCATCATCAAATCGAAAGGTTATTTTACAAGTTCTTGGTTGGCATCCATTTTCATTCAGACCTTGGTATTTATTTTCCAGGTCCTCCTAACTTTTAGGGTCTAGATTGAGAAATCTGCTGGCTTTATTTTGATTTCCCTGTATATGTAATCTGAACTTTTCTCTCATGACCTTTAAAATTTATTTTTGTGTGTTGGGTATTTTTATTATAACATGCATTGGTGTGGATCTGTTGTAATTCTGTAAATTTGGTGTCCTGTAAGTCTCTCATATTTGATTTTCAATGTTGTTCTTTAGGTTTGGGAAATTTTCTGATATTATTTCATTGAATAGCTTTTTCATTTCTTTGGTTTGTATCCCTGTGCCTTCCTCTGTTCAAATAGCTCTTAATGTTGGTATTTTCATAATGTCCCATAATTCTTGAAGTTCTGTTCATGATTTCTTAACATCTTCTCTGTGTGGTCAACTTTATTTTCAAGATTAAATACCTTTTCTTCACTGACTGAGACAGCGATCTAGTCTGTCGGTGGTTATTTCTATTGAGTTTTTGATTTGATTTATTTTTTCCTTCATTTCAAGGATTTATGTTTGTTTGTTTTCAGAATCTCTATCTCTTTGTTGAAGTAATTTTTACTTCCTTCTGTTGCTCTTTTAACTCTTTATTGAAGTGATCTGTTACTTGCATTTGCTCTCTTATATCATTCTTTATTTCACAGATCATTCTAATTATTTATATTTGAACTCCTTTGACATTTCTTTTGTTCTGCCAATGGATTCTATTAATATAGCATCTTGCTTTGTTTGGGATGCTCTCTTTCCTTGTTTTTTCATGCTGTTTATGAGTCTTCCCCTGTAGCAGTGCAGATCCAAGATATTACAGTTTTCACCCTAGAGATTTATAGTGTCCCTGCAGGTTTCCAATACTTTGCCTTTAAGGGGCAGATCAATATTAACAGCACCCAATGCAAATAGAATGCATTCTTAAGCCAAATAACTCCTATTAAGACATTGATAGATTTGTTGCAATAAACAGAGATGATGTGTTTGATTATTATCTACAACATAAATATTAGTTTTTCAATAAGGTCTACAATTTTTAATGGTGAACAGAGAACAGGAGAGAGGTGTAGGATGTGAAGTTAATGAAGTCAGAGGTGAAAATATAGGAGTGTTAGATCATAGGATGAGTGAAAGAGGAATCAAAAGAAGTTGGTTTTCATTAGGAGAAAGGCAAGAAAGATACTCTGAGGAAATAGATATATAAAAGGAAAATAGAACAAGTAGAAAAGAAAAAATGAAAAAGAAAATAAAAAATGTAAAAATATAAAAGATTCTACAACAAAACTGTAATATGCTATTCAAGTTTCCCAGACCTCAGTAGCCTGATGCCGGAAAAGTACTTCATTTCAAAAATATTGGGATGTGAGAGCATACAAAGAAAAAAAAAAAAGAAAAGAAAAAATAGGGGATAAAGAGGCTTAAGGAAAATTGAACATTAATATATTCAATTGTTGAATCATTAACTTTTGGTCATTAATATATTTTCTGCTTTCCTTCTTATCTGATAGGTGAGTTTGTCTGAACTTTTATAATAACTGCACCCTCAGGATGTTGAAAGATATTAAGGTGGAAGGATTAGACTTGGAGGTAGGACTCCTGGAAGTGGAATATAGCAATTTCCTGTACCCACGGGAAAACTGCATCCCAGGACTCTCTTTTGAGGTCCACTCATGTGATGCAAGAGCCTGGTCTTAGCCACCTTACCACACTTGTGGACCTCACAGTACCTGGTCACTAATTTAGTCTCTAAATTGTATCTCTCCTGCCCCCACCTTTTTGATTTCCCAATCAGGAACTCTCTCCCTGGAGGTCCTAGGGGCTGAACACAGGATCTGTTCACCTGTTGAGGAAAACAGTTTTGTAGGGTGCAGATCAGGACCAGGCATTGAGAGCTGTGGGCCAGCCAAGTAGTTACCAGTGCTGAGCCCTCCTGGTGGTAGGTGGTGGTTGGGAGACTGGGGATTGAGGAGCCAAAGGTCCCTGTTGATTGCCAAGCCAGTGGGATCAGATAATCAAGGGATGCTGTATTGGGAGGAAATTTGTGGACCAGGCTGATGTTGGGTCCCAGCAAATGCTGCCTGATTTGTCTCTGGGATCCCAGTGGGTGCTGGGCTTTTTGGCTGGGTGAGCTTGGCTCAAGATGCCCTCACACCCTCTTCCAGCCAACAGACCCCTTGCAAGGCTCTCTCCTGCCTCTACAATAAGATGGTGGCTATTATCACACCTAGCATCGATACCTCAGATGTAACCAAACCTGCAGAGATCTTGGTAATATTATTTCAGGCCCTGGCTTTCATCCCTAAGTGTAACTGGCAATGTCCTTTGTTGGTGGTGGCAGCTAGGTACCTTAATTTTGGACTTCTAGTCTCTGATGGGAGGTGTTCCAAGATGGAGGCTTCCACGTTTTGGTAGATGGGATGCCAAAACACAGCATTATCCATGTGGGTGCAGTGATATCCATGCATACATCATGGGCATTTGAATCTGCAGGGTGGTCTGAATCTGTGGGGTAGGTACGGTGTCTGAATTTGCAGGGCAGGTGCAACATCTTGCTTGTATTCTTGAGGACTGACATTCTGACTGTAGGAGGTGGAATCTTGGTGTAGTTTGATTCACATTTCTCTATCTCCTGGGGATGTTCAACAGTTTTTCATGTATTTGTTAATCTTTTTTATTTCTTTGTGAATTGTCTGTTCAGTTCCTGAGTCCATTTATCGATTGGGTTATTTGTGGGGTTTTTGGTGTTAAGTTTTTGAGTTCTTTATATATCCTGGAGATTAATGCTCTATTTGAGGTGCATGTGGTGAAGACTGTCTTGATTCTGTAGGCTCTCTCTTCATGTTATCTATAGTTTCCTTCACTGTGAAGAAGCTTTTTAGTTTGATTCGATCCCATTTATTAATTCTTGGTTTTACTTCTTGTGCTTTTAGAGTCTTGTTATAGAAGTCATTTCCTAAGCCAGCATGATGGACATTTTGACCTGCTTTTTCTTCTATTAAGTGCAGAGCCTCTATTCTAATGCCTAAGTCCTTGATTCACTTAGAGTTCATTTTTGTGCAAGGTGAGAGATAGGTGTTCAATTTCATTTTGCTACACATGAACTTCCAGTTTCCCCGGCACCATTTGTTGAACAGGATAAGTTTTCTGCAGTGTATGTTTTGGGAGTCTTTTTCTAGTATGGGATTACTGTATTTAAGTGAGTGTGTCTCTTTGTCTTCTATTCTGTACAACTGCTCTATATATCTGTTTTGGTGCCAATACCATGCCATTTTTGATACTATAACTCTATAGTATAATTTAAGATCCAGTATTGTGATGCCTCCTCCTTCACTTTTCTCACTGAGAAATGCTTTGGCCATTTTGGTCTCTTATTAGTCAAGTAAATTTCATGATTGCTTTTTCTATTTCTATGAAGAATGTCATTGGAATTTTAATGGGCATTGCATTAAATCTGTATAACTCTTTTAATAGTATGACCATTTCAACAATGTTAATTCTGCTTATCCAAGAACATGGAAGATTTTTCCATCTTCTGTGGTCTTTTTCCGTTTCTTTTTTAGTGTTTTGTAGTTTACATTGTGGAGGTCTTTTACCTTTTGTTAGATTAATTGTAAAAATGTTTTGAGGCTGCTGTGAATGGGGAAGTTTTCCTAATTTCTTTCAGTGGATTCATTGAGTGGGAAGCATTTGATTGATGGGTGTTAACTATATATCCTGCTATGTTGCTGAATTCATTTATTAGTTCCAGAAATTATCTGGTGAGAATTTTTATTTTTTCTAAATGTAGAATCATGTCATCAGCAAATAGTGATAGTTTAAGTTCTTGTATTCCTATTTGTATCCCTTTAATTTCTTTCTTCTAATTGCTCTGGCTAGACTTTCAAGAATGATATTCACTAAATATGGTGAAAGAGGGTATCCTACTCTTGTTCCAGTTCTTAAAGGGAATGATTTCAATTTTTCTCCAAGTAGAATAATGTTGGCCTTGGGTTTAGCATCTATAGCTTTTAAACTGTTGCTATCCTAGTTTTTCTAGAATTTTGAATATGAAGGTGTGTTGTGTTTTTTCAAATGCTTATTCTGCATCTATTGAAAGATTAATGTGATTCTTGTCTTTAAGTCTATTGATTGATGTGATAATTTACATTTATTGATTTCTGTATTTTGAATCAACCTTGTGTCCTTGGGAAGAACCCCCCCTTAACCATGGTGCATCTTATTAATATGTTTTTGTATGCAATTTGCTAAAATTTAATGAGAATTGTTGCATCTACATTCATCAGGGATGATGTCTGTAGTTTTCTTTCCCTGATGTGCCTTTTTCTGCTTTTGGTCTCAAAGTGATACTAGCTTCATAGAACAAGTTTGGTAGGGTTCCCTCCTTTTCTATTTCATGGAATAATATTATGGTTATTTGTGTTAATTCTTCTTTAAGGTCTTGTAGATCTCATCTGAGAGTTCTGGTCCTGGGCTTTTCTTTCTTCATAGGCATT
This sequence comes from Sciurus niger, assembly GCA_020740815.1. Classification (NCBI taxonomy): domain Eukaryota; kingdom Metazoa; phylum Chordata; class Mammalia; order Rodentia; family Sciuridae; genus Sciurus; species Sciurus niger. The sequence goes on from JAHUXG010018314.1 coordinate 46,027, forward strand.
TGATGGTGTTTTCTATTTCATTGCTTGAAACTGATCAGTTTAAATCATGTATGTGATCTGATTCAGATTGAGTAGGTCATATGTCTCTAGAATTTGTTGATGTCTTGGAGATTTTCTATTTTATTGGAGTATAAATTTGCAAAATAATTTCTGATTATCATCATTACTTTAGTTGTGTCTGTCATATTGCCTTATCATTAGTAATTTTAGTAAATTGATTTTTCTCTCTCTCTTAGTGTACTAAGGATATATAAATTATATTTATGTTTTCAAAGAACCAAATTTTTGTTTTGTCAATTTTTTAATTGTTTCTTTTGTTTTTCAATGTCATTTATTTCACCTCTGATTTTAATTATTTCCTGTTGTCTCCTACTTTTGGTCTTGGTTTATTTTTCTTTGAATTGTCATGTTAGGGCTTTGAGTTGTAATTTTAGATCATTTATTCATTGACTTTCTATTCTTTTAATGAATGAGTTCAATGCAAATAACTTTCCTCATAGCAGTGGAATCTCAGTGTCCCTGATAATTTGATAGGTTGAATCACTATTCTCATTAACCTCTACGTGATTTCTTTTATTTCATCCCTGATTTATTCTGCTATCCATTCATCATTAAGATGCATATTACTTAGTCTCCAGGTGATAGATCAACTTCTACTATTTATTCTATAATTGATATTTAATTTTACTCCATTATAATCTGATAGAATGGATGGCATTATCTCTATTTTTTGTATTTCCTAAGAGTTGCTTTATGACATATGATATAGTCTGTTTTAGAGAAGGATGCAGGTGCTGCTAAGAAGAAAGTATGTTTGCTCATTAATGGATGAAATGTTCTGTATATTACTGGTAAGCCTAAATTATTAATTATATTGTTTAGTTCTATAGTTTATTTGTTTAGTTTTTGTTTGGAGGATATTTCAGTAGGGAAAGAGGTAAGTTAAAGTCACCTAGCATTATTGTGTTGCGGTCTTTTGAATTTTTAAATTTGTTTTATGTGCATAGAAGTTCCATTGTTTGGAGCATAAATATTTAGGATTATGTCTTGTTGATGTATAATTCACCTAAGCAGTAAAAAAATGTCCTTCTTTGTCACTTCTGATTACCTTTGACTTGAAGTCCACTTTATTTTATGGGGATAGAAATTCCCTGCTTCTTTGTGCGATTCATGTGAGTGATGTGATTTTTTTCCCTTTCTTTTCACCTTTGATCTGTGCTCTCTTTTTTTTGCCTATGAGATGAGTCTTCTGGGGACAGTATGTAGTTAGGTCTTGTTTTTAATCTAACCTGCCAGTCTTTGTCTTTTGGTTGATGACTTTAGTCCATTAACATTCAAATTTATTATTTAAATATGATATGTATTCCTGGACATTATGGTTTATTACTAGCTTTTAATTTGAATTACTTTCCCCTTTGATAGATATTCTTCTAGTATAATTTCTCCATTTCCTTGTATTCACTTTTAAAAATTTAATTTTCATGGACTATTGTGCTGAGAATATATGTAGTGCAAGAAAAGCCCAGGACCAGATGGATTCTCAGCCAAGCTCTACAAGACCTTCCAAGAAGAACACATTCCAATACTTCTCAAAGTATTCCAGAAATCGAAAAGGAGGGAACACTTCCAAACTTATTCTATGAAACTAGTATCACACTCATACCCAAACCAACAAGGACACATCAAGGAAAGAAAAATTTCGACTGATATCTCTGATGAATATACGTGCAAAAATCCTTAACAAAATCCTGGCTAATCACATACAAAAACATATTAAAAAGATAGTGCACCATGATCAAGTGGGGTTTATCCCAGGAATGCAATGTTGGTTCAACATTCAGAAATCAATAAATGTAATTCATCACATCAATAGACTTAAGATGAAGAATCATATGACTATTACAATTGATGTAGAGAAAGTGTTCAACAAAATACAACATGCCTTCATGCTGAAAACACTAGAAAAAACAGGGATAGTAGGAACACTGTAAAGGATATTTATGCTAATCCCATGGCCAAAATCATTTTTATGGAAGAAAACTGAAAGCATTTTCTTTAAAAACTGGAACAAGACAGGGATGCCCTCTTTCACCACTTCTATTCAACATAGTTCTTGAAATGCTAGCCAGAGCAATTAGACAGACCGAAGAAATTAAAGGGATACAAATAGGAAAAGAAGAACTCAAACAGTCACTATTTGCTGGTGACATGATTCTTTATTCAGAGGATCCAAAAAAACTCCACCAGAAAACTTCTAGGCCTCATAAATGAATTCAGCAAAATAGCAGGATATAAAATCAACAGACATAAATCTAAAGCATTTTTATTCGTAAGTGATGAAATGTCTGAAAGGGAACTGAGGAAAACAACTCTGTTCACAATAGCTTCAAAAAATAAATTAAAATACTTGGGAATCAATCTAACCAAAGAGGTGAAAGATATTGACAATGAAAACTACAGAACATTATAGAAAGAAATTGAAGATCTTGATGAAAGACCCTCCGTCCCCCTGTCCAAGGAAGATCTCGCGAAGACACTGGCTGCAATAGCAAGAGGCTGTTTATTGATACACAGGCGCCTGCGGGTGCTCAGCAAAACCTCAGCCAGAGCTTCGGTGAACTGGCACACCCGGCTTTGGGGTACAGGGTTTTTATAGGGTGAAGGGGCAGGTTTCGCGCGTGGTAAGCAACAGGTTTCTTATTGGCTATTTTGAATCCAGCACATAGGTCACCTAAAGGGTAAGATTGTTTTTCTTCATGGTTCCTGCTTATCAGTGTAACGGCCTCTGGGCAGGGCGTGCTGTTGAGAGCATGGTGGTATCTGTGCTGCTAACTATCTCAAGGACAAACAGGACTGCTGGGCCCCTGTGCTTACCAAGGTTGTTAAGAGATATTTTGTCCGAGGAATGTGCGGCTTCCCGGAGACCTCATTCGTCAAGGATGGGAGCGGGGCCTAGCCCCGACTCAGGGTTCAAGGCATGGAGCTGGGGCCTTTTATTCCCCCCTTTTTCTTTATCATGGATAGAATCCTATATCCATTTGTCCATCCTGCCTCGGTTATGGAGAGTGTTCATCAGTTTGCTTAATCATTTGGTACTGTTGAGTAAGGACCATAGTCTGAATTGTGGAAAGTCGGTCCTTCATAAACTGTACTAGTCTGTTCAAGATGCAGGGCCCAAAGGTGAAAATTAGTATTAAAATTATTAGAGGGCCAGCTATAGTGGATAGCAAGGTAGTTAACCAGGGGGACTTATTAAACCATTGTTCAAAACATCCTTGTTGTGCCTCATATTCTTTTTGCCGTTTGGCTAATCTTTCAGTTACCTTTTCCATGGTTTCTCTGACTACTCCTGTATGGTCAGCATAGAAACAGCATTGTTCCTTTAGGGCCACACAAAGACCACCTTCCTGTAGGAACAGTAGGTCTAATCCCCTTCGGTTCTGCAACACAACTTCAGAAAGGGAAGTAAGAGATTTTTCTAGGGCTGTAATAGATTTTGCCATAGCAGCTAGGTCCTCGTTCATGGCAGCCTGTAGATACAAGTATTGATTTCCCTGTACTATTGCAGCTGTTCCTGTACCGATTCCTGCAGCAATTCCCCCTACTCCTAGTAACAGAGCTATGGTCAGGCTAATAGGTTCCTGGGGGTACACCTTTTGGCCTTCTAAGTGACCCAGAACATACTCTGATTTTAGGTAAGATATTCTAGGCCACAGTTGGACTAATACACAGAAATCAGTTGTGACATTTAGAATGGCAGTGGACACACACGGGGTTAGTCCTGTGTTACATGCCCAGTAGGTTCCATTAGGTCCCCAGATATATAGGTGGCCATCCTGAATTGGGAGGGTCTGATTACAAAGGGAGTGATGCGACCTAGGTACCTTGCCTATACATAGGCCTTGCCCACTGACTTCAGGGATTGTAAGTTTGGAGCTAGGTAGGGAGGAAACTTGCTATTAGGGGTACTACTATTTGTCCAACTAGCTGTGGTGGCAATTCCCTCATAATAAGGTGGGCTAGAGGCTAGACATAACCAACATTCTAGGGTTTTGTCTGGACTAGTGGAATTAAGGGCTTGGAAAGCTCCTTGGACTAGGCACAACAGCCGATCCCCAGTGCCTGGAGGAGGAGATCCAACAAAGGGGCTTCTAGGAAGGAAGCTATTTGTTAGTGTGGGCACAGGGCTAGTAGGTGGGGGTGCGGCCTTGGAGGGTTCTTTCTGTTCGGGGACTGAGGATACCGGCTGGTCTCCAAGAACCAAATTGGGACCTACTGGGGTTTTCGTTTCTTTTGCTTCTACCTGAATTTGAAACAGAAACCCTGGATGGTAGGAGGTGAATCCGCCAAAACCCATGAGACGAACCCCCCATATGTAACCTCGGAGCCTAGCTATTTGTTTCTTTCTTTCCTGGGTAAATTTGATAGTTACATTAGTTTTACCTGGGGTCGTTTCTGAGAATTGCACAGTCATTTATAGGTTTTCCCTTGAGCCAATCCCCATTTGAACTAGTTTCACAACCCAATGAGGCACAATAGTAGTCCTCTGGCCCCCCACATTGATAGGTACGGGCGCGCCCGGGGCAAAAATACCAAGCGTCAAATGCTGGTCAATCGTTCCTTTCAGGGTATTTACAGGGTGGATAGGAGTCCCCTTCGGTTATTTGAATGCTTGGGAGTGCGGGTTTCCACTCCCAAGATCCTTTAGCTAATTCACAAAGATCAAAATTAAGTCCGGCCACCAGGTATTCAGGGCATGATGCCCTTGAGCCAGGACCAGTTTCTTTCCAGTTTCAATATTGTGAATAAACCAAACTAGATTCCTGGATACATGTGGACTGCCATAGGACATCATGGGAAACAAAGTTAGGATAATTAACAGCGTGAAAGTCTTATCTTTAGTGGGTTTTGGGTGCGTTGTAACCTCCATGTTGATTCCTGGGGTGCAGGGGTGGTGTCTTGTGGATGTGCAGCTTTCGCGTGGGATGCGTGGACCCAAGCTGCAATGCCGTCTACCTTGATGGTGGTAGGGGTGGTCAGCAAGACGGTATAAGGTCCTTTCCAGCGAGGTTCAAGGTTTTTGTTCTGATGCCTGCGGACCCAGACGGTGTCTCCTATCTTGAAGGAGTGTGGTACTATTGGTTTCTCCAGTTGTTCCTTGTAGGCTGCCACTAGGGGCTTCCAGACTTCATTTTGGATTAACTGCAATGCGCATAAGTGGGTCTGCAGGGTAGGGGTAAATAGAGCAGAAATCTCAGTTTCATAGAAATTTACAGCAGGTGATGGTGCGCCATACAGGATTTCAAAGGGGGTTAATCCCTGAAGACCAGGTGTGTTCTTGGCCCTGCAAAAAGCTAATGGCAGGAGTTGTACCCAGTCTCTAGTGCCAGTTTCAAGCGTTAATTTAGTTAAAGTCTCCTTAATGGTTCTATTCATTCTTTCTACCTGTCCTGAACTTTGGGGTCGATAAGCACAATGTAATTTCCAATTAATCCCCAATGTACTGGCCACTAACTGACTTACCTGAGAGGTGAAGGCAGGCCTGTTGTCTGATCCAATGGTCCCTGGGATACCATACCTCGGAAAAATTTCTTCCAATAGCTTCTTTGCCACAACTTTGGCCATTTCTTGTCGGGTGGGGTTCTCTTCTACCCATCCAGAGAAGGTATCAACAAAATCTAAGAGGTATTTGTATCCATACATACCAGGCTTGATCTCCGTAAAGTCCACTTCCCAATTGGTCCCAGGTTTATGTCCTTTGGCCCGTACCCCGGCTCCTGTGTTGATTTTGCCTGCATTCACCTGGGCACAGGCTTGGCAATTTTCTACTGCTTGCTTAATAAGAGAGTCTCTATGGGGCAAGTATAGATTTCCTTCCCCTCGATCCAAGAGGTTTTTCATTTTCTTTGTCCCTAAGTGTGTGAGCCTGTGCAGGGACTTAATTAATTCCTTGGCATTCCTGAGTGGCATTATTGTCTTCCCTTGGTATTCCCAGGTGTTCTCTGCTGAGTTATAGTTAGCCCCTAGGTTTTGTATAATGTCTAGGTCCTTGTCCTCGTACACCCATTGTTCATCAGGGTCAATGGAAGTCTTTGTGGCCTTTTGGGGCAATAGAGTAGTCACCAGGAGCTGGGGACCTAGAGCTGCATTCCTAGCAGTTTCGTCTGCCAGTTTGTTTCCTTTTGCCTCTAGATGGTCTCCCTTTTGGTGACCAGGGCAATGTATTATACTTAGTCTCTTTGGCAGAAAGAGGGCCTTTAATAAGGCTAAAATTTCAGTCTTATTTTTGATCTCTTTTCCTTCTGAGGTTAATAACCCTCGCCGCCGATATATTTCTCCATGGATATGGGTGGTAGCAAAGGCATACCGACTGTCTGTGTAAACATTGAGTTTCTTCCCCTCAGCCAGTTTTAAGGCCTGTGTCAGAGCTATCAGCTCTGCTCGCTGGGCTGATGTTCCTCCCAGTAACGCGCTTGCCCAAATTACCTCTGATTCAGTGGTGACGGCTGCTTCTGCCTGACATTCCCCGTCTAGCAAATAGCTACTCCCGTCAGTGAACCAGACTAACTCCGCGTCCATCATGGGTTGGTCTGACAGATCTGGTCGAGTTCCTTGGGTCTCTGCAAGAATCTGTTGGCAATTGTGGGGGACGGGTCCCCCGGGGAGGGGCAGGAGCGTGGCTGGGTTTAGGGTTACTAAAGGACCGAACCGGATTCGGTCCGTGTCCAGCAATAAAGATTGGTAGTGGGTAAGCCGGGCATTGGAGATCCAGCAGTCAGGAGGTTGCCGGATTACTGCTTCAATGGCATGTGGAGTTAACAAGGTTAGTGGTTGTCCCAGAGTCAGTTTAGTAGCATCCTTAATTAAGATTGCTACTGCCGCTATCATCTGGAGGCAGGGAGGCCACCCTGATGACACAGGGTCCAATTTCTTTGACAAGTAGGCGATTGGGCATCTCCATGGTCCCAATTTCTGGGTTAGGACCCCCTTTGTATATCCCTGCTTTTCATCAACAAAGAAGTCAAAAGACTTGGTGACGTCCGGTAAACCCAGGGCAGGGGCAGATAGGAGGGCCTGTTTGATGTGGTCAAATGCCCTCTGATGTTCATTTGTCCAGGCGAAAGTGCTGTTCTGCTTTGTCAATAGGTACAGAGGGGCTGCTATCTCTGCAAACCCAGGAATCCATAGTCTACAAAAACCTGCTGTCCCCAGGAATTCCCGTAGTTGTTTGGGATTCTGGGGAGTGGGAATACTCGAGATAGTCTCTTTCCAGGCTGCGGTGAGCCATCTCTGACCATTATGAAGCTCATACCCGAGGTAAGTAACTTTCGTCTGACAGATTTGTGCCTTCTTTGCGGAGGCCCGGTACCCCAATTGCCCTAGAGCCTGCAGTAATACTTTGGTCCCTTCAGTACATTCTTCTTTGGTAGGGGCTGCCATTAGAATGTCATCTATGTATTGGAGCATTATTAGGGAGGGGTTTCTTACCCGGAAATCAGCTAAGTCCTGATGTAGGGCTTCATCAAAAAGTGTTGGACTGTTCTTAAATCCTTGTGGTAACCGGGTCCAGGTCAATTGTCCTGAGAGTCCTTCCTCAGGATCCTTCCATTCAAATGCAAATAGGGCCTGCCTCTGGGGACTCAACCTCAAGCAGAAGAATGCATCCTTCAAATCTAGGACAGTATACCAGGTATGGGTGGGAGGCAAGGTACTGAGGAGGTTGTAAGGGTTGGGTACCGTGGGGTGGATGTCTTCCACTCTCTTGTTTATTTCCCTTAAGTCTTGGACCGGGCGATAGTCTTGAGTCCCTGGCTTTTTGACTGGGAGTAAGGGGGTGTTCCAGGGTGACCGGCAAGGTGTCAGTATGCCTTGATTTAGGAGCCGCTTGATATGTGGTTTAATGCCTATGTAAGCTTCCCTGGACATGGGGTATTGTTTAACATTGATAGGTATTGCAGTGGTCTTGAGTGAGATCACTATGGGGGCTTGGCATATGGCCATTCCCATTCCCCCAGTTTCAGCCCAGGCCTCTGGGTAGGAGATGAGCCAATAGTCCATATCTTTGCCAAGTTTGGGGAGTTTGTCAAATAGTCTATATTCATCTTCCAAGTTAAAAGTCAATATGTGGAGAGGCACCCCGTTGGGCCCACTTATAGAGGCCCTTCCATCCTCAAAACAAATCTGGGTTTTTAGTTTGGTTAGTAAGTCTCTTCCTAGTAATGGGTATGGACAGTCGGGCACATGCAGGAATGAGTGGGAGACCTTACCTGAGGCAAGGTGGACTTCTCTTTTAGTGGTCCATCGATACGGTTTGCATCCGGTGGCCCCCTGGACCCATGTTGTCCTTCCACTTAGGAGTCCAGGGTCCTGCGTCAGCACTGAATGTTGGGCTCCTGTGTCCACTAGGAAGGTTACCGGTTGCTCCCCCACTTGTAGAGTTATCTGGGGCGCAGGGGGGAGCTCCTGGACCTGATGTCCCTAATCTTCATCATCCAAAGTTAGTAGTTGAGGGGTTTTGTTGGGGTACCTCCTTGAGTCGGGGAGCCTTTTGGGATTTTTTGGACAGTCTCTTACCCAATGTCCTCTTTCCTTACAGTAGGCACATTGGTCACGTTCCACTTGGGGCCTGCTTCGTCCCCTTTCTCCCCCTGGCCTAGTCTCTTGTGGCCCTGTCTGAGCTATTGCGGCCAGTACTTTACTCATTTCTTTATTATGCTTTCAATCCCTCTTATCTAATTCCTCTCGGTATCTCAAATCCCTTTCCTCCTGCACTTTCCTAATCCTCTCTTCTTTTTCTTCTGGAGTTTCCCTCTTATTGTAAATCTTTTCTGCTTCCTTTAACAAATCTGCTAGGGAGAAATCCTTCAGATTATCCAATCTTTGTAGCTTGCTTCTAATGTCAGGGGCAGATTGCCAAATGAATGCCATAGAGACATTGCCTTTCTGTTCCTCACTATCTGGGTCGAAAGGAGTAAACCTTTGATATGCCTCCTTCAATGTTTCTAAAAATGCAGTAGGGGTTTCGTCCGCCCTCTGAACAGTTTGTCTTACCTGAGCCAAATTGGTGGGCCTTCATCCAGCCCCATGGAGACCCACTATGTGTAACTGGCGATAGAGACGTAGGTGGTTCCTACCTTCATCAGTGTTGTAATCCCAATCAGGCCGCGTCAAAGGAAAAGCCTCATTAATCAGATTGGGGAGTTGTGTGGGACGCCCATTGTCCCCAGGAACATTTTTACGGGCTTATAATAAGACTTTTTGTCTTTCCTCGGAGGTGAGGAGAGTCTGGAGAAGCTGCTGGCCGTCATCCCAGGTCGGTTGGTGGGTCACTAGAATGGACTCAATCAAAGAGGTTAAGGCTACAGGGTCACTCGAGAAGGAAGGGTTATGGGTTTTCCAGTTATAAAGGTCGGAGGCAGAAAAAGGCCAGCATTGATATTGACCGTTGGGGCCTTCAGTTTGTCTCAAGGGGAAAGCCTGGGAGGTTTACCTAGAAATTGTAGGCTCCTTGCGCCCCCGGAGTCTTCCCACCATCGGAGAGGGGTCTGGGAGGATCCCGGCAGTTGGGGGATCCTCATCCTCCTCAGGGGAACCCGGATGAGGGTTGGTGTCGGGGAGAGGTTGAGGAGGGTAAGGTGGGGGTTCCTCTGTTAGTAGGTCTATCAAGGTATTCTCCTCGGGCGGAAGGACAGTCGGAGGTTTTGACTTAGGAGGAACTGAGGGCTTGGATTTATCCAGTATAGGGTATAGTCTAGAGGTTTGGGCGGTCTGGGGAGGGACTGGAATAAGAGGAGCGGAAGGGGGAAGGGAGGGCTCGTTAGGAAGGGAAGAGAGGGGTTTTGGGGTAGAGAAGGGGGTGACCCATGGTGGTGGGTCAGAAACCAGGCTTTCCCAAGTCACGATGTATGGAACTTGGTCAGGATGTCCTCTAGGGCCTGGAATGAAGATGTGGGATTTGACCTGTGAAACAAGATCGGGATTAAAGGACCCTTCTTTGGGCCAGCCTACATTGAAGGTTGGCCATTCAGAGGTGCAGAGGGTTGCCCACTTCTTCTTTTTGACCTTGACCGACAAGTTGCTGGCACGGTTTCGGACGTCTTGCCAATGGCAGAGGGTGAGACTCAGGGGGGTTACCATGGATTGCCCCATTTCAGTCTCGCTAGTAAAAAAACAAGTTAAGAAACAGGCACAAGACACAAGAGAACACAGACAAGACAACAGATCACAGATCACAAACGCTGCGCGTCTTTGGTACAAACCAGAAGTAAGTCCCTCTGGCCAAAAAACAAATCCCGAAGAATTGGGTACTAGGTCCCCTGGGACATCTCCAGGGTGGCAGGGGAGAAGTCTGAGTCCGTCAACTCCTTCTCGGGCTGCCCAAAGTACAAAGTGACCACGCGTGATCAGACTAACGCTGCGCTCAAGAGACATGGAAACGACATGCAGAGATTCAAGAAATATGACAACATGACAACGAGCTTGAGCTGGCCAGCTTACCTCCCAGTAGTTCTTCCAGAAGTTCCTCGTGCAGGGATTCGGGGCAGCAAAAACACCGATCTCAGTGGAACCTCCAGATGAAAGACCCTCCGTCCCCCTGTCCAAGGAAGATCTCGCGAAGACACTGGCTGCAATAGCAAGAGGCTGTTTATTGATACACAGGCGCCTGCGGGTGCTCAGCAAAACCTCAGCCAGAGCTTCGGTGAACTGGCACACCCGGCTTTGGGGTACAGGATTTTTATAGGGTGAAGGGGCAGGTTTCACGCGTGGTAAGCAACAGGTTTCTTATTGGCTATTTTGAATCCAGCACATAGGTCACCTAAAGGGTAAGGTTGTTTTTCTTCATGGTTCCTGCTTATCAGTGTAACGGCCTCTGGGCAGGGCGTGCTGTTGAGAGCATGGTGGTATCTGTGCTGCTAACTATCTCAAGGACAAACAGGACTGCTGGGCCCCTGTGCTTACCAAGGTTGTTAAGAGATATTTTGTCCGAGGAATGTGCGGCTGCCCGGAGACCTCATTCATCAAGGACGGGAGCGGGGCCTAGCCCCGACTCAGGGTTCAAGGCATGGAGCTGGGGCCTTTCATTAGAAGATGGAAAGATCTACCATATTCTTGGATAGGCAGAATTAATATAAAAATGGCCATACCTCCAAAGTTGCTTTATAGATTTAATGCAATTCTAATTAAAATCCCAATGACATTCCTCATAGAAATAGAGAAGGCAATCATGAAACTCATCTGGAAGAACAAAATACCCAGAATATCTAAAGCAATCCTGAGCAGGAAGAGTGATGCAGGAGGTATCACAATACCAGTCCTTAAACTCTGCTATAGAGCAATAGTAACAAAAATGACATTGTATTGGCACCAAAATAGACAGGTAGATCAATGGCACAAGATAGAAGACACAGAGACATACCCACAATAGTACAGTTATCTCATACTAGACAAAGGTTCCAAAAACTTACACCGGAGAAAAGATAGCCTCTTCAACAATTGGTGCTGGGAAAACTGGAAATCCACATGCAGTAAAATAAAAAAAAATCCCCTATCTATCACCCTGTACAAAACTCAACTCAAAATGGATCAAGAGTCTAGGAATTAGACCTGATACCCTTCACCAAATAGAAGAAACAGAAGGCCTGAATCTCCATCACATTGGTTTAGGAACGGACTTCCTTAGCAAGAGTCCCATAGCACAAGAAATAAAAGCAAGAATCAATTAATGGAATAGATTCAAACTAAAAAGCTTTTCTTCAACAAAGGATACAATCAAGAATGTGAAAAGATAACCTAGAGAGTGGGAGAAAATCTTTTCCACACACACCTAAGAGAGAGTACTAATCTCCAAAGTTTATAAAGAGCTTTAAAAGTTTTACACCAAAAATACAAAGAACCCAATCAATAAATGGACTAAAGAACTGGGCAGACACTTCACAGAAAAAGATAAACAGGTGATCAACAAATATGTGAAAAAGTGCTCATCATCCCTAGTCATTAGAGAAATGCAAATTAAAACCACCCTAAGATTCATCTAACTCTAATAAGAATGGCTATTATCAAGAACACAAGCAATAATAAGTGTTGGTGTGGACGTGGGGAAAGAGGCACACTCACACATTGCTGGTGGAGTTGCAAATTGGTGCAGCCACTCTGGAAAGCAGTATGAAGATTGCTCAGAAAACTTGGAATGGACCCAACATTTGACCCAGTTATCCCATTCCTTGTCTATACCCAAAGGACATAAAATCAGCATACTACAGTGATGCAGCCACATCAATGTTCATAGCAGCTCAATTCACAATAAGTAGATTGTGGAACCAACAGAGATGCCCTTCGATTGATGAATGGATAAAGAAACTGTGGTATATAGACACAATGGAATATTACTCAGCCATAAAGAAGAATAAAATTATGGCATTTGCTGGTAAATGGATGAAGTTGGGCAATATCATTTTAAGTGAAATAGGCCAATCGCCAAAAACCAAAAGTTGAATGTTTTCACTGACAAGTAGATGACCATATATAATGAGGTGGTAGTTGGGGAGAGAAGAATGAAAGAACTTTGGATAGTGTAGAGGAAATTGGGGTGGGAAGGGATGGGGGATGAAAAGATAGTAGAATGAAACATACAGTATTACCCTATGTATACATATGATTACATGAATGGTATGAATCTACATTGTGTATGACCATAGAAATGAAGAGTAACCCATTTGTGTACAATGAATCAAAATGCAGTCTGTAAAAATAAAAAGAAATTAATAAAAAAATTAAATAAATAAAAATAAATAACTGCCTTCAAAAATACTAGAATTTAAAAAACTACAAAAATATATAAATGTCCATGTACTACTATGAAGGACACAATTAAACAGGGAACAAGAATTTTTAAACAATAAGAAAATCATTCTTGATGAAAAGTTAAAGAATTTTTTTCCATTGGAAGTCAAAATATCTCAACTTCTCTTCTCAGCAGTTTTTGGTGGGTTGTCTGGACCTTGATTCCACCCTCAGAATTGCTGAAGTGAGAGAGGTTATCCTGTAGGTGGAATTCCTGGAGGCAGGGTTTAGGCTTAGGCAGGCTCCAGGCACTTTGCCAAATGCCAGTTGGTATACAAATTTTAAATCAGTGCATCTACAGGGCCAAGTACTTGCTGCTTCATGCTGGAAGACTTTACCCCAGGCATCTACCCTGCTTTCCATTCCTCTGGTGGGGAAACAAGTTCTTAGTCCCTTACAACATCTGCAAACCCCACATTTACTGGTATCAATCCAAACAATCTCTCCCAACCTCACACTTTTGAATTCCCAGCCAGATGCATCTCTCCAAGCTGGTCCTGAAAGTAGTCAGACTGGAAGGTAAGGGTAGAGTTTCATGGGTTTTCATGAACAACTGTCCCCTGTGTAAACCTCTCTCCACACTTGATTTTTCTTCTGGTCATTTAAGCATACTATATGTCTTGTACAGCATGTGTTAATTGGGCCTGTATTTTACACAGATGATGTGCAGCACATCTTTCAGATTTGTTAAGTAATATCTTTAATCTCTAAAACCTCCATACCCAGATGCACCTCAGGCCTCCCAAAATTTCTGGTTTCTTTAATTCACTTATCCTTTACTATGTTCATGAAGGGAACACGGTGGCTGGTGCTTCAGTTCCAGCCTTGGCAGTGTCTGTGACCCTGAGCAATTTTTCCTTATCTAATTATATCCAACCTCCTGTGACCCCAGTCTGCTTTGAATGTCCAGGTTTAAATTCCAGTAAGGTACTTTCCCTTTTTGTTTTTGCTCAGCCACTTTGAGGAGAAGCTATCTCTCTCCTTTCTTTGTTCAAAGCCATGGAGCAGTCACAATCTTGAAAAAAAATACCCACTCCAAATTTCCTAAGGAATCTCTATTATGCTTTCCAGAGTGGTTGCACAAATTTGCAGTCCCACCAGTAACGAATGAGTGTCCTTTTTCCCCATGTCCTCACCAACACTTGTTGTTTTTTGTGTTATTGATGATTACCATTCTGACTGAGCATGAAAAAATCTCAGTGTAGTTTTAATTTTCATTTCTCTAATTGCTAGAGATTGTGAATATTTTTTCCTGTATTTGTTTACCAATTGTATTTCTTCTGTGAAGTGTCTCTTCAGTTCTTTGCCCATTTATTGACTGGGTATTTGGTTTTTTGGTGCTAAGTTTTTTGAGTTCTTCATATATCTTAGAGGATAATGCTCTATCTGAGGTGCAATGGTAAATAGTTTCTCCCATTCCAAAGACTCTTACTTCACATACTAGAGTATTTACTTTTCTGTGAAGAAGCTTTTGTTTGGTACTATCCCCTTTATTGATTCTTAACTTTATTTCTTGTGTTTTAGAAGCCTTGCTGAGGAATTTGGTTTGTAAGCTGACATGATGTAGATTTAAGCCCAATTTTTCTTCTCATAGGTGCAGGGTTCCTGGTCTAATGCATAGGTGTTTGATCCCCTCTGTGTTGAGTTTTGTGCAGGGTGAGAGTTGGGGGTCTAATTTCATTTTGCAATATGTAAATTTCCAGTTTGCCCAGTTTTTTCCAGTTTTTTGATGAGGTTTTCATTCTGCAATATATGTTTTTGGCATCTTTCTCCAGTATGTTATAACTGCATTTATATGGGTTCGTCTCTTTGTCATCTATTGTGTACCATTGGCCTATATATCTGTTTTGGTGCCAAAACCATGCTGTTTTCATTACATAGTTGTGTGATATAATTTAAAGACTGCTATTTTGATGTCATCTGTTTCACTTTGCTCACTGAGGATTGCTTTGGTTCTTCTGAACCCTTATTTTCCAAATAAATTTCATGATTACTTTTTCTATTTCTATGAAAATCATCATTGGAGTTTTCATAGACATAGCATTAAATCTATATAGGGCTTTTGGTAGTATGGTTATTGGGACAATGTTAATTCTGCCTGTCCAGGAACATGAGAGATCTTTCATCTTCTAAAGCCTTCTTCAATTTTTTTCGTCAGTTTTCTGTAATTTCCATTGTAGAGGTATTTTATCTCATTCATTAGATTGTACCCAAATATAATTCTGAGGCTATTGTAAATGGGATAGTTTTCCTAATTTCTCTTTCAGTTGATTCATTATATGAATGTATGGGAATGCAATTGTTTTATGGGTGTTAATTTTATATCATGTTAATTTGCTGAATTCATTTCTGAGTTGTAGAAATTTTCTGGTGAAGTCTTTGTGTTTTCAGTAAATGGACATGATTTGAATTCTCCTGTTCAGCTTGAGCCCTTTATTTCTTCTCTATAATTGTTTAATAGGAGTAATGAAACAGTGCATCTCTGTCTTATTCCAGTTTTAGAGGGAATGCTTTCAAGTTGCCCCCATTTAGAATGATGTTGACCTTGGGATTAGCATATGTATCTTTTACAATGTTTAGATCTGTTCCTCCTATTCCTAGTTTTTCTACTTTTTTGAACATGAATGCTGTATTTTGCTAAATGCCTTTTACTTTCTGGACTGATATAGTTTATTTTAGAGCAGGATTCATGTGCTTCTTAGAAGAAAGCATATTTAGTCATTCATGGATTAAATATTCCACACATGTCTGTTAAATCTGAATTATTCATTTTACTTTTTAGTTCTACAGATGATGAGTATCCACCCAGTGGTTTTAAATGGTGTGGTAAGGTCACCTAGTATTATTGGGTTGTGGTCTATTTGATTTTTGGAATTGAGAAGAGTTTGTTTGATGCACATAAATGCTTCATTGTTTGAGTTATAAATAGGTGAGAATGTATTCTCTTGTTGACGTATAATCCTGTTAAGCAGTATGAAATGAGCTTCTTTGTCCCTTCTGATTAACTTTGACTTGATGTCTACTTTATCAGATATGAGGATAAGAACCCCACTTATTTATGACATCCATGTGAATTATGTGTTTTTTTCCATCCTTCTACCTTCATTCTGTGGATGAATTTGCCTCTGAGGTGAGTCTCTTGGAGAAAGCATGTTATTTTTTGTTGCTATGCAACCCAATCTGCCAGTCTATGACATTTTTAAATTTATTTTTATTGTAAACAAATGGGATACATGTTGTTTCTGTTTGTACATGGAGTAACAGCATATCATTTGCATATTCTTACATTTACATAGAGTAATAATATCTTTTTCATTCCATTATTTTTTCCTTCCCCCCACCCCTCCCTCCTCTCTTTTCCCTCTGTACAGTCCCTTCTTTCTCCATTCTTGCCCCCCTCCCACCCCCCATTACGCATCATCATCTGCTTATCAGTGAGCTCATTCCTCTTTTGGATTTTTGAGATTGGCTTATCTCACTTAGCATGATATTCTCCAATTTCATCCATTTGCCTGCAAATGCCATAATTTTATTATTCTTTATAGCTGAGTAATATTCCATCATATATATATGATGGAATATATATATATATTCCATCATATATATATATATATATATATATATATATATATATATATATACGGTTACTTTATCCATTCATCAATTGAAGGACATCTAGGTTGGTTCCATAGTCTGGCTATTGTGAATTGAGCAGCTATGAACAATGATGTGGCTGTATCTCTGTAATATGCTGATTTTAAGTCCTTTGGGTATAGGCCAAGGAGTGGGATAACTGGGTCAAATGGTAGGTCCATTCCAAGTTTTCTAAGGAATCTTCACACTACTTTCCAGAGTGGCTGCACTGATTTGCAGCCCCACCAGCAACGTATGTGCGTGCCTTTTTTCCCACATCCTCTCCAACACCTATTGTTGCTTATATTCTTGATAATCGCCATTCTAATTGGAGTGAGATGGAATCTTAGTGTAGTTTTGATTTGCATTTCTCTTATTACTAAAGATGGTGAACATTTTTTCATATGTTTGTTGATTGCTTGTAGATCTTCTGTGAAGTGTCTGTTCATATCATTAGCCCATTTGTTGATTGGGTTATTTGTATTCTTGATGTAGAGTTTTTTGAGTTCATTATATATACTGGAAATTAGTGCTCTATCTGAAGTATGAGTGGCAAAGATATTCTCCCACTGTACAGGCTCTCTCTTCGCATTGCTGATAGTTTCCTTTGCTGAGAGAAAGCTATTTAGTTTGACTATATCCCAGTTATTGATTCTTGCTTTTATTTCTTGTGCTATGGGAGTCCTGTTAAGGAAGTCTGATCTAAGCCAACAAGGTGAAGATTTGGACCTACTTTTCTTCTATAAGATGCAGGGTCTCTGGTCTGATTTCAAGGTCCTTGCTCCATTGTGAGTTGAGTTTTGTGCAGGGTGAGAGACAGGGGTTTAGTTTAATTCTGTTGTGTATGGATTTCCAGTTTTCCTGGCACCTTTTGTTGAAGAGGCTATCTTTTCTCCATTGTATATTTTTTACACCTTTGTCTAGTATGAGAAAATTGTATTTATTTGGGTTTGTGTCCGTGTCCTCTATTCTGTACCATTGATCTACCTGTCTATTTTGGTGCAAGTACCATGCTGTTTTTGTTACTATTGCTTTGTAGTATAGTTGACGTTCTGGTATTGGGATACCCCCTGCTTCATTCTTCCTGCTAAGGATTGCTTTAGCTATTCTGGGTTTCTTATTCTTCCAGATGAATTTCATGATTGCTTGCTCTATTTCTGTAAGGTACATCATTGGGATTTTAATTGGAATTCCATTGAATCTGTATAGCATTGGGATTTTAATTGGAATTCCATTGAATCTGTATAGCACTTTTGGTAGTATGGCCATTTTGACAATATTAGTTCTTCCTATCCAAGAACATGGGAGATCTTTCCATCTTCTAAGGTCTTCCTTAATTTCTTTCTTCAATGTTTTGTAGTTTTCATTGTAGACATCTTTTACCTCTTTGGTTAGATTGATGCCCATGTATTTTATTTTTTTTGAGGCTATTGCAAATGGAGTTGTTTTCCTCATTTCTCTTTCAGCTGTTTTGTTGCTTGTGTATAAAAATGCTTTAGATTTATGCATGTTGATTTTATAGCCTGATACTTTGCTGAATTCATTGATGAGGTCTAGAAGTTTTCTGGAGGAGGTTTTTGGATCCTCTAAATATAGAATCATGTCATCCGCAAATAGTGACAGCTTAAGTTCCTCTTTTCCTATTCGTATCCTGTTAATTTCTTTAGTCTGCCTAATTGCTCTGGCTAGAGTTTCGAGGAAAATGTTGAATAGAAGTAGTGAGAGAGGACATCCCTGTCTTGTTCCCATCTATGACTTTTGATTGATGAGTTTAGGACATTTATATTCAATGCTATTATTGAGAAATTATATTTAATCCCTGTCATTTGGATTTTATTTTGGTTTTTAATATAAATTAGTTTCTCTTTGATTGACTATTCTTCTATTGTGGTTTCTCTTTGCTGTTTTTTACTTTTATTTTTCATGTCTTCCTCATGAAATATCTCATTGAATACATTTTATAGAGTAGGTTTTCTAGTTGTGAAATCTTTTACCTTATTTTTTATCATGAAAAGCCATTATTTCTTTGTCAATTCTGAAGCTTAATTTTGCTGGATATAGCATTCTTGGAAGCTTTTATTTTTCTCTCAAGTCATAATATGTAGTATTTCATGACCTCCTATTTGAGAGTCTGAGTTAAGAAATCAGCTGAGTTCTGAATTGGTTTACTTATAAATGTGACGAGTCATTTTCTTTGTGTAGTCCTTAAATTTCTCTCTTATTCTGTTTGTTAGGCATTATAATAATAATGTGCCTTTGTGGGGCTCTGTTATAATTCCATATATTTTGGGTTCTGTATGCGTTCTGTATTTTAGTTTCCATTTTATTCCTTTGGTTTTGGTTATTTTCTCATAACATTTCATTGAAAAGATTGTCCATTCTTCAGGTATGCCTCTCCAAGCCTTCATCTACCCGAATAAATCTTAAATTTTATCTTTTCAATAATCTCATATTTCTTGGAAGTTCTGATCATGGTCTCTTAACAGCATCTCTAACTTTATTTTCAAGATTAAATATTTTGTCTTACTTGCCTGAACCTCAATCTTCCAAGTGACTTAATTGGATTGTGCTGCTTTCCATTAAATTTTTAATGTGATTGGTCGATTTTTTTCATTTTAAGTATTTTTGTATTTTTTTTCATAATCTCACTCTCTTTATTGTAGTGATAATTCACTGCCTGTATTTTCTTTCTGATTTTACTACTTACTTCATCCTTTATCTCACAGATCAGTTTATGCATATGCTGAACACCTTCTCTGACATTTTCTCCATTGTGGTGTCCAAGGATACTGTTATTGGCATATTATGACTTGTTTGTGTCAATTTGTTTCCTTAATTTATCATGTTGTCTGCCTATCCATCTAACACTATGGGTCTGAGGCAGTACAACTTTTACCCTGTGGACTTGTAGTGTCCCTAAATGTTTTCAGTACTTCACACTTTGTAAAAACAGCAAAAGTGATAAAGATACAGCAGTAAGTCAAATAATTCCTGGTATAACATCTGCAATGATAACTCACATTACAGGCAGAAGTGACATGATCTGTTGTTGCCTACAATAAAAGCATAAAATTTTCAAAATGAAATAAAATTTCAAATGGTGGTCAGGGTGAGGACAGAAGTGATATATAATGTGATAATTATGAGGGGGCAGGAGAGAAGTTATAAATAAATAATTGAAGGAAGAGTGAAAGGCAGAACAATAGAGATTGGCTGGTAGCAAGAGACAAGAGAGAAGGTGAATCAATGGGGAAAAGGTGAAAGAAAAAATGCATATACAAATTAAAAATATAAAAATTAAAAAGAAAAAGAAAGAATACAAACTCAAACTTAAATACACTTATCAAACTTCCTTCCAAGATCTGAAAAAATTGATTCAAGAAAAAAGTGCTAGAAATGAGAAAAATACAAATATGAACATGTTTAATGTTTGTGAAACATTCAGATCACAGAGAAAAGAAAAACAAAAAGAAAAAAACTCAATGAAAGGGTAAAGAACTGTTTTCATTGTAGTTCAAAAGATTCTACATTTCTATCCTCAGCAATGTTAGGTGGGGTCATCTGTACCAGATTACCTCACACTCTGGGTGGATGGCTGAACTGTGAATCATGTTCTGTAGGCAGAAATCCTGTAGGTGGGCTTTAGGCTTAGGTGGGTTCTAGGTTCTTCACTGAAAGCCAATTGGTCTGAAGATTTTAAATCAGTCCTCCTCAAGGGCCCAGCAATTGCCAGTCCACACCAAAAGACTGCATCCCAGTGATCTCCTCTGTCTTCCCCTCATGTTGTTGAGGACCAAATTCTTAGTCCCCTATATTACTTGTGGACCCCAATTTTCCTGGTTTTGGTTTCAGTTTCCAAAATCAATCTTTCTGTTCTGACACAAATCTGAATTCCAGACATATCTTTCCCACCGGGTCCAGCAAGCAACCAAAATTGGAGGGGAAGGAGAAGAACCTGGTGGATCTCCTCCACCCTTTGTCCCTGTATAAAACCCTATGTTTGATTTTATCCTGGTCACTTGGGCACAATCTATGTCATGCAGTGTGGGTGTCCAGGCATGTATTTTGGGTCAAATTTAAGTATGCCAGGAATTGACTACCCCATCTATGGACCCTGTTCCATGACTGCAGAATGGGTCCTTCCTCAGTCCACTGCCTGTAGCCAGGAGAGATTGTGGCTTCTTTCCTGCATGAGGATATTGTGCAGTGTGACTCTCAGTTTAGTTGGGCAGTACCCAGACATGCCTCAGGCCACCTAAATATACTACTTCCTTTAATTTTCTTATCTCTTCACTTTGCTTATAGAGGGACCACTATAGTTGGTGCCTCTGGCTGTTGCAGCAGCTGTGGCCTGAGGATTTTTCATTATTTTATTATATCCAACCACCTAAGTACCCGACCTGCTTTGAATGCTCAGTATTAAATACCAGTAAAATTCTCTGCCCCCTCCCCCACTTTTTGTACTCATCCACTCCCATGACTTGCACAGCCATACCCATATTTTGAACCATCCTTACATCCCTTGGGTGAACCCCACTTGATCATGGTTTGCTAATTATTAAATATGTATTTTACATGAAATTTGCTAGAATTTTACTCAGAACATTTGCATCTACATAAATCAGGGATATTGGCCTGATGTTTTCATACCTTAGTGCGTTTTTCTCTGTTTTAGTCTCAGGGTGAAACTACTTTCATAGATTGAGATTGGGAGTCTTCCTCCTCTTCTATTTTATTAAATAATTTGAGAAGTTTGTGTTAATTTTTCCTTGCAGGTATTATAGAACATTGCTGAGGATTTGTCTGGTCCTGGGCTTTTTCATATGGTAGGCTTTGGATGGCTTCTTCTATTTCATTGCTTGAAATCATTCAATTAATTCTTTTTGAATATTGTAGGCTCTCCTAATTCAGTATGGATAAGTCATATGCCTCTAGAAATTTGTCTATGTCTTCAAGATTTTCTATTTCATTAAACTATAAAATTTTTCAATAGTTTCTAATAATTTTTTGATATTTCAGTGTTGTCTTATGATTTTATTCATAATGAATTTTAGTAATACTAATTTTCTATCTTTGTTGGCATTGCTAAGGGTTTATCAATTTTATTTATTTTTTTCAATGAACCATCTTTGTTCTCAATTTTTTGAATTGTATTTTTTGCTTAAATTTCATTAATTTTATCTCTGATTTTAATTTTTCCTCTCTTCTACTGCATTTGGTACTGATTTATTCTTTTTCTAGGGCTTTGAGGTCTAATGTTATGTCATTTATTCCTTGACTTTATCTTCTTTTTTTTTTTTTATTATTGTAAACAAATGGGATACATGTTGTTTCTCTGTCTGTACATGGCGTAAAGGCATACCATTTATATAATCATAAATTTACATAGGGTAATGTTGTTTGATTCATTCTGCCATTTTTTCCCTTCTCCCTCACCCCTCCCACCCCTCCCCTCCATCTATACAGTCCTTCCTTCCTCCCTTTCTGCCCCCCTCCCTAAACCCAACTCCAACCCCAACACTAACGCTTCCCACCCCCCATTATGTGTCATCATCCACTTATTAGCGATATCATTCTTCCTTTGGTTTTTTGAGATTGGCTTATCTCACTTAGCATGATATTCTCCAGTTTCATCCATTTGCCTGCAAATGCCATAATTTTATCATTCTTTATGGCCGAGTAATATTCCATTGTATATATATACCACATTTTCTTTATCCATTCATCAATTGAAGGACATCTAGGTTGGTTCCACAATCTGGCTATTGTGAACTGAGCAGCTATGAACATTGATGTGTCTGTATCTCGGTAATATGCTGATTTTAAGTCCTTTGGGTATAGGCCAAGGAGTGGGATAGCTGGGTCATATGGTGGTTCCAGTCAAGCATTTCTAAGACTCTCCCACTTCGATTCCAGAGTGGCTGCACTAATTTGCAGCCCCACCAGCAATGTAAGAGTGTACCTTTCTCCCCACATGCCTCGCCAACACCTGTTGTTGCCTTGTATTCTTGATAATCGCCATTCTAATTGGGGTGAGATGGTAATCTAGGGTGGTTTTTGATATTTGCATTTCTCTTATTTACTAGAGATGTTGAACATTTTTTCCTATGTTTTGTTGAGTGCTTGTATAGCTTCTTCCTGTGAAGGTGTCTATTCAGTGTCGTTAGCCCATTTGTGCAATTGGATTATTTACATTCTTGTGTAGAGTTTTTTGAGTTCTTTATAGAGTCTTTGGATATTAGCGCTCTCGTCTGAAGTATATTGCAAAGATTTTCTCCCACTCTGTAGCTCTTTCTTTGCATTGCTGATAGTTTCCTTTGCTGAGAGACAGCTTTTTAGTTTGAATCTATCCCAGTTATTGATTCTTGCTTTTATTTCTTGTGCTATGGGAGTCCTGTTGAGGAAGTCTGGTCCTAAGCCGACATGTTGAAGCTCTGGACCTACTTTTTATTCTATAAGATGCAAGGTCTCTGGTCTGATTCCGAGATCCTTAATCCATTTTGAGTTTAGTTTCGTGCATGGTGAGAGATATGGGTTTAGTTTCATTCTGTTGCATATGAATTTCCAATTCTCCCAGCACCATTTGTTGAAGAGGCTATCTTTTCTCCATTGCATATTTTTGGCCCCTTTGTCAAGTATGAGAAAATTGTATTTATTTGGGTTTGTGTCCGTGTCCTCTATTCTGTACCATTGATCCACCTTTCTATTTTGGTACCAATACCATGCCGTTTTTGTTACTATTGCTTTGTAGTAGAGCTGAAAGATCTGGTATTGCGATACCCCTGCTTCACTCTTTCTGCCAAGGATTGCTTTAGCTATTCTGGGTTTTTTATTCTTCCAGATGAATTTCATAATTGCTTGTTCTATTTCTGTAAGGTCCATCATTGGGATTTTCATTGGAATTGCATTGAATCTGTATAGCACTTTTGGTAGTATGGCCATTTTGACAATATTAATTCTTCCTATCCAAGAACATGGGAGATCTTTCCATCTTCTAAGGTTTTCTTTAATTTCTTTCTTTAGTGTTCTGTAGTTCTCATTGTAGAGGTCTTTCACCTCTTTTGTGAGATTGATTCCCAAATACTTTATTTTTTTCGAAGCTATTTTGAATGGGGTAGTTTTCCTAATTTCTCTTTCTGAAGATTCATTGCTTATGTATAAAAATGCCTTAGATTTATGTGTATTGATCTTATATCCTGCTACTTTACTGAATTCACTTATGAGATCTAAAAGTTTTCTGGTGGAATTTCCTGGTTCCTCTAAGTATACAATCATATCATCAGCAAATAGGGATAGTTTGAGTTCTTCTTTTCCTATTCGTATCCATTTAATTTCTTTGGTCTGTCTAATTGCTCTGGCTAGAGTTTCAAGGACGATATTGAATAGAAGAGGTGAAAGAGGGCATCCCTGCCTTGTTCCAGTTTTTAGAGGGAATGCTTTCAGTTTTTCACCATTTAGAATAATATTAGCCATGGGTTTAGCGTAGATGGCCTTTACAATGTTAAGGAATGTTCCCACTATTCCTATTTTTTCTAGTGTTTTGAGCATGAAGGGGTGCTGTATTTTATCAAATGCTTTTTCTGCATCTATCGAAATAATCATGTGATTCTTGACTTTAAGTCTATTGATATGGTGAATTACATTTATTGATTTCCGATGTTGAACCAACCTTGCATCCCTGGGATGAAACCCACTTGATCATGGTGCACTATCTTTTTAATATGTTTTTGTATGCGATTTGCTAAAATTTTGTTGAGAATTTTTGCGTCGATGTTCATGAAGGATATTGGTCTGAAATTTTCTTTCCTCGATGTGTCTCTGTCTGGTTTAGGAATCAGGGTAATATTGGCTTCATAGAATGAGTTTGGGAGAGTTCCCTCCTCTTCTATTTTCTGGAATACTTTTAGAAGTATTGGAATGAGCTCTTCTTTAAAAGTTTTGTAGAACTCGGCTGAGAACCCATCTGGTCCTGGACTTTTCTTTGTTGGAAGGCTTTTGATGACTTCCTCTATTTCATTACTTGAAATTGGTCTATTTAAATTGTGTATGTCCTCCTCGTTCAGTTTAGGCAATTCATATGTCTCTAGAAACCTGTTGATGTCTTTGAAATTTTCTATTTTGTTGGAGTATAGATTCTCAAAATAGCTTCTAATTATATTTTGTATTTCAGTCGTGTCTGTTGTGATAATTCCTTGTTCATTCCGAATTTTAGTGATTTGTGTTTTCTCTCGTCTTCTCTTTGTTAGTGTGGCTAAAGGTTTATCAATTTTGTTTACTTTTTTGAAGAACCAACTATTTATTTTGTCAATTTTTTGTATTGTTTCTTTTGCTTCAATTTCATTGATTTCAGCTCTGAGTTTAACTATTTCCTGTCTTCTACTACTTTTGGTGTTGGTCTGTTCTTCTTTTTCTAGGGCTTTGAGCTGTAGTGTTAGGTCATTTATTTTTTGAGTTTTACTTCTTTTATTAAATGCGCTCCATGAAATAAATCTTCCTCTAAGTACTGCTTTCATAGTGTCCCAGAGATTTTGATATGATGTTTCTTTGTTCTCGTTTACCTCTAAGAATTTTTTCATTTCCTTCCTAATATCTTCTGTTATCCATTCATCATATAGTAGCATATTGTTTAATCTTCAGGTGTTGGAGTAGTTTCTGTTTTTTACTCTTTCATTAATTTGTAACTTCAATCCATTATGATCTGATAGAATACAAGGTAGTGTCTCTATCTTCTTGTATTTGCTGACATTAGCTTTGTGGCATAATATATAGTCTATTTTAGAGAAGGATCCATGTGCTGCTGAGAAGAAAGTGTATTCGCTCTTGGTTGGATGGTATATTCTATAAATGTCTGTTAAGTCTAAATTATTGATTGTGTTATTGAGATCTATGGTTTCTTTGTTCAATTTTTGTTTGGAAGATCTGTCCAGTGGTGAGAGAGGCGTGTTAAAATCACCTAGTATTATTGTGTTATGGTCTATTTGGTTTCTGAAATTGAGAAGAATTTGTTTAAGATACATGGATGAGCCACTCTTTGGGGCATAGATGTTTATGATTGTTATATCTTGCTGATTTATGCTTCCCTTAAGCAGTATGAAATGTCCTTCTTTATCCCTTCTGACTAACATTGGCTTGAAGTCCACATTATCTGAAATGAGGATGGATACTCCAGCTTTTTTGTTGAGTCCATGTGCATGGTATGTTTTTCCCCATCCTTTCACCTTTAGTCTATGGGTATTTCTTTCTATGAGGTGAGTCTCTTGCAGGCAACATATTGTTGGATCTTTCTTTTTAATCCAATCTGCCAGTCTATGTCTTTTGATTGATGAATTCAGGCCATTAACATTCAGGGTTATTATTGAGATATGATTTGTATTCCCAGTCATTTGGTTCATATTTAAAATTTTTGACACATCTTGGTTCCTCCTTTATTTGACAGTTCCTTTAGAATAATTCCTCCCTTTGCTGATTTGCTTCTTTGTTTTTTATCTCTTCCTCATGAAATATTTTGCTGAGAATGTTCTGTAATGCTGGCTTTCTTTTTGTAAATTCTTTTAGTTTTTGTTTATCATGGAATGATTTTATTTCATCATCAAATTTGAAGGTAAGTTTTGCTGGGTATAAGATTCTTGGTTGACATCCATTTTCTTTCAGAGCTTGAAAAATGTTGTTCCAGGCCCTTCTAGCTTTTAGGGTCTGGATTGAAAAATCTGCTGATATCCGTATTGGCTTCCCCATGAATGTAATTTGGTTCTTTTCTCTCACAGCCTTTAAAATTCTGTCTTTATTTTGTATGTTAGGTATTTTCCTTATAATGTGCCTTGGTGTGGGTCTGTTGTAATTTTGTGTATTTGGAGTCCTATAAGCCTCTTGGACTTGATTTTCCATTTCATTCTTCAGATTTGGGAAATTTTCTGATATTATTTCATTGAATAGATTGTTCATTCCTTTGGTTTGTTTCTCTAAGCCTTCCTCAATCCCAATAATTCTCAAATTTGGCCTTTTCATGATATCCCATAGTTCTTGCAGATTCTGTTCATGATTTCTCACCATCTTCTCTGTTTGTTCAACTTTTTTTTCGAGCTTAAATATTTTGTCTTCAATATCTGAAGTTCTGTCTTCCAGCTGTTCTATCCTATTGGTTATGCTTTCTATGCAGTTCTTAATTTGGTATATTGTTTCCTTCATTTCAAGGATTTCTGTTTGGTTTTTTTTCAATATCTCTAACTCTTTATTGAAATGATCTTTTGCTTCCTGAATTTGCTCTGTTAACTGTCGATTGGTGCAATCATTCAATGCCTGCATTTGCTCTTTCATCTCATTGTTTGCTTCCCTAATCATTTTAATTATGTACATTCTGAACTCCCTTTCTGTCATTTCTTCTGCCATTTTGTCATTGGATTTTATTGATGTACCCTCTAGATTTGTTTGGGGCATTTTCTTCCCTTGTTTTCTCATATTGTTCAGGAGTCAGTGGGTCATTAAGATATTGCAGATTTCCTCTATCAACTTATAATGTCCCTGAAGATTGCTAGTATATCCCCTCTTATCCTTCAGTAGCCTGAAGTCTTGGAGGAGGTCGATAATGCAGAGCTCCACGAAGAAGCTGCCTCTCTAGGGGTGGTGACCCCAGGTGGCGTATATTCCCCACTAGTGGGCAGAGGTGCCTCCACTTGTTGACCAATGGTCATCCAATGGGGAACTAGACTGCGGGCTGAGGCAAGGCCTGTTTTTGCCTATGTCTCTGGTTTTACCGTCCCTGTGGGAAAACCTTCCCCGGCCAGGAAGACTCACTCGGTGGGGACGTCTCGCTGGTCAGTTGCCCTCCTAGAGGTTCCCCTCAATCTACAACTACCACCTGGGCTGGGCTGTCTTCCTCTGCAATGATCCCAGGTGCCCGGACCTACGTCCTGGGCCTGGGAGCCTCACCCTTCACAGGCGAGTCTCCTTAGGCTGCCTCTCCCAAAGAATCTGCCCGCCGCCCTGGAAACTTCGCTCCGCCCCTAGGCGTGTCTCTGTGCGGCTCTTCTAGCAAGAAGCCACCTAGCTCCTGGGACCCTGCTCGGCACCAATCGCCAGGCTATGCAGCCCCTCCCCCAAGCCACCACCTGGAGCCCCGCACAATAGCTCTGGGACCCAGAGACCCGCCACACACCTCCTCCTCCGGACAGCCGCCCGGCCTCTGACACAGTCACTAGGAGTCCAAACAACTCACTTCGGGTCTCCTCCTCCCGCCAACCAACCATAGCCCTAGGCAGTCACTCCAAGTCCAAGTGACCCGCCCTGTTCCTCCTCCTCCTCCTTGGGGTAGCCCCCCAGGTGTTCAGGAGTGGTGGCTCTGAGACCAAGTGACTCACCACGCTCCTCCTCCAGGCAAACCACTGGTGTTCAGGAGCGGTCGCTTTTAGTCCAATCAACTCACCACTCACCTCCTCCTCTGGCAACCACCTGTGGCTCTGATGCAGTCACTCCTAGATCAAGCGTCCCACCGCTCTCCTCCTCCAGGCAGGCCACCAGTGTTCTGGAGCAGTTCTTCTGAGATCAAACAGCTCGCCACGCAGCTCCTCCTGGGGCAACTGCCTGTGGCTCTGATGCAGTCACTCCTAGGTCAAGCAACCTGCCGCCCTCCTCCTCTTCCTCCGGGCAACCTCCCTGTGTTCAGGAGCGCTGGCTCTGAGTTCAAACAGTTCACCACGCAGCTCCTCCTCTGGCAACTGCCTGTGGCTCTGATGCAGTCACTCCTAGACGAAGTGTCCCGCCGCGCTCCTCCTCTTCCTCCGGGCAGTCCCCCAGTGTTCAGGAGCACTGGCTTTGAGTTCAAACAGCTCACCACGCAGCTCCTCCTCTGGCAACCGCCCGTGGCTCTGATGCAGTCACTCCTAGACCAAGTGAATCGTCGAGCTTCTCCTCTTCCTCCGGTCAACCCCCCGGTGTTCAGAAGCGGTCATTCCGGGTCTAAACAGCTCGCCACGCAGCTCCTCCCCAGGCAGCCGCCCGGAGCCCCAGTGGCTGCTCGAGTCCAAGTGCTGTGCTAAGCCGCCTCATCCACGATGATCCCAGTTGTCCACGCCTACCGCTCCAGTGGGGGGAGGGGCGTCTCACCGAGCAACTCCACTTCACAAATTCCCTGCGTTCCGGGGCCACTGCCCCATCCGGGACGCCTCCCCAACGGGAGAGACTCACCCGGCGGCTTTGAGTTGGTCCCAAGTCTCTCACTATTTCCTCTTTTGAATCCTGCGTCCTGGAGCAACGTGAAATGCAGCCGCCCTCTAGTCCACCATCTTGGCCCGCCCCCTGACTTTATCTTCTTTCAATGAATGAGCTCATTGTAATGAGCTTTCCTCATAGCACTGCCTTCATAGTGTCCCAGAGATTTTGATATGTTGTTTCACTATTCTCATTTTTCACTGTTTCATTTTATATCACCCTTATTTCTACTGCTATCCATTCATCCATTTATTATTGAACACTGTGTTACTTAGTCTACAGGAGTTGGAGTAACTCCCACTTTTTATTCATTTTTTATTTCTGATTTCTTTCCATTATGATTCAATAGAATGCAGGGTATTATCTCTATGTTTTTTTTATCTTAAGAATTGCTTTATGGCATAAGATATGTTCTATTTTAGAGAAGGATACATGTGCTACTGAGAAGAAAATGTATTCACTCATTGATTGATCACATATTCTAGATGTGTCTGTTAAATCTAAATTATTGGAAGGACCACTTGAGCTGAGGTCTCTGGCTGTGGTAGTGGTTGCAGCCTAAGGATTTAATTATTTCATTATATCCAATCTCCTGAGTCCCAACTCCACTTTGAATGTCCAGTATTAAATTCCACTTAAGTCTACCCCCTGAAATTTTTGTGGGATTTTTTTGTTTTGTTTTTGCTTTGTTTTGTTTGTTTTTGCTCACCCCTGCCACAAAATGCAAAACCAAATTTTAAAGACTGGTGACAATGGGAAGTAAGAAAGACATACAAATATTTATAAAAAGAAAGCTGGGACAAGGTGGGACATTGACTTCTGATGGAGGAAAAGGGACCCAGACTTAGAACAGCAGGTTCATTATATAGTTTTTATCATCAAATGATTATTTGTGTAGGTTTCTGCAAAGCAGGTAGGCTTGAAGTTTGCAGCACTTGTAAGACATTGTGGTTATCTTGTTATGTTCAGAATTCCCTATCACCAGCAGCAGGTATCTGAGTTTAAGATCAAGGTGGATATTGTTCTGGGCATTTGCACAGAACTTCTTCAAGAAGGGCATTACCATAACTACTGGGAAATATTGTCCTGAATCTTTGTACAGAAAGATTCCAGAGCAAAGTGTAGCCACAACTCTAATGCAGTCAAAGATCATGGTACAAGTCCCTGCCTCCACAATTGTCCCTATTTGATTTTTTTAAATTAACCAATGGATATCTACTTTGAAATGCTGGAACTGGGATAATATGAGATTTAACTGACTGCAAGAAAATAACGCAAAATTGAGAGCAAGAAAATAAGTCCTAAGAGGTATCATCTTGTACATCTTATATTCCAAGGATTCACACAATTTGGATCATCCATCAGTGTTTTCTATTCTGAACCATATGTTTTCATGTCTCCTTTGGAGATAATACAATGCTGTTTTTCCTATTCCAGTTCTGTAGCATAATTTTTTGGGGGATGAGTTACTGAGGATTGAACTCAGGGGCTATTGAAAACTGAGCCACATTTTGAGCCCAATTTTTTTTTATTTTATTTAGAGGCAAGAGTTCTCACTGAGTTTTTAATGCCTCACTTTTGCTGAGGCTGGATTATAACTCACAATTCTCCTTCCTCACCCTCCTGAGCAGCTAGTATTACAGACAAGTTTCACCATGTTCAGCTGTAGTATAATTTAAGGTCTGATATTGTGATGACTTCTGGTTCAGTTTTGCACTGATGATTTCTTTGGCTATTCTGGGCCTCTTGCTATTCCAAATGAATTTTATTATCACATTTTCTATTTTCTATTTCTAGGAAGAACATCATTGGGGTTTATTAATAGAAATTACATTAAATCTGTATGGCACTTTTATTACAATAGATGCAGAAAAAGCATTTGATAAAATACAGCATCCCTACATGCTCAAAATACTAGAAAAAATAAGGATACTGGGAACATTCCTTAACATTCTAAAGGCCATCTATGCTAAGCCCATGGCTAATATCATTCTAAAAGGTGAAAAACTGAAAGCATTACCCTTAAAAATGGACTGAGGCAGGGATGCCCTCTTTCACCACTTCTATTCATCATTGACCTTGAAAATATAGCCAGAGCAATTAGACAGACCAAAGAAATTAAAGGGATACGAATAGGAAAAGAAGAACTCAAACTATCCCTCTTTGCTGATGATATGATTATATACTTAGAGGAACCAGGAAATTCCACCAGAAAACTTTTAGAACTCATAAGTGAATTCAGTAAAGTAGCAGGATATAAGATTAATGCACATAAATCTAGTGCATTTTTATACATAAGTGATGAATCTTCAGAAAGAGAAATTAGGAAATCTACCTCATTCACAATAGCATCGAAAAAATAAAATACTTGGGAATCAATCACACAAAAGAGGTGAACGACCTCTACAATGAGAACTACAGAACACTAAAGAAAGAAATTAAAGAAAACCTTAGAAGATGGAATGATCTCCCATGTTCTTGGATAAGAAGAATTAATATTGTCAAAATGACCATACTACCAAAAGTGCTATACATATTCAATGCAATTCCAATTAAAATCCCAATGATGTACCTTACAGAAATAGAGCAAGCAATTATGAAATTCATCTGGAAGAATAAGAAACCCAGAATAGCTGAAGCAATCCTTAGCAGAAAGTGGGAAGCAGGGGGTATCGCAATACCAGATCTTCAAATCTACTACAAAGCAATAGTAACTAAAACGGCATGGTATTGGTACCAAAATAAGTAGATCAATGGTACAGAATAGAGGACACGGACACAAACCCAAATAAATACAAATTTCTCATACTAAACAAAAGGGCCAAAAATATGCCATGGAAGAAAGATAGCCTCTTCAACAAATGGTGCTGGGAGAATTGGAAAGCCATATGTAACAGAAGGAAATTAAACCCATATCTCTCACCATGCATGAAACTAAATTCAAAATGGATTAAGGACCTCAGAATCAGACCAGACCCTGCAGATTATAGAAGAAAATAGGTCCAGATCTTCAACATGTCGACTTAGGACCAGACTTCCTCAACAGGACTCCCATAGCACAAGAAATAAAAGCAAGAATCAATAACTGGGATAGATTCAAACTAAAAAGCTTTCTCTCAGCAAAGGAAACTATCAAATGCGAAGAAAGAGCCTACAGAGTGGGAGAAAATCTTTGCCAATCATACTTCAGATAGAGCACTAATCTCCAGAATCCATAAAGAACTCAAAAAACTCTACACCAAGAATGCAAATAATCCAGTCGACAAATGTGCTAAGGAAATGAATAGACACTTCACAGAAGAAGATCTATAAGCACTCAACAAACATATGGAAAAATGTTCAACATCTCTAGTAATAAGAGAAATGCAAATCAAAACCACCCTAAGATTCCATCTCACCCCAACTAGAATGGCAACTATCAAGAATACAAGCAACAACAGGTGTTGGCGAGGATGTGGGGAGAAAGGTACACTCTTACATTGCTGGAGGGGCTGCAAATTAGTGTAGCCACTCTGGAAAGCATTGGGGAGATTCCTTAGAAAACTTTGAATGGAACCACCATTTGACCCAGCTATCCCACTCCTTGGCCTATACCCAAAGGACTTAAAATCAGCATACTACAGAGATACAGCCACATCAATGTTCATAGCTGCTCAATAAACAATAGCCAGATTGTGGAACCAACCCAGATGTCCTTCAATTGATGAGTGGATAAAGAAACCGTGGTATATATATACAATGGAATATTACTCCACCATGAAGAATGATAAAATTATGGCATTTGCAGACAAATCGATGAAATTGGAGAATATCATGGTAAATGAGATAAGCCAATCTGAAAAAAAACTAATTATGAATGATCTCACTGATAAGTGAATGATGACACATAATGGGGGGTGGGAGGGGTTAGGGTTAGGGTTAGAGTTAAGGTTAGGGAGGGGGTTAAGAATGGAGGAAGGAAGGACTGCATAGAGGGAAAAGAGGGGTGGGAGGGGTTGGGTGAAGGGAAAAAATAACAGAATGAATCAAACAACATTACCCTATGTAAATTTATGATTACAAAAATGGTATGCCTTTATGCCATGTACAAACAGAGAAACAACATGTATCCCATTTGTTTACAATAAAAAAAAAGAAAGAAATGAGGTTTCTACCTCATATCTCAGATGGTGGACTTCACCTCAAAATTATTCAGAAGGAGCAAAGAAGGTCATTTCATACTGCTTAAGGTAATTATACATCAACATGACATGACAATCATAAATATTTATTCCCCAAACAATGGTGCAACCTCAAGAATCAAATAGACCAGAACACAATAATACTGGGTGACATGAACACACCTATCTCACCAATGGATAGATCCTCCAAACAAAAACTAAATAAGCAATAGAAATAAAAATACAATGAATAATTTAGACTTAACAGACATACATAAATATTTCATCCATAAATAACTGAATACACTTTCATCTCATCAGCACAAGGGTCCTGCTATAACATGGATTTTTATCTTAGTCCACAAATCCATTCTTAGTAAACTCAAATAAAGCAGAGATATTATCTTGTATTCTACCAGACCACAATGGGATGAAATTAGAACTGAATGATAAAATGACAAATAGAGCTGCTCTAACACCAGAAGACTAAAAAATATGCTATTGAATGACCAGTGGATAGCAAAAGAAATCAGGAATGAAAAAGAAATACATAGATATAAATGAGAATAACAACACAACATATAAAAATCTCGAAGAAACTATCATGGCAGGGTTAAGAGGAAAGTTCATTCCATTAAACTCATTCAAGGAAAGAATAGAGAGTCAACAAAAAATAATCTAACATTATATTTCAAAACCCTAGAATAACAAGAACAAATCAATACCAAAAGCAGGATGAGACAGGAAGTAATTTAAATCACAGCTAAAATTAATTATATTGAAAGAAATATTCAAAGAATTGATGAAACAACATTGATTCTTTGAATAAGTAAATAAAATTGATAAATCCTTAGCCATATAAATGAAGAGAAAAGAGAAAAAAAAATAATTAAAATTCATGATGAAAAAGGAAATGTAATGGACACTAAAGAAATACAGATGGTAATCAGAAACTATTTTGAAAATTTATACTCCAATAAAATAGAAAATCTTGAAGACATTGACAGATTTCTAGAGTTATATGACCTACCCAAATTGAATCAGGACATAAAAAAGTTATTTTTCATTATTTGCTCTAAGTAGTTATCCCTGAGAGCAGAATGCATTTTGAGTCATTGGACACAAATGGAGAGCAACTTTTTGTTTCTCTGGTAGTACATAATGCAGAGTCACACCATTCATAGAATACATGTACATTAGGTTATAATTTCCATCTCATTCTACCATCATTCCCACCGCCATTCCCCTCCCATTCCCTCACTCCCCTCTGCCTAATACAAAGTTCTTGCATTCCTTGCTTACCCCTCCCATTATGAATCAACATCCATATAATTAGAGAAAACATTTGGTCATTTGTTTTGGGTGATTGGTGTGTTTTGCTTAGTATGGATTTCTCCAACTCTAACCATTTACCTGCAAATGCCATAATTTAATTCTTTTTTAAGACTGAGAAATATTTCTTGCTGTATATATATCACAGTTTCTTCATCCATTCATCAATCGAAAGGCATCTCATCACATTTTCTTTATCCATTCATCTTTTAAAGGTCACCCAGATTGGTTCTATAGCTTAGCTATTGTGAATTGTACTTAGCTAGAAACATTGATGTGGTTGTGTCACTCTTGTATATCGATTTTGAACCCTTTGGACGTATACCAAGTAGTGGGATAGCAGAGTTATATGGTGGTTCCATTCCTAGTTTTTTGGTGGATCTCCATGCTGCTTTCCCATGTGGTTGCACTAATTTGCAGTCACACCAACCATGTATGAGTGTGACCTTTTCACCACATCCTCACCATCACTTATTGTTATTTGTATTCTTTTTTGTATGTTCTTTTTAGTTATACAGGACAGTAAAATATATTTTGTCATATTATACATACATAGAATATAAATTAATCTAATAAGGGTCCAATTATTGTGGTTGTGTATGATGAGGCATTACCTTGGTTGTGTATCCAAATACAGGGCTAAGACAGTTTTGTCTGATTGATTCTGTTGTCCTTCCTGTTTCCCTCCCTTCTCCCTTCCATTTGTTTCCCTTTGCCTAATCCAATGGACTTCTATTCTTCCCCTCGCAACACTGCCTTCTTGTGTGTTCGTATCCACATATCAGAGAACACTTGGCCTTTGGATTTTGGGGGCTGGCTTATTTCACTTAGCATTATATTTTTCTATTCCATCCATTTATGGACAAATTCCCTAATATTATTCTCATTCATGACTGAGTAATGTTCTATTGTGTATGTATATCACATTTTCTTTACCATTCATCCATTGAAGGACACCAAAGTTTTCCCACAGTTTAGCTATTGTGAATTGAGCTAATATCAACATTGATGTGGCTGTGTCACTGTAGTATGCTGATTTTAAGTTCTTTGGTTATGCACTGAGGAGTGGGATAATAGGGTCAAGTGGTGGTTCCATTGAAAGATTTATAAAGAATATCCATATTGTTTTCCAGAGTGGTTGCACCAATTTGGAGTCCCAACAGCTCTCCCCCAATCCTTGCCAATATTATTATTACTGGTATTCTTGACAATTGCCATTCTTACTAGAGTGAGATGGAATCTCAGTGCATTTAAAATCTTCATTTCTCTAGTTGCTAGAGATGAACATATTTTCACATATTTCTTGACCATTTCTATTTCTTCTTCTGTGAACTTCGTGTTCCTTTGCCCATTTCATGATTGAATTATTATTTTTGATGTTAAGTTTTTTGAGTTCTTTATATATCCTGAAGACTAACTCTCTATCTAAGGTGCAGGTTGGAATGACTTTCTCCAATTCTGTAGGCCCCAGGTTCACCTTATTGATTGTTTTCTTTGCTGTGGGGGCAGTGTTTTAGTTTAATCCCATTCCATTTATTGATTCTTGATTTTACTTTTTGCACTTTAAAAGTCTTGTTGAGGAAGTTAGTTCCTAAGCTGACATGATGGAGAGTTGGGCCTACTTTTTATTCTAATAAGTGCAGGGTGTCTGATCTAATACCTAGGTCCTTGATCCACTCTGAGTTTTATGCAGGGTCAGTGACAGGGGTCTAATGTGTCTTTGCTACATATGTATTTCCAGTTTTCCCACCACCAATTGGTGAATGGCTACCTTTTCTCCAATGTATTTTTATGGCACCTTTTTCTAGTATGAGGTAACTCTATTTATGTGAGTGTGTCTCTGTGTCTTCTATTCTGTACCACTGGTCTTCATTTCCGGTATAGGGCCAATACTATGCTGTGTTTTCTACTCCAGCTCTATAGTATCATTTTTTTGGAGGGGTAAGTACTAGGGATTGAACTCAAGGGCTCCTGAAAACTTTGCCACATCTCCAGCCCTATTTTATTTAGAGACAGGGTCTCATTGACTTGTTTAATGCCTCATTTTTGCTGAGGCTAGCTTTAAACTCACAATTCTCTTGCCTCAGCCTCCTGAGTGGCACTTGCCACCATGCTCAGCTGTAGTATAATTTAAGGTCTTGTATTGTGATGCCTCCTCATTCATTTTTCTCACTGAGAATTGCTTTGGCTATTCTGGGCCTCTTATTTTTCTTTAAACAAAATGTCTTATTGACTCTATGTCACCTGGGATTAATTACCTAGATTTATGTTTTATGATTTTTTTTTGGTTGAGGAAAAAGATAAATTATTATAGACTTTTGACTTTCATATTTTTGCTGTTCTGGATGGGATAATGTTCCACTCTCTCCCATGCTGTGTGTGCTTCAGGGTTCCAACTCATCAACAAAAGGTACATGCCTCAAATTTCCACTAGCTGCCATTGACTACTGGCCAGAAACAACTTTTTTTGCAGCATTTATGACATCAGTGTTAACCACCAAGTCAATTTGCTGAAGGAGCGTGGATGGTGGTATGTAAGAGCCAGCAACTAGAGCCTGGGATTTAACTTCATCCATGAAGCCATCAGAAGACTCCACTGACATTAGGTATCCAGCTTTCAGCTTGTTATTGGCATCCTGGATATGTGCACTGGGAAGGTTTTCTTGAGCAGTCATTTGTACTTGGTTATAGGCAGCCTTGATAACATCTCCGGCAGCTGCAGCCTTGGAGATAGTGTAAATTCCAAGGAGCCCAGATCTGAGTAAATGGCATGGAAAGCAGAAACATCAAATGACTGGTGATTACCTGTGGCAACAGCCTGGTACAAGATGCTAGTGGCATTTTTACCCCTCTTGACAAGTGCTCTAGCACGAAGGACATGCTGAAGACCACTGAATGCATGTGTTTCTGCAACTCCTATGGCAACACTTTCTGCTACAACAGCAGCATGGACAAGACTGTGTCCATTTTGTTCTCAAATTTCACCTCTGTGATATCTGGCCTTTGCACCAGATAAACCAAGCCTACCCCTCATGTTGAGAAACTGTTCAGCAACTTGTTTTAAAACAGGATGGTTCACACCAAGGCAAACCAAAGCCACCCTTGTTCTTGTAAAATGGTTCTGAATGAAGTGATATAACTCTTCTGATGTTACTTTTCCATTCCTATAGTCAGGACAACACAATGAATCAGCTAAGGCATTCTGGTAAGCAGAAGCATGTAAATTTTTCATGAGATGAACCTGTGGATTCTGAAAAGCCACAGTTTTGTTAATCTTTAGCTGAGAGTGAAGGGCAACCACTTCCCAAAGATGAAATTCTGGTGCTGTAATGACATTAAGCAGGACTCAACTCAATGTCAACATCACCCCAAAGGCACACTTAATTTGCAGTCACACTTAATTTACCACCAACTGCTTCAATTCCCTGGGTTATCTTGAAAGATGAAGCACTTTTGTAGTTAAACTGGATGCAAGATGCAGTGAATGAGAGGTTTCTATATTGCTGGGGTCCTCATATCTACTGCCTGTTTTAATGAACAAACCAATTCTTAATGCCAGAGCATAGTTTTCCAGAGAAGCAATTACCAAACCATTTGGTAATTTGGTAAACTCCTGAGGATATACAGGAACTTCTGCAGGGGCAGTTGTGCATTTAATTTTGGGGGCAAATTTGAGGGAATAAAATCTTGAGAAGGACCTGGCTCTGGTCAGTAGCTTCATGGCTCAAGTGTACTCTGATCCATGGTCACTGTGGCTTAAAGGCAGGCAAGATGGTGGAGGAGTTTATTTGTACAATGAATATCATGATTTCTGTTTTTATTTCTATCAAGAACATCATTGAGATTTCTGTAATAGGAATTGTATTAAATCTGTGTGGTGCTTTTAGTAGTATGGTCATTTTGACAATATTAATTGGGCCTATCCAAGAACATGGAAGGTCTTTCCATTTTCTGAGGTCATCTTCAAGATCTTTCTTTAGTGTTCTGTAATTTTCATTGTAGAAATCATTCACCTCTCTTGTAAGATTGATTCACAATTGTTTTGTATTTTTCCATGAGGTTACTGTGAAGAGGATAATTCCTCTGATTTTTGTTTGAGCAGATACGTCATTGGTGTATAGGAATACATTTGATTTATTGCTGTTATTTTTATATCCTGCTACTTTCCTGAGTTTGTTTATGAATTCTAGAAGCTTTCTTGTGGATTTGGGTGGCCATCTCTATAGAATTATGTCATCAGCAAATGGGAATACTTTGAGTTGTTTTCACTCTTCTGTCTAATTGCTCTGGCTAGAGTTTCAAGGACTAAACTTGATAGGAGTGGTGAAAGAGTTCATCCATTTCTTGTTGTAGTTTTGAGAGGAAATTCTTTCCATTTTTATCCATTGAGAATGATATGGACATTGGGTTTAGCATAAGTAGCTTTTAAAATGTTGAAGTATGTTTCTGTGAAAACTCCCTAGTTTTTCTAGTGTTTGTAACATAAATAGATGCTGCATTTTGTCAAAGAATTTTCTGAATCTATTACAATAATGATGTGATTCTTATCTTCAAGTTGATCAATATGGTGAATTTTGCTTATTGATTTTTGTATGTTGAACCAGCCTTGCATCCTTGGTATAACCCCCACTTGATTATGGAGCACTATATTTTTCATATGTTTTTGCATGCAACTTGCAAGAATTTAATGAGAATTTTTGTATCTATGTTCATGAGTGATATTGGTCTGAAGTTTTCTTTTCTTGGTGTGTCTTTCTGGTTTTTGTATCAGGGTTATAGTAGCTTCATAAAATGGGATCAGAATGGTTCTGTACTCTTCTACTTTATGGAATAATTTGAGGGAATTTGGTGTAAGTTCTTCTGTGAAGGTGTGACAGAACTCAGTGAGACTCCATCTAGTCCTGGGTTTTGCTTTGTTGGTAGGCTTTTGATGGAGTCTTTAAATTCATTGTTTGAAATTTATCTGTTTAGATTTCCTATCTCCTTCTGATTCTATTTGGTTCTGTCATATGTCTCTAGAAATCTGTTCATATCTTCAATCTGTTGATTTTCTATTTTATTGGAGTTTGGAGTTTCAATGTAGCTTCTGATCATCATGTGTATTTCACTAGTGTTCCATGGTGATATTTCCTTTTAATTTGTGAATTATAGTAATTTGAATTTTTCCCTTTTCTTCATTAGCTTGTTTGTATCAGTGGTTATTACTATCTGTTTCTCCCTATTGTGAGTACTGGAAACCTTCAGGGACACTACAATTCCAGTAGAAAACCTACTGCTTCAAAACCAAATGTTAGATGGGTAGACATACAAAGAAAATGAAAAACCAAGGGAATAAATTGCTTCTAACAGACCAAAATACATCAAAAACAGAATTCATCAACACTACAGTGGGAGAAATTTCAGAGATGGAGTTTAGAATGTTCATACTTACAATGATATGTGAGGTAAAGTATGATGTAAATGAGAAAATACTGGATGCAGAAGATCATTTCAAAAGGCAGAGAGAGGACTGGGGATATAACTCAGTTGGTAGAGTGCTTGCCTTACAAGTACAAGGCCCTGGGTTCAATCCCCAGCACTGCAAAAAAAAAAAAATGTAGATAGAGATTCTGGGAAAAAATGCAGAATACCTCAAAATGAAGACATCAAAAACCAAATAAAAAATTCATTGGAAAATATCACCAGTAGACTGCACTGTTGGAAGACATAGTCTCAAGCAATGAAGACAAAGTACATAGTCTTGAAAATAAGATTGACATTGAGAAAAGATGTTAAGAGACCATTAACAGAACTACCAAAAGTTTTGGGATAACTTGAAAAGACAAAAAATAAAATTTATCAAAATAGATAACATCTTGGAGATGCAAGCCAAAAGAATGCAAAATTTCTTCAATTAAATAATGACTGAAATTTCCCCAAACCCAAAGATGGTATTGGAAAATGAAACACAGGAAGCACACAGCACCCCAAAAATACAAAATTAGAGCAGACCCACAGAAAGGCACATTATGCATATGCCTTACACAAAATAGGTATAGAACTCTAAAGTCTTTCAGAAAAAATGTCAAGTCACATTTAGTGAGAAAGCAATTCAGATTTCAGCTAATTTTTCAACCCATTACTTTAGAGCTAGGAGGTCTTGAAATAACACATACC
Organism: Sciurus niger; assembly: GCA_020740815.1. Lineage (NCBI taxonomy): Eukaryota > Metazoa > Chordata > Mammalia > Rodentia > Sciuridae > Sciurus > Sciurus niger. Next base: position 86,352 of record JAHUXG010018314.1, read on the forward strand.
AAGCTATGGAAAAAACTGGATGTCATCCAAGAATAGTATACACTGCAAAACTAAGCTTCAGATTTGATGATGAAATAAAAGCCTTCTATGATAAAAATAATTGAAAGAATACATACCTAAAAAGTCTGCACTACAAAATATTCTAATATTTCATGAAGAAAAGGTGACAACCAATGAAGGGAGTACTGCACTAGAAGAATGCTCAATTAGGGGAAAATCTAATTCAAGTTAAAAATGGGAAATCAATCAAGAAGGCAGGGAATAAAACTTATTTCTCAAATAACATTGAATGTAAATGGCCTGAACTCATCAATCAAAAGACATAGACTGGCAGAATGGATGGAAATACAAGACCCATAATATGCTCCAAGAGACTCACATCAGAGGCAAAGACATCCAAAAACTAAACAAAAGGAAGGGGAAAAATCTTAGCATTCACATGGATTTCACAAGATAGCAGGGGTCTTCATATCTGATAAAGTTGCAGGATACAAAATCTACATCTAAAAATCAATAGCATTTCTACATGCTAGCAACAAACTCTCTGAAAACCAAGATCAATAAAACAATCTCATGTATAATAATTGCAAAGAAATTAAATAATTAGGAGTAAGTGTAACCAAGGGAGTGAAGGTTCCTACATTGAAAACTATAAAATACTGATGAAAGAAATTGAAGACAAAAATAAATGGGAACATATTCCATGTTTATCAATTAAAAGGACTAATTGATGTTGTTAAAAGTGTTCATGCAAGCCAGGTGCAGTGGAACATGTTTGTAATCCCAGCGACTTGGGAGGCTGAGGCAGGAGGATCACAAGTTTAATGCCAGCCTCAACAATGTAGCAAGATCCAGTCTCAAAATAAAACATTAAAAGGCCTGAGGATGTAGCTCAGTGGTAGAGTGCCACATGCTCTATCCCAGCATCTACAAGATAGTCCATATTTTTAGTCCACCCAAAGAAGTCTACAGATTTCATGAAATTCTCATCAAACCTATGATATTTTTTCACATAAATAGAAAAATATCTTAAAATTATGGAACCACAATAGATAACAAATAACCCAAGTAATCTTGAGCAAAAAGAACAAAGCCAAAGTGTCATACTACCTGATTTTAAAACTTACTACAAAGTTCTAGTAATTAAATAGGGTGGTGCTGCATAAACGCAGTACCCTAGTCCGATGGGTCAGAACAGAGTGTAGCAATAAATACATGCACAGACAATCAATGGGTTTTCAAGAAAGATTCTAAGAACATATCTTGGAACGTGACAGCCTCTTCAACAATGGTTCTGAAAGCACTAGACATTCACATACAGAAGAAAGAAATTAGACCCTCATCTCACACTTTATACAAAACCTATTCAAAATGGATTTCTAAAAACATAAATGTAAGACCTGAAACTGTAAAACTGCTAAAAGAAAACAAAAGAAAAGCCACATGGCATTAGTGTATGTGATGAGTGTTTTCAATATGGCTCAAAAGCACAGGCAAACAAAGCAAAAATAAACAAGTCGTCCCCATCAAAAAAAGGTTTCTACACAGCAAAGCATACATCTACAGAGTAAAGAGACCACCTACAGAGGGTGTACATTTGCAAACACTATGTCCGATTAGGGGTTAGTATCCAAAATATACAAGGAACTTAAAAAAACTCCACCACAAGAAAAGAAAAAAACAGACTTAATAAGTGAACACAGAACCTGACACTTCATCTTCCAAAAGAAGCCATGCACATGACCCAAAGGCATATGGGAAAATGCCCAACATCACTAACCAGAGAAATGTAAATTAAAACCACAGTCTGTCAGAATGTCAATTATCAAAAAGATGAAAGACAACAAGAGTTAAAGGAAATGTGGAGAAAAGTGAGCCCTTGCAAAATGTGGTGTGAATGTGAATTAATGGTCGGGCATTACCTGTTATCTAAACCTGAGAAGGACACGACAAAAAAGAAAACTATAGACCAATACCCTGGGTGATCATTGACGCAAAAATCCTCAATGAAATACTTGCAAATCAAACTCCACATCACACTAAAAAGATTATATGCCACGATCAAGTTTGTTTCAGTCCAGAGATGCAGGCTTGGTTCAACATTTAAGTTATTAAATGTACTACATCACATAAATAGATACAAGGATAAAAATTGCAAGATCATTAGATATGGGTTTGCTGAAGGTGAGGACGAACGCAGCCTATCATACCTAGCCTTACCCAGCATGCTTACTCAGGCATCAGAGATCGAGCTCTGAAGGCACAGATCTAATTTTATTTAGGGTTGCACAGGACATATATAGGCACATTATCCAATCAAGTTAACACGCTTGTTAAAGTATAAAAGAGGCAGCCTATAGGTGAACTATACGTCGAGGGTCGAGGTAGTACAAATGAACCAAGTATGCCTAAGTAATTCTGCCCAGCAACAGGTCTGAGACAAAGGACTGGGGGAACGCCACACTCCAGCACAGGGCTTGAGGCAAAGCAGTGCTGGTGAGCTCACATCACAGCTTTCTGGGATGCATGACAGAACGAGGCTTCCCCTCAGTTCAAACTCAGCCTCAGCAGTTGCAAAGACATGCATTCCATGGCGAGTCTTTACCATTACCTCAGGTTCCTCTGTTCAGACTGTTTGGCTTATTTAGACCATGGTGTCAGTGACTGCTGTCAGGTAATCTTGAGGTATGTTCCCTACATGTCTCCCTTCTTTACTAATTGAAGCAAGTAGGGTCTTGGCAAACACTTGTTGCGATTTGTCACGGTAAGCTAGTCACTCAGAAAGAAGATTGAAAATACAATGAAACCCACATATGCATAAGAATACAACAAATATAAATATGAGCGCAGCTACAAAGAATTGCTTTTACCAAGACATGTCTGGTAACCAAGAAGTCAGCCTGCCGGGTTCCAGCCCTAGCAGGAGTCCATGGGTTCCACACAGGTAAAAGGGGCATGGGGAGACAGCATCGGCGATGGATGGAGAATGAAAGACACAGACTCTAGTTCTGGTGCAATCAATCCCACTTTATTCTGGGGAAGCCTGGGTTTATATACATTTTTCTTCAGGCTATAATGGCAGTCTTGTGGTTAATATTAAAGAAGTTTCCAAAGCACAGGCAGAAATTGTTTTTAACAAGGAACAGAAAAATTATGAGAAAACAGTAACCTTACAGATTATCCTTACCTAATCACAATTATTTTAAGAATATCTAACTACGTCCATGAGCTAATACAATGTTTATTTCCTTAATATCTAAACTCTATGTGACCTAAGACTATTCTTATAATTTTCGCAGTTAAAGCGATAGACAAGTAATCTCATGTGACCATCTCTACTAGGTCCATCTGGATAATATCTAAATTGCTGAGTTAAGGGCTACAGGAGGGCAGCGGTCGCAGTGGTTCTCGTGGCCAAGTTTTTTTTTTTTTTTTTTTTTTACTGAATAAATTACCTTGTCTTATGTAGCTCTTTTTTTCCAGAACAGGGCATTGTGCACCAATGTTTATTATAGGGGTGACCTATTCTTTGTAGAAAGGAAGGAATGTTGTAAAACCTTATTCTTTTACCCCACCACCATCATCAGAATTTAACCAGCCTGTTGGAGACAAAGGCAGATCTATAACTACTTTCTCCAGAGGCTTTCAGGGACTCATTGCACGGTTGCAAAATTATTTTTAATTTTGTTGGTGGTAAAGATCCATTGTTTTTCAGATTGTAGGTAATATTTTCTGGAATTTTTGTTGTATTCCCCTCATCCACTTAAGTAATCCGTTCAGACTGAAATGAGTAATATATTATCAGAAAAACACAGCAGAAAAAACACCATGCTTCAGAGCAAAACATCAAGCAATTCCTTTTAGGATGAGCCTTTGCAATCATCCTCCAGGGGATCTTTGTCAAGCACTGGATGGAATTCCAGACACCCCCGCATCAGCCAATCTAGCAGGCCTATATTTCCAGTTTCTCAATGAATGTTATCAATGATGTCCTTTAAATGACTTAGCTCTTTGGAAATAGAATTACTATTATCAGTTAAGTTGAAACAACACATATTCCTAAGTTCCTTACAGCCCATATGGTGTAATAGCAACAAATAATCAATGGCAGCTCTATTATCAAGAATAGCTTGACAATGCTACCTTTGTTCCTCATTGAGCATTGCAATAGCCTGAGAGATATAATTAATATTTTTTACCATGGCACAGGCTAACTTCATGACTTCTTCATACGGCCTTACAGCCAGTGCAGGAATTCCTACTAAATAAAATGTTAACACATCATACTCTGCCTTAGATAACAAAATTAGAGTCATCACAATTTTCATCAAGAGGAATGGCTCGCTTATTGATTCTCTGAGAGGGATGGTGTCCTAAAAGATCATGAGATGAGGGTAGAAGTACAGTAAGTCTGCTAAGACAACAATGTATACCATGTGACATATTGGCTGGAATATAATTAAATGTGTAAGGTCCACAGGAAAAGAACCAGCCAAAAGGCAAAGGAACATGTGCACATGCATAACTAACTACTTCAGCAGAAAGAAGGATTTCTACATTCCTAAATTTCCTGCTAGAATTTTGAAATTCAGCACATGTCTCTGTTTGATTAATGGCCACTATGAGAGTCAGGAATTCCATAGCATTAGAGGGTGTTTTCCGTGTAGGCTTACCCCACTCATAGCATTCTGCATAGGAAATACTTTTGTTGATGGCTGTAAACATTGTCATATTCCTTATCTCTTGGACAGGGTGACAAACAGGTAAAAGGTAAGATCCTAGCACCATGCTCATATGTGTATCTTGATGGATACAAATTTCTGAGGAATTAGCAATTTCTGCCAAAGAAACCCAAATATTATCATGAACACGATCAGTTAAAATAGAAGATGTTAATACAGAGACATGAGCATTGGAATTAGCAGTGATAATAGCACACACTAATAGGAATAATGTCCCAGGCCCTGGATTGGCCTCTGGTGACATCTGTTCTGCTTGATGCATCAGATTCTTCAAATCTCCCCATGTCATAGCATGATGTCTTCTGGAGCATGGGTGTCTTGTTCGTCATATTGGTCCTGGGGTGGATCGAGAATCTTCACCCTCAGTCTTCAATTGCTCCATCTGTCTTATTGGTGGTGTCATCTGCTTTTGTTATTGTGGCTGGTCTGACATTTCTTGCAAGTACCCAGATGGGCGATGTTGCCGATTCTGGAAAGACACAAGCAAAACCTCGACCTTTGGTTAGAAGAGGATGAGGACTGTTCCATTCATTTGTCAAGGGATCTTTCCATCTAACCAATGGTAATGGTGATGGAGATGATAGAACTGATCCCCAGTGTTTATAGGCAGGGGATATTCCATGTGAATCAAAAAGTTAAAAAAATTATGGTAAATAGGGAAGATATTAATCTTTCTCCAGGGGAGGATGAGTTCCCCCTTTCCTTTTATATTTGAGCTTTTAAGAATGATTTGCACATTCTATGATTGCCTGTGCTCATGGGTTATGAGGAATACCAGTAAGATGACGAATGTTGTATGATGTACAAAAATTGTTTAAATCAAGAACTAACAAAACATGGCTCATTATCTGTCTTCAAGGACCAAGGTATTCTATTATCAAGAATGCTTGCCCTAATGCCTGAATGGCATGTTTTGTTTTCTTACCACTTAAAGCAGTAGCATAAGTGTAACTTGAATATGTATCTATAATTACATGAACAAATTTTAATTTTTCAAAACAAGGTAATGAGTGACATCCATTTGCCATAACTTAAGTGGTCATAGAACTCTAGGATTTACACCTTGAAATTGAAGAGGTCCTAATGGCAATAAGAGTGCACATTTAGCAAATATTCAACCCAAATGTTTGCATGAGAAATAGTTATATCTGGATACAAACGATGTAGAAACTGAGCAGACATGTGAAATCTAGCATGTAGCTGTTTTGCCTGTTGAATTGGAGAAGAATCTATTTACATCACTAATTTATCAATACTCTAATTGCCTTTAGTTAGAGGTTCTGGTAAGTTCATATGATATCTTATGTGTTGAATAAGCCAAGGATTAGTTCAATTTTATATTAGAAGCTTTAATGTGTCCATCGCTTGATCTAGCCGGCACAAAGAAGGTATAAAAGTAGAGTATGGGAGAATTTTTGCTACTTGAGTTGCATAAGTGCAGTCAGAAAAGAGATTAAAAGATTCCAGGCAAACCTCAAAAGTCTTAATTATTGCTAATAACTCTTCTAATCATGGTAATCCATTAAAGTTTTCCTTTATTACTCTTTGTTTTTTGTGGGTGATATGATTAATATTCCCCACAACATGTTCTATTTGCATCCATAAAAATTATTGTGGCTTCCGGCAAAGGTTTAGACTGAGGAAAAACTCATTGAGCATCAATAGGTAAAGTGTTCAAAGTTTGAAGAAGTTTGTCTTTAGGCAAATAATTTCTCCAGTAAATCCTTCCATCAATATTTGACAATTTAAATTGTTAGCTAGTAATGAGGTAAATTGATCATGTGAAAAAGGGAGAATTATAGTATTAGGTTCCCGTCCATATTGAGAACATATTATATTTTGTAATTTTTGAGCTAAGAGTAACAGTGTATGCACCCATGAGTGTATCTTAGACAATTGACTTCTAGCCAAATGTATCCAATATAATATTTCTGATTGATCAATTAATCCTGTAGGAGTAGATCATAACCAGAAGTGGTCTGAGGGGATCATATCATCCTAAGTTCAGTGATCGAATTTGCTTATTTTCAATTTTCTGGTCTCCTTAGGTTTTTTAGTCATAATTCTAGTACTATTAGGATCAGATGAGTCTTGCAAAAAGCATAAATAATGGTTGTAATTGATTTGTAGTGACCGGCAAGGCTGTATGAATCCAATTAATGTTTTCACATAATTGTTGTAATTCAGCGAAAGAATAGGATTCTGCAATCTGTAACTGTGGCTCTAGAGGGTGCACTTTGTCTGACGCAACATACCCCACAAAAAAGAGTGAGGTGGCACCTTTTGGACTTTCTTAGAAGCAATATTAAGGTCCAAATCTAATAAATTTTGATGTAGTTGGTTAAATAATTTATTTAATATGTCTGCATCCTGATGTGCTATTAGGATATTGTCCATGTAATGAATTTTGTAACATAAACCCTTCAATGGTCTTGTCGCATGTGGCACATAATGTTGACACATTGTTGGGCTATTTTTCATCCCTTGAGGTAATACTGTCCATTGAAACCTCTCTGAGGGAAGATTATGATTAACTGTGGGAACAGAAAATGCAAAATATGGTTTATCTTCTGGGTGTAGGGGAATAGAAAACAAACAGTCTTTAACATTTATTATTATAATATGACAATTTTTTGGTATACAGGACGGGTGTGGCAGCCCTGGTTGTAAAGTTCCCATATTTTTCATGTGAGCATTAATGGCTCTTAAGTCATGTAATAATCTCCATTTATTTTTACCTCTTTTTTGAATAATGAATATAGGAGTATTATGGGGACTAATAGAAGGCTCAATATGACCAGCTTTTAATTGTTCTTCAACTAATAAATTTAAATGATTGACTTTTCCTGAGTTAATGGGCACAGTTCCACCCATAAGGGGGCTGTAGTGTCCCATTGCAATTTTATGGGATCTGACTTAATAAGCAGGACAGTGGCCTTTAGAATTGAGGGTACCTCCCACTTTGACCTGTTTTGTCATGAGCAATTATATCATCATAGGAGATAATGAGGGAAGATATTGAAAATCCTAGAAGATGGGAAGTTCTCCCATGTTCATGGAATGGGAGAATGTTAAATGACCATACTACTGAGAGCAATCTACAGATTGAATGCAATCACCATCAAAATATCAAGGATGCTCTATAAAAATCAGAAGAAAGAAACCATTCTGAAATTCACATGGAAACATAAAGGACCCCACATTGCCAAAGCAACCCTGAACAAAAGTAAACATTGCCAACTGCAGCACAATATCCAATTTCAAAATATACTCTAGAGCCATAGTAACAAAATGGTGTGCTACTGGCATGAAAATAGACATGCAGACTAATGAGATAGAAGAATGGACCAAGGAAAAACCCCACACAGTTTTGGTTATTCAATTCTCCACAAAGGCTAAACACATAGACTAGAAAAAAGACAGCCTATTCAGCAAATGGTGCTGGGAAAATTGGACCTCCACCTGCAGAAGATTGAAACTAAAACCCTGTCCCTCACCCTGCACAGAAGTCAACTCAAAATGGATCAAGACCCTAACTAAGACCTGAAATTGTGAAACTGCTAGAGGAAAACACATGAAGATACAGGTATAGATAATGCCTTCCTGAATGGGACTCTGATGGCACAGAAAATAATAGCAAGAATTCACAGATTCTTGTTCTCAAATTAGATAGCTTCTACACAGCAAACTGGACAATCAACAGAGTGAAGAGACAGTCTTCAGAATGAGAGGAAAGCTTTGCCAGATACTCCTCCCCCTGGGTATCCACAGTACATAAAGAACACCAAAAATCAACAACAAAAACTTAATCCAGCTAATAAAGGGGCACAAGAACTGAAAAATCACTACTTGAGAGAAGAAGGAAAAATGACCAGTAAGTGCACAAAATATGCTCAATATCTTAGCCATCAGGGAAATGAACATAAATATTACATTGAGATTCTCTCTTACTCCCATCAGAATGGCTATTATCAAGAAAACAAACTAGGAGCCATGATGCACTCCTGTAACCCCATAGACTTTGGAGGTTAAGGCAGGAGGATCTTGGGTTCAAGGTCAACATCAGCCACATGATGAGACTCTAAGAAACTCAGTGAGACCCCATCTCAAAATTTAAAAATTAAAAAGGGCTGGGGATGTTGCTCAGTGGTTACATGCCCCTGGGGTCAATCCCTCATACCAAAAAGAAAGGAGAAAAGAAAAAAAAATAACAACTGCTGGAGAGAAAGTGGGGGAAAAGAAACCCTCATGCTCTGTTTGAGGAAATGCAAATTAATATAGCCACTATGGAAAACAATAAAAATTTCCTCAAAAATCACAAGTACATCTCTTACATAGTCCAGTTGCACTAGTCTTGGGTACATATGTTCAGAAATCAGAGTGTCCATACTGTAGAGACACTTGCATGATACCTGTTACTGTAGCACTATTCACAACAGCCAAGTTGTAGGATCAGTGGGACACCCATCAGTGGTTGAATGGATAAAGAAAAGGTGGCCCATGATGGAGTATTATTCTGTCATAAAGAAGAACAAAATCATGTTGCTTGCAGAAAAAGAGATGGAACAGAAGATCATCATGTTTAGTGAAGTAAGTCAATCTCAGACAAGTATCACATGTTGGATTTAGAAGAAAAACAAAGACAAAATGAAAATGGAAAGGGGGCCATTAGGAAAGGGGCCATTAGGGGAGTCAAGAAGGCAAGCTACCATCCAAGCACAATGTATGAATGTGCAGATTTGCCACAATGAAACCCATGGTCCTGTACAAAGAGTATGCAATAATAATTATAATATTAACATGAATAATCAAGTTCACAACTGATCTATTTATTGATAAATACTGGCTTCCACAGTGACATACTAAAACAGCAAGAGAGAAGGAAAGGTTTCTTATGAGACAGTTAATTCACATACAAGAAATGGGGGCTGAGGTTGTGGCTCAGTGGTAGAGGGCTTGTCTTCCTAGTGTGAGGCAATGGGTTCGATCCTCAGCAACACAGAAAATAAATAAAATGAATTAAAGGCATTGTGCTCACCTACAACTATAAAATATATTTTAAAAGGAAGAGATAATAGACTCAGCCACCACTGTAGTCCCTGACTGGTGAGGAGCTCAGTGAGCGACCATGCCTCTGGGTGAAGGTGTTTGAGTGTGGCAGACATCATCCATGTGCCACCATCTTCCTCAGAGGACTCAAGCCTGAGAACTTTCTGCCCAGGCACGGGGCCTGCTGGGGTCTCAGCAACCCCTATATAAGCACAATGTGAGCACAATGAATCACAGTGACTAGTGCATGGACAGGCAGGATCTCCTACTTCCTCAAGTGAGTCCATGCCAAGGCTGTTTTTACACCTCTTCCCACAGATCCCAATGGTGCCTGTGGTCACCAACTTAATAACATTTTATGACACTGTCCCCTCCAGATGCCACTTCTCCACTCCCTTGCCAGGGGAGTTCCGTTCTCAAATGCTCTTGTCAGGAACAACCTTAGAAAGACCACAACCAACAGTACTGGTGCCAGAAGAAGTCGCCAAAAGCAGACCCTCTGATAGATTCTGGAATAGACCACCAGCCACCAGGACACATTCCCACTCTTTTATATATATGCATATATTTTAGTTGCAGAGGGACACAATACTTTTACCTAATTTGTTTTTCTATTTTCATTCTTTTTTTCATTTTTATGTCTTCTAATTAGGACTAAGGAACAGCACAGGCACTTCACAGAAGAAGATACACAATCAATCAACAAACATATGAAACAACAACTCTAGTAATTAGAGAAATGCAAATCAAAACTACTCTTCCATATCATCTCACTCCAGTCAGAATGGCAATGATCAAGAATTCAAGCAATAATAAGTGTTGAAAAGATTTTGGGGGAAAATTTAACTTATACATTGGTAGGTGGGACTGAAAATTGGTGCAAACACTCTGGAAAATAGTATGGTGCTATCTTAGAAAACTTGGAATGAAACCACCATTTGACCCAATTATCCCACTCCTCAGTTTATACTTATAAGACTTAAAATCTGCATAATACAATGAGGCAGACACATCAGTGTTTGTAGCAGCTCAATTCATAATAGCTAAGTTATGAAACGAACCTAAATGCCCTTCAATAGGTGACTAGATCAAGAAACTGTGGCATATATACAAAATGGAATATTACTTTATTTATTTTTATCTGGTGCTGACAATATAACACAGTGTCTCACATGTGCTAGGCAACTGCTCTACCACTGAGCCACTCTCCAGGGCAATTTCCAGTCACTTTTATGTTTTATTTTGTGACATGGTCTAGCTAATTTGTATAGGTTGACTTGAGATTGCAATCCTCCTGCCTCAACCTCTGGAGGTGGCAGAATTACAGGTGAGCACCACCATTCCCAGTCAGATGATTGATCTAAACAATAAAGATAAAAATGCTAAACCTGCTTTTGGGGGGGCATACTGGAAATTGAACTCAGAGGCACTGAACCTCTGAACCATGTCCACAATCATATTTTGTATTTTATTTAGAGACAGAGTCTCACTGTGTTGCTTAGTGCTTTGCTTTTCCTGAGCCTGACTCTGAACTCGGATTCAACCTCCCTCAGTCTTCCCAGCTGCTGGGATTACAGGCATGCACCACCACAACCTGCAGCACTAAAGTTTTTTTCTAAAAAATAGATTTTCCTTTAATTGTTTCTGTCTTCAACTTAATTGGTTACTACTCTTATATTTGTGATTACCTGGCTGGGGTCTACCTTAGTGGTAGCATACTTGTCTAGCACATGTAAGGACCCTGATTGGATTCCCAGTGTCCTTAAATGAATATATAAGCCTTTCTGATTTCCTTATTTCTGATTGCTTTGGATTTGCTTTTTGATGTTCTTCTGGTTTCCTAATGTACACAGACTGTTGATGTGAGAACTTGCTCAGGTTTTTCTATAAAAATTTAATGCTGCAAATGCTTAGCCAGAACTTCATAGAGGTGAAGTGTACCAATGTCTGCAAATTACTTTCAAATGATTCCATAAAAAATATGCATACATAAGAAGAGTGGCAAACAAATGACACTAAAGCTTACCAATTGTGAAGAACTACACAAGAATATTGTGGCCTGAAGGGCATGGGGGTGCATACCTGGGATCCCAGCACCTTGGGGTTGAGGCAGGAGGAGTGCAAGTTCCAGGCCAGCCCCAGCAACTCAGCAAGCCCTTCACAACTTAGAGAGACTCCATCTCAAAGTAAAATATTAAAAGTGCTTGGGTGTGGCCTGAGGAGGTTTTTGCCAGGACTGGCAGAACTGCAGAGGCTGCCACGAGACCAAGGCATTGTCACTGCTGCTAACAGGCCCTCAAGTCTGTGAGATTTACCCTCCACTAAAAATACAGGAATTACTTAAGCATTCTAAAATTTTTAACTTTACCACATAAAAGACTTTCTTATCCAGAAACATTTCTTTTTCCTTCTACTTTCTATATTGCAATACACTTCCAGACCTAGAACTCTTGTTTGTCTCTTTCTTGCTGTTGAAACCTTTTAAAAGTCATATCTTAAAAAGTCTTCATACAACTTCTAAATTTAGACAAGTTACTCCACTTTAGTAGAAGGAATACTTTGTTTTTATGGCATTTTAATTGATACCTAACTGAAACCTTTTGTACTCTTTGTATGTGAAATTATACCTGAAAGATTCTTAACTCTTAGTAACATTGTTTTGAAGACTCAGAAACAAAGCATTCTCAAATATTCTGTATTTACCAATTCATGAAAACACAATGTTTAAATATATTACCTGATGGAATTTAAGAAGTTAACAGTTCTTGATTTTATATTTAGTAGTTGATGTTTCAGCATTTTAATTTGTAAATTAATCAGATGTCTCCTTTACCAAACATGTTGACGAGGATTGATCCCATTTATGTTAAATTTAATTCACTCATTTTTAAGTATAAATACTGGATTATCACACAATTATACTTAATAGTATTATCCGTCTCTTTCCTATTGAAGAAAAGTCCTAGAAGCAATGAATGTTACATTTTAGACATTTAATAGAAACCAACACTTTAGTGTCTGACCACCTAGAAAAACTTGTGAGTTAGTAATTTTAAAGATACCTTTACTCTCATCTGTTTATACAATTTCAGTGGAACTACTTTTTTAAATTCCATGAACTAAAATGTATTTGGATCCATTTCTTATTTAAACTTTGATTTATGAGTACTCATTTTTCTATATGCCAGTTTTGATACCATCTGCATGATATATGGAAACAAGCACATACATAGACCCAACCATACAATATACAGGCATTCACACATACGTAAAACAGACAGGAAACAAAGATCTAGTAGCATCTTTTGGATAGATCATCAATTGTAAAAGCAATGCTACAAATATTGATTAAAATCTCTATTAGATTTAACATGTTAAAAATTAAATTGAGCCTATCAGACTTTTACATTATTACTTAAACATAGGGTAGGCTGTACAGTAGGAAATACTAGATGTAAAGTCAGACATCCATGATGGACACTGAAATCAAAGGTTCAGGTCGTCACTTGTCTTTGATTGATATCAGACTTAATTCCAATATCTCCATGTCTAGGTCATTTTAAGATTTTGTAAATAAAGGTTTTTCAAGTTATTTGAGAGTCAAACCTTGAAAAGTTGGGCTCTGAATGAGGAGTATAAAAACCTCTAGAGTTAGATAAAACAACACTGATCAGCAAAATGTATTAATTTATGCCTCTAGGATCAAAAGTGAATCACCATAAAACAATGACCTCAAAAATACAGAAAATTTTATAACAGGAGTTCTAAAAAACTGACTCAACTGTAATTAATTTAACAAAATCAGCATGTAGAACATTTTTTCCAGGTCAGAGTTTACTTTGTGGTCATATTAGATAGTTAAGAAAAGGGTCAATCCAGTATTTAAAGAATGTGAGAGTCCTAAAATGCTCAGAAAAAGAAAACTTGTATATATAAGATAATTCCATTTTTCTCACTGTGCTGTAGTGTTCAGGGAGGAACTTGTTAAAAATGTAGGGTGGTAGACTGAGCAGATAAGACAGCATTCATTTAGGTCCCACAGTGCCTTGAATGAAAAAGTGAAACTTTTTCTTTCCTTTGGTCTCAAGCCCATTTTGAATAATCACCTCTGCAGTTTACATTTTTGATGCAAATCTAGGAGAGAGAGTTACCTGGCAGAGCTTAGGAATCAAGGAAAGCTGCTGTTTTGACCTAAAGTGGAAAAGCTCATGTGCGAGTCTTTTTTAAGTTATTTTTTTAAGCTTATTCTAATTTGTACATGACAGCAGAATGCATTTATACATTTTGATACATCACACATACATGGAGTATAATCTCTCATTTTTCTGATTATACAGAATGGAGAATCACATTGGTCATGTAGTCATATATGTACATGAGGCAATAATGTCTGTTTCACTCTACTATCATTCCTATCCTCATAATCCTTCTCCTCCCTTCACTACACTCTAATATAAAGTTACTCTATTCTTCACTACCTCCCTCTTTTTATGACTTAGCATCTGCATATCAGAGAAAACATTTGGCCTTTGCTTTTTATGAGTTTGGTTTATTTCACTTAGCATGATATTCTCTAACTGAATCCATTTACCAACAATGCCATAATATCATCCTTCTTTTAAGCTGAATAATGTTCCATAATATATATCACATTTTCTTTTTTTTTTCTTTTTTTTTTTTTTTTAGTATTTTTTAGTTGTTGATGGACCTGCATTTTTTTATTTTTTTATATGTGGTGCTGCAAAGCAAACCAAGTGCCTCACACATGCTAGGGAAGGGCTCTACCACTGGGCCACAACCGTAGCCTTACATCACATTTTTTTTATCCATTCATCTATTGAAAGGCATTTAGGTTGGTTCCGTATTTTAGCTATGGTGAATTGAGCTGCTATAAACATTGATGTGGATACCTCACTGTAGTGTGTTGATTTTATGTACTTTGGGTATAAAACAAGGAGTGGGATAACTGAATCAAATGATGGGTGCATTCCAAGTTTACTGAGGAATCTCCATACTGCTTTCCATAGTGCTTGTATTATTTTGATTTCTCACGAACCATGTATGAGTACACTTTTTCCACCACATCCTTGCCAACACGCATTGTTGCTTCTCTTTTTGATAATTGCCATACTGATTGGAATAAGATGAAACCTTAGAGTAGTTTCATTTGCATTTCTCCAATTGCTACAGATGTTGAAACTTTTTTTCATACATTTGTTGATTTATTGTATATTTTATTCTGTGAAGTGTCTGTTCAGTTCCTTAGCCCATTTATTGATTGGGTTATATGTGGTGTTTCTGTTTTTAAGTTTTTTTGAGTTTTTATATATCCTACAGATTAAAGCTTTATCTGAGGTGCATGTGGTAAATATTATTTCACAATCTGTAGGCTCTCTCTTCACACTGATTGGTTCTTTTGCTGAAAAGAAGCTTTTTAGTTTGAGTCCATCCCACTTATTGATTCTTGATTTAACTTCTTGCACATTAGGGTATGGGACACCATCCTTACTTAGCAGAATTAGACTGGGTTGAGCCTTGGGATGCAGAGGCCTGGCTTCTAGGGACTGCCAGGGAATGTGTGGCACTGCATGGGAGTGGTTCCCTGTCTCCTTCTGGAATAGTCACCCTTAAGAGAATAGCTCCCTTATCTCCACCCTATCCTGTCCATCACAGAAGAAGCTTCTCCCAGTCCTTGCCTCCTTTACACATATATTATAAACAAAAGAGAGTTGTGTGAGATGTTGTTGTAAGAGGTCAGAGCTGGTATGGCCAGACCCATCATGCTCCTTCTCATTTAAAAAGAACATTGGCTCTTGTGTGCTTATTGAGTAGATACATTTTTGGGTAATTGAGTGCTATAGAGCCAATATCCTCCTCGAGCAGTTTACCCTTTTCTCATCCACATGAGATGTATCCGAGAAGCCCCCCCACATTAGAGGTCTTGTTAAGTCAGATCTTAGACCAACATGGTGAAGATTTGGGTCCACTTTTACTTCCAGTAGTCACAGGGTCTATGTTCTACTGCCTAAGTCTTTGGTTCACCATTAGTTGATTGTGATGCAGGGTAAGAGATAAAGGCTTAATTTTATTTTGTTACATATGACTTTCCATATTTCCCAGCACTATTTTTTTGAGGGGCTATCTTTTTTCCAGTAAATGTCTTTGGCCTCTTTGTCTACTATGAGATACCTGTATTTATGTGGGTTTTTCTCTGTGTCTTCTATTCCATACCATTAGTCTACATGTCTGTTTTGTGCCAATAACATGATGTTTTTATTACCATAGCCCTGAAGTATAGTTTGAGGTATGGTATTTTGATGCCTCCATAGGAGCAT
Source organism: Sciurus niger (assembly GCA_020740815.1). NCBI lineage: Eukaryota > Metazoa > Chordata > Mammalia > Rodentia > Sciuridae > Sciurus > Sciurus niger. The sequence goes on from JAHUXG010018314.1 coordinate 102,478, forward strand.
TTAACCATTTTTTACTTAATAAAATCAGTCTCTTAATGTGTGGTGCTATAGTTTATGTTTTCTCTGGATCCTCCCCCCTATCCTTTTTATTTCATTTCTAAAGCTTTAAAGATTACTCTAAGCACTTGTACATAAAGTTCCTCTCCTCAGAACCTGCATGTCCCATGTTTTAAACCCAGAGATGTACTTGAACTCCTTACCTCTATCTGACCTGCCTCCTCAGAAATGTCCCCTCACATAATCCTTGAAGTTCCCCTTTGTCCAGACCCTGTCCTGGCACCATCTGCCTTGACCCACATAGACAAACCCTAAGGACTTGGGAGGGTTGATGGGGGATTATGAAAGACATGCAAGCATTTCAAAAGAGCAAACTGGAACCAGGTGAGACACTGACCTCTGATGGAGGAAGAGGGATGCAGAGCTAGCACAGCATGTTTATTATTTAGGTTTTTATCATCAAATGGTTATTTGTGGGGAAATGTCTGCAAGGTAGGCAGGCTTGAAGTTTGCAGCAATTGCAAGATATTCTGGTTTTATTGTTATGCTCAGAATTCTCTATCTCTTGTCACTAGTGTCTGAGCTCAAGTTTAAGATTGATATACTGCAGGATCTTTGCACAGATCTTCTCCAGGCAGGGCATTACTGTAGCTTCTGGACAGTTTTGTCATGCACTTTTGCACAGAACATTTATAGGACAAAGACAGCCAGAGCTCCAAGGTAGTCAAAGATGATGGTCCAAGTCACTATTCTCCACAATCCACCCTTCTAAAGATCTGCCTAATTGCTTTCTTGGTTTCATGCCATGGAATGCAATCTTCTCTATTCTGCCGTCTTGAAATCTCCATGCAACTTATTTTGTAAATGGACATATTTCTTTCTCTTCCTCTCTCACTGCCCTTCCCCAATCTCTCCCCCTCCCTAATCTCAGGGGAAACAGGATTAATTTGATTCCCCATGTTAGTCAAATTTATCTGTCCTTGAGTACACATGAACCATAGTAATAAAGTAATCCAGGACTTGGTGATGACATCAGATCTCTAAAATTATTATCTCCCAAGTTAACAAGTGAATTACAATTGCAACAGAGAACAAATGCAATGTAGCCTTTGAATCACTTTTTAAAATCCCCTGTTCCTGCTGATAGGCAGAATCACAGCCTCTGAGAAAAAAAGTCCCCTGTGCTTCTCCTTTGGTAGCAAAGCAATAAAACTTCTATTTCCTTTTTCTCAATAGCATGTCCTCATTTTTGTATTGGCATTAGGAATAAGAACTGAGCTTTCAGTAACAAACTTTATACCCCAGGTGGGACCCAAGAACCACACCCACTTCAGATTTATTGGGAAGGTCTGACTTTCCAAGAAACCCCACTTACATGCTGAACATGCAAGGTGGTTGGTGAACTTGTTGAGTTAAACTCAGGAGACTTAGGGATGAGCTTCACACCGATTAAGAGGTGGTATTAGTGTGAGTAAGGGAGGGTTTGAGGGACCATCTGAGCAACTGGTGGAGCTCCTTTTGTTTTAGGAAACTCCTGCCTTCTCTCCCTGAATGGTACAGGTTGCTCCAGCATTGAGAAAAAGGAAACCCAACTCAGTAAAATCCTGACACCCTTGGTCATCTGGTATGTTCCCTGATGTGAAAACTGACATCCTTGATCATACACATCTGGTTCCTCTTTAAGGTAGCATCTGGTCTGTCATTATGGGGACATCTTTGTCACTACTGGTTGTATGAATCATGGTTAAGTGTGACTCGAGAACCTAGGAATATTTACCCGCCCCTTCTCTGTTCTAGATTCTCATCTGTTTGTTGACCTTAGGCTTGGGAATTCCCTCTGATGTCTGTCTGTGTTTTTGTTTTGTTCATATCTGTTACTGCCCCTTTGAAGACATGTCCAATATTGTACTCATCCTGTAGGTAGTCTCTTGGGAAAGGTCTTGGCTGCTCTGTTTTAAAGGTTCCTGTCTGCCAGCTGTGGTTCTGGGACTTCTTTCTGTTTGTCTCTCTCCATACTTCTTTTTGTACAATCTTGCAAATTGAGTTGGTCTGTAAGAGGTAAAATGTGTTGGGGAAATTGCATCTATAGGTATTAGTCATTCTAAATTAATATTATACCATAGTGGCCTGGGTTTTGAATGGCTTTCTGGATTATTATACAATCTTGCAGTAGAACATAGTTTGTCAAAGGTAAAAAAAGTGGAAGAAACATGTACATACAGGTCTGTCTATTTTAGAGGTTCCCCTCTGTCACTCCTGCCTTTGGTGATCCTCTCTTGTCTGTTTTTTTTTAACTGTTACAGGCCCTTTAAGACAGGGGCCATGGTAAATTGATCTCACTGATAGTCACTTGAGCAGAGACATTTTGGATAAACAGAACTATCTAAGGAAACAGGTTTTACTGTAACACAATCTGGTCTTTGAAATTTTTCTGGATTATTATACAATCTTCAAGTTGAAGTTGATCTGTCAGGGTGAAGTATATGAAAGACATTCTGTATGTACAGGCATTTATGCAGTTGCATGATAAGGGCTCTGAAAGGTCAGGAAATAAGTTGAAGGTGGCACAAGGCACTACCTCTGGTGCACAAGGATAGCAGAACCCTGGAAGAAAGTGTTAAAAGGGATTTAAATCTTTAAAATCCAGTGGTGAGGTGGCCAGCACTTTTTCTTGGACTGGCCCCAGGCAGCCACACACCATCTCATTGAGGGTCAAGAACACTAGGCCTATGCTGGGAAAAATATCAAAAAGCTGCCTGGGCTATAGAAAATGGCCAAAGAGCACCTGGTCTCTGTCCTACCTTCCAGTTCCTTGTGCCCATGAGGGATGGAGGCTGCTGGTCACAAAGGATGAGTCAGTGGGTTTCACCACTGTTAGTTCATAACCTGGGGACAGGAATGGTCTCCCCTTTTAATGTTTGACAAGGCATTTGACCATGGGACACCCATCACCGGGGCAAAGCGATTCTTGATATGAGAGAATCCCATCAAACTGAGTGCATGGGAAGACTGGCAGAATAAACAACTGGACCCAGAAAGAAAAAGGCAGAAACTGAAGGGCAACCTGTGGTGTTTTCTAAGCAATCTCCACAAGGGGATCATCAAGGAAGCCCAAAGAAATTGATACAAGGGGCCTCCTCCACTGCATAGTGATATGTCTAGCAGAAGAAAAAGGCCCAAAAGGGATCTCAGTACAATCGACAGTGGGGAACTCACTTAAGTTGGTGGCATTGTGATAATAATAAGGGAGACAGGTCACACTCAAATATCGTGTACTCCAACCCCTTGAATGCAATCTGAGAGAGGAAAAAAATTAAGGCACAGTTTTTTTATATGCCAGATTGTCTGATGCCTTTCCTGCGATGAAATTTGTTGTATATAGTCCATTCACAGATAACCTTCATAAGAATTGTTTCAGAATATGGATTTAGAAAGGGTTTGAAAGCAAAAAATATAAAAGGATGTTATATAGGAAAATATATTTTAGAAAGGATACAGATTAGGAAAATGAGAAGTAATGTTTCTGGATGAGAAAGTATTGTGTCTGGTAAAGTTATATTCTTGTGAGAAAGTCCAAGATGTAAGAGAGGACAAAATTAAGGATGTAAAAGGCACGTGATGCATGTCTAAATTGAAGAAGGTTTGCAGAAGATAAATCTGAAAAAGTTTCCATTGGTGATTTATTGACTGTAATTAATGCAATTATTTGAACTTTAATGTACTGCTATGAAACAAAGTCTGAAACTTTAATCTGTTCTTATGTATCAAGATAAATATCTGCTGTTATCTACATTTTACTTGCATCTGTTAGGTTCTCCTACTCATGGAAACTAAGTCTTCAATGAATTAGGGTTTAACCTTTTTATAGTCTTTTAATTGATTACTTTTAACTGGATAAAGAATAGTATTAAGTTTATAAAAATATAGTTGACACCCTGAATACATATGACTATATAAAAGTATTCATCTGAGAACTATATCTAACTGAACCTTATATAAGTTTTGTGTAAAAGTTTCTAAAATGAATGTTTACCTATGTTTCCTGGCAAGGTAACCAATCAGTGCTCTCTTTTATACATTTTATCTGACATAGAAGGAACACGCTGTCATTTGACAACCTGTCTTAGATCTATTTGCTTTGACTAAGTCTATTACTAATTGTTAACACTGTTTCCTAAATATCTAAGAGATTCAAGGCTATTCTTTTTTTTTTTTTTTTTGCTACTACTGCTAACTTATTCAGACCACAATTATTGGTACCATACACTATGGGTTCTAAAATTGTACAATAAAAGTTAAATTCATTAAACGTAGAGCTTAGGGGAGAGAATTTTACCAAGTTGTTCTTCAAACTGAAATGGTGTGTAATAAAAATCCTGTATTTCTATAGAAATAACAAATTTGTTTGGTATTAATTCATGTCTTTTGGTGTTTTATAACTGGATAAAAGTAGCCTCTTATAAAAAAGTTTTATATATATTTACAACTTTGTGTTACTCTTCACACTGGAATAGGAACTTAAGTGTACTTTTGGAAGATAATGAGAGCCTGATCTGTTTTAAGGTGACATTATTAAACATGGAAGCATTTTGCAGCTTTTTCCACAAAAAGAAAGCTTGACGTTCTCTTAGCCTTTGATTCATGTTTCAGTTGTAATGTTATATTGATGTTTTGGATGTGATGTTATATTATTATTTATCAAGAGCCCCACCCTATCTAAGATAATGTTCTGTCTCTCTCCTCACTCCATGTTAGAATGACTCCAAAGTTGGCCAAATTTAAGCTCATTTAAATTTGTGTTCAAAAGACCAATTTTGTTGAAAAGATTACTGTGATCTCAAAACAGAGGATATGATATAGAAGTAAATGTTCAAAATATAGAAATAGTTTTTCTTCATTTATACCTATTACCAAAATTAATACTTTTTGCATTATTAATTTTATTTCTATTTTCCTTCAAAAATTTGTGACTGTTGCCTGTTAGAGATTTCCAGCATTTTGTTGGAACTGCTTCTAATAAAACATTTTAAGTTAATTTGAGATAAGTCATCAGGTATAGAACAAAGATTATGTAATGCTAACTTCCAGTACTAATCCTCACTCCAATTAAATGAAAGGGGTAACTATAAAATTATAGATATTGAAGTTGTAACTTGTTTCTCCCACATTAATACTGGTGAAACTGGCCTACCAGATGTTTAAAACCAAACACTTGCAGACTGAAGTCAAGGAAGTGAAAGGACCAAGGAAAAACAGCCAACATTTTGGACCTCACTTCTAAGGTCAGCTACCCAGGGAATAATGAAACCCTCTGGACCCTGCAACTCTGGTGAGTCACCAGATCTGCTGATCAAAGAGATCAAGAGGACCCTAGAGAACTGGAAACCAAGTCCATATTCTGCAAAGAAGAGGTTCATTGGAGAAGGACATATTAATGATGCTACCAAAAGGAGTCACATATGGTCAACAAAACCCTGACCCATCCTGGCAGATGGCACCACTGTACATAGAAGCTAAAGGAGCCAAGAGGCTTTGCACATATCCCCAAGAGTGATCTGTGAGGAATGTCAGTTGACTCTTTGTAAGCAGTAGATACGACAGGGTTTGTTTTGACCAACTTGTTTTTAAACACTTGGCAGGAGAGTATAGCCTAAACAAAGTTCTACAAGAACATTTAAATAGGAAAAAAAAATGAGGGTTTGGGGGTTTTGTTTGTTTGTTTGTTTGAGTTTGTGTTTATTTTTGTGTTTTTGCAGTGCTGGGGATTGAACCCAAGGCCTTGTGCTTGTGAGGCAAGCACAACAATGTTTTTTTAATGTAACTTAAGATGAACACTTGTGTCAGCCTTACCAATGGAAAGTAAAGCTGGAGGTTCTAAGGGAAATGTTTTTGTGTGGAAGTGCCCTAATAATGGTCACAAAGGACTCTAGAGTCACAAGTTTGTCCTGAGTTAATATGAGCTAGATCTCATAGACCTACAATTTTTTTTTACCTCCTACATTGATAAACTTGATATGTTTTTCACTGCCATAATTACCAGTTACTGTCTTTGTGGTTTTTAGAGAGTGATTGAAATTCCAATTGTTTTTGTGTTAATTGTTTACTAAAAAAAAGTTAATGCTTTTCTCTCTTGCTTATTATTGTCTAGGATAATCCCTGTCCTATGTATGCCTTGTCCAGTCAGCTGCCATCTGCCCCTGTGGACGTCTGGACTGCTCTGATGCTGAATACTCTTAACAGTCCATGCCTCACCTGATTGAGAACAAGGACATTAGTTTACTTCCCCATCTTCACCCTCATTCAGCAGGATGCAGCTTGGAGAGGTTCACCATTTTTCTTTAGAAATGGAATGAAGAAACTGACAGTGAGGAATGTAATTGTGGCCCACTTTATGCTTTGAATATAACCATTGCTACTTTGCTACTGCAACTTATTTTTTAAATGTATGTTTCTTTTTCTTCCTTTTCCCCTGCTCCTCCATAATCTCTCTTTCTCCCTAATTTCAGAGGAAACAAGAATACTTTTCTTTCTCATTTTAGGCAGATTCATTTGTCCTTGACTGCATACACATCATAGGAACAAAGTAATTCAGAATTTGGGGATGGTACCAGAAGATATCTGAAATGACTGTCTTCCAAATCAAGAATTGAATTACAACTGCAACAGAGAACATGTGAAATCCTGCTTTTGACTCATCTCTTTAAAAGCCCCTATTCTTCCTGACGGGCAGAATCACAGCCCCTGGGTCAGAAATCTGCTACATTTCTCCTATGCTAGTAAATCAATAAAACTTCTTTTTCTTTCTTCTCGATACTATGTCCTTATTTTTGGATTGTCATTAGGGATAAGGACTGAGTTTTTGGGAACCTCAAGAGTGGGTGTCTTTATCTTCTTCCTGAGGTTTGAAAACTAAATTCAACGTTCTGCTTTTGAAAATGATGTTAGCTGAGGACTTGACATAAGTAATCTATATTGTGTTGATTTTTATTTCTTCTATACCTAATTTGTTGAGATTAATTGATTTTAAAAGATGTTACATTTTGTAGGATATCCCTTTTGCACCTATTGAGATAATAAATTGGTTGTGTTCTTCCTCCCATTAACATGGTGTATCCCATTAATTAATTAGTGTATGTTGCACAGTTCTTGCATTCCAGGGATAAATCCTGTCTGATCATGGTGAATGGTTCTTTTTATGTGCCATTGAATGTAGTTTGCTAGTATTTATTATTATTATTTTTATTTAGCTTTTAATTTTTTACAGAGTGCATTTTGAATCACTGTACACAAAGGGGATACATAATTTCATTTCTATGGTTGTACACGATGTAGATTCATTCCATTTGTGTATTTATACATGTACATATGGTAATGATGTGTGATCCACCAATTTTCATTCCCCTTTCCTCTCATTTCCTTCTACATATTCTAAAGTTTCCTCATTATTCTCTCATTCCCCACCACCCACCCCTATTATATATCATTCTCCAGTTATCAGGGAAAGCATTCGGCCTTTGGTTTTGGGGATTGGCTTATTTCTCTTAGCATGATATTATCCAAATCCATCCATTTATTTGCAAATGCCATAATATTATTATTCTTTATGGTTGATTAGTATTCCATTGTGCATATGTATGAGAGTTTCTTTATCCATTCCTCTATTGAAGGGCATCTAGGTTGGTTCCACAATCTAGCTATTGTGAACTGAGCAGCTATAAATATTGATGTGACTGTGTTACTGTAGTATGCTGATTTTAAGTCCTTTCTGTATAAACTGAGGAGTGGGATAACTGGGTCAAATGGTAGATCCATTCTAAGTTTTCTGGGGAATCTCCATTTTGCTTTCCAGAGTGACTGCCCCAATTCACAACCCAACCAGCAATGTATGAGTGTACCTTTTCCCCCACATCCAAGCCAACACCTATTATTGTTGTATTCTTGATAACAGCCATTTTAATCGGAGTGAGGTGAAATCTTTAGGGTGGTTTTGATTTGCATTTCTCTAATTACTAGGGATGATGAGCAATTTTTCATATATTTGTTGATTCCTTGTATATCTTCTTCTGTGAAGTGTCTGCTCAGTTTCTTAACCCAATTATTGATTGGGTTCTTTGTATTTTTGGTGTAAAGTTGTTTAAGTTCTTTATAAATTTTGAAGATTAGTGCTCTATCTGAAGTGGGTATGGAAAAGATTTTTTCCCACTCCATAGACTCTCTTTTCACTTTATTGATTGTTTCCTTGGCTGAGAAAAAGATTTTTAGTTTGAATCAATCCCATTTATTGATTCTTGCTTTTATTTCTTGCACTCTGGGAGCCTTGGTAAGGAAATTTGGTCCTATGCCAACTTGAAGATTTGGGCCTACATTTTCTTGTATTTCTGAAGGGTCTCAGGTCTAATTCCTAGATCCTTGATCCATTTTGTGTTGAGTTTTGTGGAGGGTGAGAGATAGGGATTAAATTTCATTTTACTGCATATAAATTTCCAGTTTTCCCAGTATCATTTGTTGAAGAGGATATCTTTTCTCCATTGTATGATTTGGCATCTTTTTCTAGTATGAGATAACTATATATTTACATCAGTTTGTGTCTTGTCTTCTGTTCTGTACCATTGGTCTACATGTCTATTTTGGTGTTACTATTGCTCTATAGTAGAGTTTAAGGTTTTGTATTGTGATACCTCCTGCAACACTCTTTCTGCTCAGAATTGTTTTGGTGATTCTGGGACATCTATTATTCCAGATGAATTTCATGATTGTTTTCTCTATTTCTATGAGGAATGTCATTAGCACTTTAATTGGAATTGCACTGAATTGGTATAGTGCCTTTGGAAGTATGGCCATTTTGACTATATTAATTCTGCCTATCAAAGAACATGGGAGATGTTTCCAACTTCCAAGGTTTCCTTCAATTTCTTTCCTCAGTTTTCTGTAGTTTTCATTATAGAGATCTTTCACCTCTTTTCTTAGACTGATTCTGATTCCTAAGTTTTTTTTTTTTTTGAGGTTATTGTGAATGGGGTAGTTTTCCTAATTTCTCTTTCAGAGGATTTATCACTTATGAATAGAAATGCATTAGATTTATGCATGTTGATTTTATATCCTACTATTTTGCTAAATTCATTAGGTATAGAAGTTTTCTGGTGAAGTTTTTTGGATCTTCTAAATACAGAATCATGTCATCAGCAAATAGTGATTGCATGAGTCCTTCTTTTCCCATTTGTATCCCTTTAATTTCTTTGGTCTGTCTAATTGCTCTGGCTACTGTTTCGAGGATGATGTTGAATAGAAGTGGTGAAAGAGGGCATCTTTGTCTTGTTCCAGATTTTAGAGAAAATGCTCTCTGTTTTTCTCCATTAAGAATGATGTTGGTCATGGGCTTAACATAGATAACCTTTACAATGTTGAGGTATGTTCCTACTATTCCAATTTTTTCTAGTATTTTGAGCATAAAGCAGTATTGTATTTTATCAAGTTATTATTCTGCATCTATTGAAATAATCATATGATTTTTAACCTTAAGTATACTGATGTGATGAATTACATTTATTTCTGGATTTTGAACCATCCTTGCATCCTGTATGAAACCCACTTGACTGTGGTGCACTATCTTTTTAATATGCTTTTGTATGTGATTTGCCAGAATTTTGTTAAGGATTTTTGTGTCTATGTTCATCAGAGATGTTGATCTAAAGTTTTCTTTCCTTGATGTGATTTATTCTGGTTTTGGTATTAGGGTGATACTAGTTTCATAAAATGACATTGGAAGGATTCCCTTCTCTATTTCATAGAATACTTTGAGGAGTATAGGTATGTGTTCAGTATCAATTTTTTGAAAGAGACCATGCCTACATACCCACAGGTGACAAAAACTGAAGTGGACACATGAACAATATTTACCAATGTATTTGACAGTTTGGATTAAATATTCAGAATCTTCAGATAATGCACCATATCAAGCTGACAGAAGAAAATTAAAATATGAATAGTCCAATAAAATAATTGAATTTGTCTAATCTTCTAATAAAGATAACCTCAGAATCAGGTGACTTTGCACATGAATTCTTCCAAATCTGTTTGAAATGACACTAATATAGTCAAATTTATTTTAGAGAAAAGAAAAAGCATAAATGTAGTCTAAGTCTATTTATGAAGCCAGTATAATGTTGACAAAGCTATTTCAGAAAGTTTTTTGAAAAATATGTAGATGAATTATTCTCATAGAAAGAAATGCAAAAATATTACATAATTATAATATGTAATACACAAGTATATAATTATCCATAATTATATATTATGTTTTATGTATTATATACCATAATATTAATATGTTATATTAATATGTTATATTAATATTATGGTATATATATATATATAAAAAGAACCCAATCAATATATGGGGTAAGAAACTGAGTCGACACTTCACAGAAGAAGACATACAAATGATAAACAAATACATGATAAAGTGTTCAACATCTCTAGTAATTATTGAAATGCAAATCAAAATTACCCTAAGATTTCCTCTCACTCCAATTAGTATAGTTGTTTTCAAGAACACAAGCAATAATAGTTGCTGGTGTGGATTTGGGGAAAAGGCATGCTCATACATTGCTGGTGGAGTTGCAAATTGGTGCAGACACTCTGGAAAGCAGTATGGCGATTCCTTAGAAAACTCAGAATGGACCCATCATTTGACCCAGTTACCCCACTCCTCAGTTTATACCCATAGGACTTAAAATCAGCACACTACAGTGACACAGTCACATGTTTATAATAGTTCAATTAATAATAACTAAGCTATGGAACCAACTAAGGTGTCCGTCAGCAGAAGAATGAAAATTGAAAATTTGGTATATATACACAATGTAATATTATTCAATGATAAAGAAGAATAATATTATGGCATTTGCAGGTAAATGGATGGAGTTGGTGAATATGCTAAGTGAAACAAGCCAATCCCCCAAAACCAAAGTCCAATTGTATTCTCTGGTATGTGGATACTGATACCTAATGGGGGGATTTTGGTGGGGTAAGAGAAGAATGGAGGAACTTTGGATTGTATAGTGGAAACAAGGGGAAGGAAGGGACTGGGAGAGATAGTGGAATGAGACATTTATCATTGCCCTACGTACATGTATAATTAAAAATTATCTACATTATGTACAACCATAGAAATGAAAAGTTGTACCCCATTTGTGTACAATGAATCAAAATGCAGTCTGTAGAAATAAAAATGAAAAAATTTAAAAATTAAATCAATAAAATGTGAACCTTTACCTAAAGACTTCATGGCCTTCCACACTCTTTCAATATCGAGCTACTCTAATTTGATTCAAAATCATGCCTGGACTGATGAAGATGTTCTGCATGATCTTTTACTAGACCATGAAAATGTTTTTCCTAGAGTTTATATACTTGTCTTTTTTGAGCTCATCACTTTGTGGTGAATTCACGTTTCAATCCATCACATCTAAATTAATATATTTTATTATGATCTGTATTGTTTTATCTAACCATAGTTATTTCCCCTCTACATGTTTTTTTTCTGTTGTCTTTACTAAGAGTTCATTTACTCAAAGGAAAACTCCAAAATCCTTGTTTCTTGTTGGTTTTTGTGCATATTTATGCACACCTGGGTATTGTCTATTGTCTATGTGCCTGACTGTAATTGCTAACAAGTTACCAAATGTGGCATGTAGATAAATGAGTACTGATTAAATACAATTTTAAAAAAGGGAATGTATCTGAATACCTTTATGTTCATGTGTCTTAAAATATTTGGTAGGAAGAGTTTCATTTAAATTAGTTAAATAGATAAGAGTAAAGATATCTTTCAAATTATGCACAAGTTTCCCTAAATGGTCAGACAATTAATAGTGTGCTAGTTTCTGTAAAATATTTGAAGTGTAGTATCCATTGCTTCTCCAACTTATCTTCAGCAAAGAAAGGATGGCTAATACTATTAACTACACCTCTGTGATAAGTTGATTTTACAGTAAAATTGAGTAAATTAGATTTGACATAACTGAGATTAAACTTCATAAATGTGTTTTTCAGCAGAAATATATGATTAATTATCAAAGTAAAGTGCTAAAACATTATCTGCTAAATGTAAAATGATGTACTCTTGAATTCTTAAATTTCATGAGGTAATAATTTACTTTTTTATTTATTAAATGTGTTTTTATAGATTTGTAAATGAAAAAGCATTTAAGATTGCTCCATTTCTCAGTCTTCCCCCCCAAAAAAGATTAATTTCTATATGCAAAGTGTGCAAAAAGATTTCAGTTGTGTTTCAATTAAAGTATTAGAAATGGCATCAAGTATTCCATCTTATTAAGAGGAGTAATTTTAAAATTCAGGAATTCCATAAGGGTTATTTCAGAACATAAATTAGGTAAGGATTGGCTACTAGGAAAGAGATAGAAGAAAGTTCTAAGTATGGAAATATTTTTTTGTATGGAAATTGGAAGAAAGATTGTTTCTGGATAAGAAAGTATTTTGCATGGTAAAGTAACAGGTTATATAGTGTCTAAATAAGTTGCAAAAGGTTTGTGAAGGGTAGATCTCAAAAAGGCTTGTATGTGGTTCAGTTGATTATAATTGGCACAGTCAGTTGAAGTTATTTATAGTTTTTCTGAGATCAAATATTATTGAACTGATATAAACCAAAATTTAATGCTCTATGTGTTAATGTAAGAAGGATTTCTTAAAACATTAGTCTGCTCTTATGAAGAGAATTTCATGTGACTTTTAGGTTACACTATTTACAGGAAGTACTCATAAAGGATTTAGGGTTTGTACAACTCTGGTTAAACAAACATCTGTTATTTTAGATTATTACACTATACTACAGTTTCTAAACTTTTCCTTAAATGTTAAACTTGTTTAATATAAAGACATCAGTGTGTTGTGATGCTGTTATTGATTTTTTTTGTATGTAAGACATATTCATATCCTTCAAGTATAAAAGTCTTTTCAATTGTAAAACTTAGGAGAGTCATTTACTGGGTTGGTGCTCCCCAAACTAAAGTAAGAAGTAATATCTTTCTTAATTATATAGAAATAGCAAATTTATTTTGAGATTTATTTATGTAATTTAATATTTTGTAATTGGACAAATATAATCTATCATCAATAAGTGATATGTATAGAAATTCTGTTACTCTTTAAACATTTTTATTTGTGCTTCTTAATTATACATGACAGTGGAATGTATTTGACATATCAAACATAATTGAAAAACAAGAACAACAAAAAACAGATGGAGTATAACTTGCCATTTTCTTTTTTCTTTCTTTTTTAGATTCAAGATATTTTATTAACAGCTATGACAAACAGTTAGGTAGCTCAATTAGATTACCAAGTACAAATCAACATACAAAAATCAGTAGTTTACATATACTCAAACAATTTTGGAAGATTTAATGGAAGAATGTATTTCATATATAACAGTAACAAAAAGTATATTAATGTTTGTCAATAAAGCATGTGAGGCCTATTAAAAATAAAAATTAAAGGAAGCCTGAAGCCAGAAAAGGCATTTATAAATAGAAGGACCATATTTTTGTGTAAAGGAATTTGCAAATTTAACAAAATCCCAGTGAAAACCATTTTAAGCTATATCACTTGATGCTAAATTTAGTGAAAAAAATAAATGTAGAAGTGGGACCAGCACTAAAACACATTCAGGTTTTTTTTTTTTTTTTGTAAAAAGCCTAAATAATTTAAGAGTATCATACTAGTCTATTAGCAAAAAAGAATACCTAGATGTAAGTACACTAATTTACATATAGATATTGAATGTATAAAGAGAATATCATCTCAAATCATTGGAAAAAATAAGTAATCAATAAATGTTATAGGGATAAGTAATGTAATATTCCTGCCTTACCTCATATACCATGATAAATTCCATATGTATCAAAAATATTTTTTAAATAACACAATCATTAAATAATAAGAAAGCTTGATAATTTTTTCTTTACAAATCTGGAGTTAGCAAGAACTATCTAACCTTTCATGACTCAAAATTTCCGAGACATAAATGATTTCACTGGTACTTTTTGTTAAATAAAAATCAATTTTTTATGGAAAGAAGCATCATAAACAAACGGTGTAAAACAGACAACTAAGGTATATATTTACAGCTCATATTACAAAGAGCTATCCTTCCTAATATGTGAATCAACAAAATCATAACCATTTCAAAACATAGAAAAAGGAAATAAAATTTCCTATTAGTAAAAGAGATAGTTATCTTCACTCATTAAAAAAGATAAATGTAAATTAAAACTGTGAATGAAAGACTCTTTTCTCTATCTTCATTGACAAAAATCCAAGATTAGCTAACATAGTCTATTGACAGAACTCTGGAGGGGAAAGTATTTTTTTATGCATTCTGACAGTGGAGTGTTAAATCATCCAGAATTATTGTGTTGTGGTCTATTTGATTCCTGAAATTGAGAAGGATTTGTTTGATGTACAGGGATGCACCATTGTTTGGGGCATAAATATTTACTATCATTATGTCTTCATGATTTATGGTTCCCTTAAGCAGTATGAAATGTCCTTCTTTATCCCTTCTGACTGACTTTGGCTTGAAGTCCACTTTATCTGATATAAGGATGGAAACCCCCACATTTTACTGAGTTAATGTGTGTGGTAGGTTTTTTCCCATCCTTTTACCTTTAGTCTGTGGATGTCTTTTTCTATGAGATGAGTCAATTGCAGGCAGCATATTGTTGGGTCTTTCTTTTTAATCCAATCTTCAAATCTATGTCTTTTGATAGATGAGTTTAGGCCATTAGCATTCAGGGTTATTATTGAGAAATGATTTGTATTCCTAGTCATTTTGGCTGATTTTGGTTTTAAACTTGACTTGGTTTCTCCTTTGATTGTCTTTTCCTTTAGGGTAGTTCTTTGATGATCTGCATTGTTGTTTTCATTTCCTCCTCATGGAATATTTTGATGAGAATATTCTGTAGTGCAGGTATTTTATTTGTAAATTATTTTAACTCTTGTTTATCATGGAAGGATTTTATTTGATCTTCAAACCTGAAGGTTAGTTTTGCTGGGTATAAGGTTCTTAATTGGCAGTCATTTTCTTTCAGAGCTTGAAATCAGTTGTTCCAGGCCCTTCTAGCTTTTACGGTCTGAGCTGAGAAATCTGCTGATATCCATATTGGTTTCCCCCTATCTGTAATCTGATGCTTTTCTCTTGCAACCTTTAAAATTCTATCTTTATTTTGGATGTTAGTCATTTTTATTATAAAGTGCCTTGTTGTGGATTTGTTATAATTTTGTGCATCTGGTGTTCTGTAGGCCTCTTGTAGTTGATTTTCATTTCATTTTTCAGATTTGGGAAATTTTCTGATATTATTTCAGTGAATAAGTTGTTCATTCCTTTCATTCGTAACTGTGTCTTCCTCAATTCCAATAATTCTTAAAATTTGATCTTTTCATGATATCCCATAATTGTTGGAGGTCCTTTTCATGATTTCTTACCATCTTCTGTTTGGTCAACTTTATTTTCAAGATTCAATATTTTGTCTTCATTGTCTGAGGTTCTGTCTTCCAAGTGATCTAATCTGTTGGTGGTGATTTCCATTGAGATTTTTTAAAAATTTGGTTTATTGTTTCCTTAATTTCAAAAACTTCTGTTTTTTTCTCTTTCTTTCTTTTTTTTGAGAATTCCTATCTCTTTGTTGAAATGATCTTTTGCTTCCTGCAGTGGCTCTTTGAACTCTTTATGGTACTGATCATTCATTACCTGCATTTGCCCTCTTATCTCATTCTTCGCTTTGGGAATCATTTTAACTAAGTATGTTCTGAACTCCTTTTCTGTCATTTCTTCTACCATGCTGTCATTGGACTTGATTCATATGGAATCTTGTTTGTTTGGAAGACTTCCTTCCCTTGTTTTTTCATGTCATTCATGTATCTTCCCCTCTAGCAGAGCAGTTCTGGGGAACTATAGTTTCCTACCATAGGCTTATAGTGACCTGTAGGTTTGCAAAATCTTTTCTTTAAGGGGGAGATTGATATTAGCAGAACCCAGTACAGGCAATATGCAGCTGTAAACCAAATAGTCCATATGAAAACATTAACAATATTGTCATAATAAACAGAGAGGATGAGTTCAATTATTATCTACAATGTAACAATGAAATTTGCAATGAGGTCTACAATTTCTAATGGTGGACAAAGAGGATGGGTATGGGTGGAAGATGTAACTATTAATGGGATAAGAAAAGAATATATAGAAGTAGTAGATCATAGGAAGAGTGAAGGTGGAATCAAAAGGAGTTGGTTTTTAGCATGAGGAAAGGGAGAAAGATACTCTGAGGAAACAGGGAAGCAAAAGGAAGATAGAGAGAGTGAGAAAGATAAAGAAATAAAAACTTAAAACTTTTCAAAAAGAGAAAAAAGTCTACACTATGAAAGTATTATACTATTAAAGCCTCCCAGTTTTTAGTAGCCTGATGATGAGCTTCCAGTCTTCAGCAGGTGTCTCAGGATGTGACTGTCCCCACCAAAAGATGTCAGCTTCTGCTTCCAGGATAATCCAAGATGACTGCGCTGTCTTCCAAAAGTGTTGGCAAATTTGGAGCTGTAGCATGGGGCATGGGTGCTGAGTCCATGTGGGGTGCGGCCGGTCAGGCTGGGGGTCCTACATGTACTTGCTGTTGTCTCAAAATTGTAGCAGCCATGTGTAACTAAACCTGTGGGTACTGTCACAGTGGACTTCCAGGCAACAACAGGCAGTTGGCGAACTGCTCGTGTTCTGCAGGCAGTTTTCAGGCTACTGGCAGATGATCAACAGGTGGACCTCAGGTGGTGGGTGATGGATATGTGAAAGGCAGGTGATGAACAGGCAAGAGGCAGGCAAACAGGCAAATGGCAGATGATAAACGTCAGCCAGTGAGTGATCCACACTCAAAAAGTAGTTGATATGCTGGCAGGTGATCAAGGTGGGCAAATGGGGTAAACATCAGGGGATCAATGAGCAGCAAAGACTGCCTTACAGAGGAGTATATTTTCCTCTGCTTGAAACCTGAGTTATGGAGCAACAAGGAACATAACCTCCCTCTAGTTCACCATTTGGATCTCCAGTAAATTCTGTTACTCTTTACACTGGGGTGAAAATTTAAATGTATTTTTGGAAGGTAATAAGGAGAGCCTGGTCTTTTTAAGTGTTGACAATGTGGAACATGAAAACATTTTGCCACTTTCCAAAAAAAGGTATTAAGAACTCTCTTAGTTTTTCAATTTATGTTAAAGATGTATTGTTGCATGGTGTTAATTGACATTCATATCATTCAGGAAACAATATATGAGAATGTTGTGAAATGACACTTAAAAATGAGGCAGAGATCAGAAATAAAACACTGTACATAAGATTTGTCAGAAGCACTGCCTCATGTGAGTCAAGACTCTACCTCACATTACTCCATGATAGAATGGTTCCAAACTAGGCTACAACTAAATTTATATAAAGATAAGTTCAAATAATAGATTTTTGTTGTTATAAAGATTACTGTGATCTCAAAATAAACAGAGGATATAATACATAACTAAAGGTTTAGCATTTTTAAAAATTATATTTCTTGGTTCATGGCTATTATCAAATTTGATATATTTTTACTCTTGTTAATTTCAGTTTGCATTTTCCTTGTATATTTTATAACTATTGCATGTTAGTGCCTTGCAGAAGTACAACTCTAATATAACAATCTGAGTTAATTTGAAATAATAGGCCATCAACTACTGGACAGAGAGGAGGTAAGTCTAACTTCTAGTAATAATACTGACCACAATTAAATGGAAGGGGTAAAAACTTGTAAATTTATAGACATTAAATAGGCGCCCCAGTACTGTTCTGTCCAGCGGAACCGGCGCGGAGAAAGGAGACACCACAAATCTTTTGTTGATGAGATTTATTGCGTCCTCCCTGTTTTTCTTCCTCCTTCCTTCTCCCACTATCTCCCTTGTTCTACCCTCTCCCTCTCTCCTTCCCCAGGCTCCTAGCTTATCAGATAATTATAGCAAAACTTTCTCTCACACAGGAGAGCATGCAGAGGAATGTCAGCATAGCACTATATGGATCATGAGCTGTCAATGCACAGCATATTAGATTGCCAATCCTAGAGCCTGGTGTTAACACGTCATAAGTCTCCAAGGAACTAGCAGGGAAGCAACCTTTATGGGTACTACCTTATTTTGGTATCCAGTGCCCTTTGGCTCGCTGCCAGGCACCATCTTGTCCAAGATGGCCCTCAACAGACTCCCCCTCTTTGTTATAAAAAGAAAAGGACAGCAACTGTGCCTGTCTTTGGTGCCAGACGGGTTATCCTTACTCGTCATTGGGAGTCAAAGAGCTGTTGGCATGCTTTGATTTCTGCCTTAGGTTGGCATAAAGTCCACCCTGTGCTTACCCGTCATTGACTACCAGTCCTGTAATTGGGAGAGCTAAATCTGTGGATCAGAGCCTTGGTCCATGGACATAAGGTCTTGCCATACCACTAAGGCTTGCCATCTTTGATGACTCCTTAGAGACAACAGATATCTGAGCAGCAATAATAACAGCAAGAACATCAATCGTATCATAGCAAAACTTCCCATCCATTGTTTACCAAATTGTAATGCTGACTGTAAGAAACTAATGGCTTCTGGCATACCCGGGACCTTGAACTGAGTACTATTTAACACAAATATAGAATTTCTTAATGGGGTAGTAAGATAAGTAAACTCTTCAGTCCATGTCCCATTAAGCATGCTACCAAGACGTTTGGACAGATTGGCAGCAGCAGTAATATTAGAATAGGGTATCGGGGTAATGCATAGTGCTTGGGCATGCACTAGACAGCCCGTCTGTGTGGTAACAGTCAACATGTCCACTTATTCGTGTAGTAAGTCCACTCTTTGGTTTAGAATCAGGATTCCCATGATGAGATGCACATTGATGTTTTCCTGGACTGTCAATCTTCAGCAGTGGCTTGTGACAGATTGTTGAGCGCATGAGCAGTAGAAATAGCAGTTCCTAGGTCAAGTCCAGCAGCAGTGGCAGCAGCCGCAGCAGCTGCCGCAGCAACAGCAATGGCTATAATGACTGAGATACCAAAATCTCTTTTTGCTTTCACGTTTAGGAAATTCCACTCACTATGAATTAAGGTCACTGGGACTGGAATGAATTTTGGAATCCTGGCAATCACAGCCAGAGGAAATAGTGAAGCATACCAACAACTAGACACATAACACTCTTAACGCATAACACATAACACTCTTAACACATAACACAGTTAAGGACCTCAGTATCATTATCATTGTTATTTGTAATGTTAATATTAAACTTAGAACTGTTAGACAGAATGAACACAAACGGAGACGTGACACATACGGGAGTAGGGGGGAAACCTGATAAAAGGAAGAGTAATTGGCCTTGTACCCTGTATAACTATAAACAGGTGTATTACTTCCCTTTATATAGGTATGCTTTTGACTGTACCTTTATTGAATGAGAAAGAGATTGTCTCCCTGTATTATGGCAGTTTCTGAGGTGGCTAACCAGAGGAAGCAGAGACTACCTCTTAACTTGAAGTTTAGACTAGTAATAAGTGGCTTTACAGTGGAACCAGCTGGTAGGTAAGGAATACCTAGAAGTTCTGTACTAGGAAATAATTGAAGGAAAACTTGTGTGCCATGAGTGATATATCCCCAAAGTTTAAGGAAGTGCTAACAACAGCAGGTTACGACCATCACCATCATTTGTGTTTTGGTGCCATTTTCTTTCTTATGGAAAGTTCTTACCAAGCACTCCGGGACCCAGATAGGTTGTTGTTGGTAGTGAGGAAAAACACAAACAGATCCTTGCCCCCAAATTAATACTGGGTCAGGTTCTTTACAGGACCCAGTAAAGATGTCTTTCCCATTGCTTGTGTATGGCCACCAGACTTTCCACTAAAATGTCTATCAGCCACAGTACAGCCCATAGCATCCAAATTTAAAATATTGAGGGTGAATAAAGCAAGGTTAAGTCTGTTCTTGGGAGGGGCTAATGACCGTATTCCCCCTTTTTGTTTAGTTAAGCAGACTTTTAATATCTGATTAGCCTTTTCCATGATAGCTTGTCCTTGTAGATTGTAAGGCAATCCTGTAGAATGATAGATATTAAACTTTGAGCAAAATTGTTGAAATGAAGAAGTATATGCAGGCCCATTATCTGTTTTGGCCTTCCCATAGCAGCAAAGGCTTGAAGGCAATGACTGATTACATCTTTTGTCTTTTCCCCTGTATGGGCGGTAGCAAATATATATCCTGAGTAGGTAT
Organism: Sciurus niger; assembly: GCA_020740815.1. NCBI lineage: Eukaryota > Metazoa > Chordata > Mammalia > Rodentia > Sciuridae > Sciurus > Sciurus niger. Next base: position 122,800 of record JAHUXG010018314.1, read on the forward strand.
CTACAGTTACATGTACAAATCTTAAAGTACCAAATTCAGGGATAGGGGTGACATCCATCTGCCATAGATGATTTGGAAGGAGTCCTCTAGGATTGACTCCAAAATGAGGAACAGATAAATGAGGCACACAGGCAGGACACTGTTTACCATATTTCTGGCTTTTTCTTTTGTAATGTTATATTTTATTTTGAGAGTAGTAGCACTGAAATGAAAATCTTTATGGAAATTAATTGCTTCTTCTAAATATTAAATATATGAGGATCTCAAGTAACTGAGTCTGCAGTAGAATTTCCTTGAGCTAAAGGCCCAGGTAAGCCTGATTGTGCTCTGATAGGGCCTATATATAAAGGTTCTTTGTGAGCCCACAGAAGAGTGTGTACTTGATAAAAACATTGTTTTAAGGTAGATTGAGGACTATTGGGTCCAGCTGTCTCAAGCCGGAGCACAAGCTGGGCAATATAGAGACTGTCAGTATAAATATTTAAAGGTTCCTCAGGAAATGTTTGTAAGGCAGTTATAATTGCTTGTAGTTCAGATTTTTTGAGCAGATTCATGAGAAGTAATAATAGTCTGTACTTTATCAGAAACTACTGTAGCTGTGCCAGAGGAGGAGCCATCTGTAAAGATTGTTTTTGCTGCTGGGATAGGCTGAGCCTTAACAACCTGAGGGAAAATAACAGGATGTCTTTTGAAGAATCTGCCAGTAGGCGAACTTGGCAAGTGATTATCAAATGTGGCCATGGTGGAACAATAGGCAATTGCCCAATCTTCATTACTGTTAACTAGTATTTCAATCTGTTTTGCTGCATATGAACAATAACTGTCTGAGGATGAAATCCAAAAACTTGAAGGGCAGTCTTAAGTACTAATGTAACTAGATTTGCCACCATCACAGGATACAGGGAAACAACATTTTTTGGGGACACTGGCAAATGGATCCATATCAGGAGTCCAGTTTGCCACAATAGACCTGTAGGAATATATTTAGAATCTAAAACTATGAGGCTAAAAGGCAAGGATAGATCAACTCTATCACTATGAGCATTTTCTAAAGCTTGTTATACTAACCTCAAGGCTTTTCTACCTTCAGGAGTTAAATTTCTGGGGGATGTAGGGTCTGAATCTCCTTGGAGAATATCAAACAGGGGCTTAAGTTGACCAGTGGTGATTCCCAAATTTGGCCTTATCCAATTTATATCACCTAATAATTTTTGGAAATCATTTAGAGTCTTAAGCTTTCCTGTGGGTAATTGAATTTTTTGTGGCCTAAAACAGGTATCTAATATTTGATGTCCTAGAAAGGTAATAGGGCTGTGGGTTTGCACCTTTCCTGGGGCCACATGTAATCCCCATCTTCTAGGGTTTTAATAATATCATTAAATGCCCTAAACTTGCAAAAGTCACCATTTCCCAGACTTCTTATTTATGACAAAAATGGGTGTATTCCAAGGGGAAGTGGAAGGAATGATATGATTTTCCTTCAATTGTTGATTAACTATTTCCTGGGCTGTCTCTATTTTTTTCTTTAGAAAGGGGCCACTGGGGGACCCAGATAGGATTATTGGATTTCCATGTTATCTTTAATGGTTCAGTGGCCCCTCCAGAAAACCCAACCCCTTAGTCCCTGTTTGTCCTTCGGCTTGAATGGGGCAGGTCATACCTTGTAGATTCTTGCCTAGTCCTTTTCCAGGGATATAAGCTTGTCCCACCATGACTGGTAAAATGGTTGGGTTTACACAGGAAATATTTTGTTCAACTGAGGAAGAAATGACAACATCCATTTGGGTTAAAATGTCTCTTCCCCAAAGAGTGACAGGCAGGTGAGCTAATACATAAGGTTGGAATGTGCCCCTTTTCCCATCAGGGTCCTCCCAAGATAATACAGCTGAACTTTGTAATGGGTTTTGGGCAAATCCAAGTCCCCGTAAGGTAATACTGGATGCTGTAACAGGCCATGATTTGTTCCAGTCCTTCTGTCTTATAATAGAGATATCAGCACCCATGTCTATTACACCCTCTATGGGAATACCATTAACTTTTAATATAAGCATGGGTCTATTTTGTTGATTGTGCCCAAAAGACACCTGATCCTGTGGATCCAAACCATTGTTTTTTCCAGTCGTTTGTGAACTGGGAAAGGCCCCATAATGACTAGACAATATCAATATTTGTGCTATTTTATCTCCTGGAGAAACAACAGATACCCCTCAAGGGGAAGATAACATAATCTTTATTTCTCCAGTATAATCAGAATCAATGACTCCTGGCAATACTTGTAATCCTGACAGAGTTGTGGAACTCTGCCCTAACAATAATCCTGCTGTGCCCTCAGGGACTGGTTCATCTATGCCTGTGGGGACCGCTTGTACTTCCATTTCTGGGGTTAAAACAAGTCAGGCAGAGGCACAGAGGTCCAATCTTCTGCTCCCTGATGTTCCTCTGGATAACGAGGAGATAGTCAGAAAGGATTGTGAGTGGGGATCTGTATTATGGGATTCTGAAAGGTCCCGTATATTTGAGGGCCCCAGATTGGGCCCCCCTGGCCTTTTTTGACAGGGCTGGCATAGGATATCTGTCTATATCAAATCTCGATGTACAATATTTCACCCAGTGCCTTCCTGTTCAGCACCGGGGACATAGACCTGGGGCAGGTTGATTTGTACCTTGTTGTTCTCCAGTCTTAGGTGTTCCCCTAGGCTTTAATCCTATGGGTCCTTCAGGGCAGTCTTCTCTGAAGTACCCTCCTTGCCCACACTTAAATCATATTATTCCTTTAGCTCTTGATTGCCCCTGATTTGGCCCATGAAGAGCAGCAGCTATTACTTGTCCTGTAATGACTGCATCATTGATATCCCTGCAGACCTTTATATAGGTACTTAAATCTTTATTTTTCCATGGTTTTATAGCCTTTTTACACCATCTATTTGCTTGCTTATAAGCTAATTGTTTTATTAAGGGCATTGCTTGTTCTGAATCCCCAAAAACTCTCGCAGCAGTTTGAATTAATCCATCAACAAAGTCTGCTAATGGTTTGTTACTTCCCTGAATCACCTTGGACAACTGCCCCTGTAAATCTCCTGACCCTTGAATTAACTTCTAGGCTTTAGTGTCAGCAGCTGCAATTTGTGTGTACACCCCAGGGTCGTAAATAATCTGCTGTTGAATACCTTCATAGTTTCCTTCTCCTGTTAGCATTTCTACATTTCTTTGGGGAAAGCCTGTGACAGTGTTACAGAGTGCCATTTCTAATGAGGTTTCCTGCCATGCAATTTTCCACACTAGGTACTGTCCCCCTGAGAGCACAGTTTTACATAGCCTTTTCCAATCTTCCAGCACTAGATTTGGCCCTGCTACTGATTCCAACATACTAATTGTAAATGGGGCCTGTGGACCATACGTAGCCACTGCCTCCTTAAAATTATTTACTGTTTTGAAATCCAGAGGTTGGTGGAATCTTTGTCTATTTTGGTCACCTAGTATAGGGAAGAATTGTGGGACTGCTGAGGTTTCCTTAAGGTGGGGTTTCTTCTCCCCGCTGTGAAAACCCATCTGATTTATAGCATGAGCTAACTCCTCCCAAGGGTACCTTGGGGAATATAGGGAGCAGGCTGCTTGTGGGGAAGCTGCTGCCTCCAGGAAGGGATTGACATTCCTTCCCGATATAACTGATGGGAGTGACCGTGTCCTTGATGCTCTTTCTAATCCCTCCCCAGTGAACCCCTCCTCCTCTTCTTCCTCTTTATGAGAAGTTACACTTTGTTGTTTCTTTATATCTTCCAGACACTTATTTCCTTTTTTTACTAAAGTTATTATTTTACCTTTTTTAGATGTTAGACATTCCTTAATGAGCTGCCACATGGGAAAAGTACCTCTAGGTAACAGGGATTGCTTTAATAAGATCCTCTTTATCATCTTCCCATTGTGGAATATTTAGGACTCCCTCTTCCAAAAACCAAGGACTAACCTTGGCCAATGTGGTTACATGTGCTGTCACAGTAGATCATTTTATGGCAGTCCCAGTAGCCTTAAATACATCTTGTATGACTCTTATCATTTGATTTCTAGACACTTGTGACCCCATTCTGGAGTTATGAGACCTCCCTTTACCGAGATTATGTGGTCTCTTTTACCGGGGTAATGTAGACTCCCTTTACCAAGGTATGTGCTCCCCTTCACCGGGACTGTGGGGTCCCTTTCTCTGGGACTGTGGGGTCCTTTTCACCAGGACTGTGTGGTCCCTTCACGGGGACTCTGGGGTCCTTTTCACCAGGACTGTGTGGTCCCTTCAATGGGACTCTGGGGTCCTTTTCACCAGGACTGTGGGGTTCCTTTCACCGGGACTGTGACCTCCCCCTTCTACACTCTGACCAGAGATTTCTGGGAGGTTATCCTACAGTTTTCCTAAAGCTTACTTTAAGTTACTTCGTTTTCCTAGAGCTTACCTTAAGTTACTTACCTGGGAGGACACAGAAGGAGAAAGAACTCCCTCGTATGGGCCACCGTAACCGGTGCAGAGAAAGGAGACACCACCAGTCTTTAGTTGACAAGATTTATTGTGTCCTCCCTGTTTTTCTGCCTCCTTTCTTCTCCCACTATCTCCCTTCTTCTACCCTCTCCCTCTCTCCTCCCCCAGGCTCCTAGCTTATCAGCCAATTATAGCAAAGCTTTCTCTCACGCAAGAGAGCATGCAGAGCAATGTCAGCATAGCACCCTATGGATCACAAGCTGTCCACACGGGGCATGATATTAGATTGCCAATCCTAGAGCCTGGTGTTAAACACGTCATAGTCTCCAAGGAAGTAGTAGGCAAGCAACCTTTTTGGGTACTTCCTTATTTTGGTATCCAGTGCCCTTTGGCTCACTGCCAGGTGCCATCTTTTCCAAGATGGCCCTCAACACAGTACTCTAGTGTAAGTGTGGTAAAACTGGCTTGCTAGATGTTCAAAACCAAAACTTGGAGACTAAAGTGAAGGAAATAAAAGGACCAAGAAGTAAATAGCCAATATTGCCCTTTCAGTCTGCTCCAATTCAGGGAGTGAGGGGACTTCTCTAAAGGCTTTACAACCCTGGGCCATGTGACCTTCTAATCAGGGTGACCTATGAGACTCTGGAAAAGAGAAAATGAACCAGTGCACATGCTGTAAAGAGGAGGGATGCTGTAGAGGGAAATGTTCCTGATGTTTCCAAAGGAAACCACTTGCTCAACAAATCCCTCACATCCTGGAAGATGGCACTAAAGGAGTTAAGAGGCTGCTCTGAAGTTTCCATGAATAATTCCCCAGAGTGAAATCTACCAATGTTTAAGAGTAGATAGGAACAAAGTCATTTTGAACAATTTTGTCTTAAACACCTGGCAGAAAAACAGCTACCAAAACAGAGTCATTCCTGGGCACTTAAAGGAAATGGCAATAGTTCTTATCATACAACTTAAGATGTGCACTTTTTTTCATCCCCCACCAACAGTAAATAAAGAAGTCTATAAAAGAAGGGTTCTTAGACTAGAATGCCAAATAACTATCCAAAAATTCGGAGTCAAGAGCTTTTCTTTCCTTTTAGTCAATTTAAGGCATAAAATTTTCCTAACCTCCTACATATGCAGATTTATCCTCTTTGCTAGTATAATTATCTATTCCTAAGTTACATATATAAAGGGATCTACTAAGTACAGAAGATATGGGCATAAAAAGGTATTTTACAAAAAGAAAATGGCATTAAACATCTTAACTACATTCTTTTTTTAATTTTTAAACTTTTAACAGACTGCATTTTGATTCATTGAACACAAATGGGGTACATCATTTTGTTTCTATGGTTGTGCAAGATGTAGATTCATACCATTCTTGTAACCATACTTAGGGTAATGATGTCTTCCCATTTCACCAGTTTTCATACCCTTCTCCCTCTCATTTCCCTCTATGTAATCCAATTTCCTCTATTCTTGTCTCAACCCCCAACTCCATTATATATCATCATTAGGGAAAACATTCGGTCTTTGCTTTTTTGGAATTGACTTATTTCTGTAAAGTTTTAAAGCCTAAGTTTTGTGTTTACATTCCTTATAACTCTGACAATGTAACTAATATCCTTAAATATTTACATTCCCAAATAGAGGCCATATCTTCATCAGACTTATGATGTGAAAAACTTATTAGCTCTTGCACCTCCTGGTGAAAAATTACTGGTTTCTATCTTCATCATGATATTTGTTGACATATTCCACATACTGCAGCTTTCATTTTATATTTATTTCATTTATTACATCTTGTGTTTCTCATACAAGTACCCACCTTTCAGGTGATTTTACAGCCTGTTCTTCCTGGAAAAGGCCTTTAACATGGACCTTCAACTGACCCAAAACATTCCTAAAAGGGAAAACCAAACTGCTTGCCTCACATAAACAACCCTCAGCATGATGAAGCCAGAGGAGTCACTATCCATTTTCCCTTACAACAGTAAGGGTTCCCTTAATTAGTGGGAGTGTTGGAATAAGACCAGGACAAAAAACAGGTAGCCGGTTAACAAAGAAAAAGAACTGGCACTTTCCATACCAATACTTTGGCACAAAATACTTCAAGGACACTTTGAGATCAGGAGGCTATTGACAATATACTTGAAGCTAAGTTGGATGCCTTAAAGCCTACTCTACTGGGCTCAGGAGATCAGATAGAAAGTCTACAGTTCAGACAACAATTACAATTCCATGTGGCTTATCACTTTATGTGTGTAATACCTGTCTCATACAATACCTCCCAAGAAGTTTGGGAAAAGATAAAGATGCATCTGCTAAGAATCTATTTAGAATCATAACATGGTTAGTTTAGATCTCTTCCAACTGCACCATTACATCCAAATTTTTCAGGAAAGATGGATTCTCATGTTATCTCCTATCAGTTTGCAGGAAAACTGTTGGATGACCTGAATGGTTTCAGTTCTTGGAATGTGCTAAAACAAACTTTATGGTAACTCCTAGGAATTGGGACTTATTTCCTTGCTATCAATTATGTGTTGTTTACTTGCAGTCAGCTGCAAGCTCATCTGATCCCAGGTCCACTACTTCAGAGTAGACATACATTGGTTACCATTGAAAAATAAACAAGGGAGAGATATGGAGAGCTTGACTTGGACCATGGTCTTAGACTAACTTGGAAATGTGACTACTCTTTGCCCTGAGAAATTTCTGTGCCACCATGCAGGACAAGACTTCCCAGGAGCTATGGTAATGTCTTTCCTGAGGAAGTTCTGTGTAAAGACATGGAACTACATCTGTCTTGACCTTGAAGTTAGATGCCAGCTGACTGACAATAGGAATAGGGATATTCTGTGCATAACAAGATAACCACAATGTCTTGCAAGTGCTGTGAACTTCAAGCCTGCCTTCTTTGTAGAAACTTTCCAACAAATAAACTTTTGATGATAAAACCTACGTAATAAATGTGCTATGCTAGGTCTGGGTCCCTGTTCCTCCATTAGAGGTCAGGGTCCCACCTGGTCCCAGTTTTCTTTTTGTAAAGGTTTGTGGGTATTTCTTCATACTCCATTGTCCCTCACTAGTCTTTGGGGGTTGTCTGTGTGGGATGTGGGAGTGGGTGAGCAAAAAGAGGTTGGGGGGATTTTACTTGAATTTGATACCGGATTTTCAAAACATATTTAGGAATCAGGGGTTTGGATATAATGGAATGATGAAGAAATATTGAGGTCTGCTGCTGCCACAGCCAGAGGAACCAACCAGAGTAGTACCTTCATGAGCGAAGTGAAAGGATAAAGAAATTAAAGGAATTAGCAGTATTAGGAGGACTAAGGCATGTCTGGGTACCACCTGCCCAAAAGAGGAAGGTAATGCACCTTCAATTGTAACCATAATGGTTCACAAACATTTATACATATTCATATTTGTATTTTTCTCACTTCTAGCATTTTGAAATCCATTATTTTTTATGAGTTAGTGTTTTGAATACTATGATATTTGTTTAGTGTATTTCTGTTTTATTTTGTATTCTCTTATTTTTATTTTCATTTTTTAAAATATTTTTACTTTATACATACATTTGTTTTCTCACTTGTCTGTGTCCCTTGATTTACTTTCTTATTTTCCTTCTGCTAAGAGCTCATCTCTATTGTTCTCCCTTTCATACTTTCTTTCATTATTTACTTCTATCTTCTCTCCTCTGCCCTTCAAAGCATCACATTCTATATCACTTCTGTTCTCTCACTCTCCACTATTTGAAATTATAAAAGCTTTGCAAACATGTTGGGTTTTCAAAATTTTTTATTTGTTTTAATTACTTATACATGAAAGTAGAATGCACTTTGATACACCATATATAATGGAGTACAATTTCTCATTCTTCTGGTTCTACATGATGTAGAATCCTACTGGTCATATAGTTACACATATATACACAGGGTAGTAATGTCTGATTCATTCTACTATCCTTCATGTCCCCATACCCTCTCCCCTATCTACACTCCTTTTTACCTTATCTAAAGTAATTATATTCAACCCTAATCCTCCCATTTGTGTATTAGCAATATATCAGAGAAATCATTCAGCTTTTGTTTTTTTGGGGGATTGACTTATTTCACTTTGAATTATATTCTCTGCCTGCATCCATTCACTGCCAAATACCATAATTTCATTCTTCTTTGAATCTGAGTAATTCATTAATCTTTGAAGGGCACCTAGATTTGTTCCATAGTTTTTGGAAATAACTGATAATATGATCTCTGTTCAATGTGTCAATTAACATTTTAGCTATCACAGTGAACACAATTTGGTATAATGCTGTATTTGTTTGCATTGGTTGTTGTTATTATTGTCTTGAATATCTTTTGGGGTACTGGAAACTTTCAGAAACTCTATATGTCCACAGGGTAAAAACTCTACTTCCTCAGACCCATAAATTTAGATGGGCAGAAACACAAATGACATGAAAAATCAAGGGAACAAATTGCCTCATAGAAACCAAGATACTCTGATAATGGAATCCATTGATCCCACAGTGATAGAAATGCCTGAGAGGGAGTTTTAAATGTTCTTAGTTAAACTGATCTGTGAGTTAAAGGACAATGGAAGGAGTGAAATCAGAGAGAAAACATGGGAACCAAAAGATCACTTCAATAAAGAGATAGAGAATCTGAAAACAATGCAAAAATCCTCACAAAGAAGAAATAAAAAAAACTAATTAAAAATTCAATGGAATGCATCACTCACAAGAGATCATGGGAGATCGAGTTTCAGGCAATGAAGAGAAAATATATAATCTTGGAAATAAAGTTGACTGTGGAGAAAAGACATTAGCAGACCATGAACAGAAATTCCAAGAAATATAGGTTAGCCAAAAAAGACCAAACTTAAGATTTATCAGAATATATGAAGGCTTGGAGATGCAAACCAAAGGAATGCACATTTATTGGACTGAGATTTTTCCAAACCTAAAAAATAAAATTGAAAATCAAATACATGAGGCAAACAGGACCCAAATATAAAAAATTACAATGGACCCACATCAAGATTCATTATTATGAAAATGGCCAACATACAGAATAAGTATAAAATTTAAAGGTTACCAGAGGAAAATGACAGGTCATCCTTAAAGGGAAACCATTCCTGACCCCCCAGATGATATCTCAATACTGAAACTCATAGCTAGGAGGGTTTGGAATAATATGTAAACTACTCTGAAATAAAATGGACACCACTCAAGAATAGTATACCAAGCAAAATTAATCTTCAGAATTTACAAAGAAATAAAAGGTTTTCATGATAGGCAAAAGACAAAAGAATTCACAACTAGAAAGCCAACACTACATGATATATCAATCAGATATATCATGAAGAATAAATGAAAAATAAACATGAGAACCAGAAAAGAAAGGACCTACACTAGAAGAATAGTTAACCAAAGGAGAAACAAATTCAAATTAAGAGCAGAAATAAGTAAAATATTAGGAAATGAAAATTACTTATCACTAAGAACATTGAATGTAAAACTTCTAAACTCATCAATCAAAGGACATTGATAAGCAGGTTAGATTGAAAAGCAACACCCAACAATAGGCTGTCTCCAAGAGACTCACCTTGTAAGCAAGGACATTCACAGACTGAAAGTAAAAGGATGGAAAAAACATACCATTAACATGGATTATGCAAACAAATGAGGATTCTACCTCATATCTCATATGGTGGATCAAGTCAAAATTAGTTAGAAGGGACAAAGAATGTCATTTCATACTGTTTAAGAGTGTTATACATCAAGAGGATATGACAATTTAAAATATTTATGCCCCAAACAACAGAACATCTATGCACATCAAAGAAACCCTTCTCAATTTCAAGAATCAAGTAGACCACAACTTAATAATACTGGGTTAATTTAACATAGCTCTTTCACCAGTGGATACATCCTCCAAGCAAAAACTAAATAAGCTACAGAACTAAAAAATGCAATGAATAACTTAGAGTTAACAGGCATATGTAGAATACTCCATCCATCAATGACTGAATGCACTTTCTTCTAAGCAGCACACGGATCCTGCTCTAAAATGGACTATATCTTTGTCACAAATCAAATCTTAGCAAATACAACAAAATAGAGGAAATATACAGAGCTTTCTATCACATCATAATGCAATGATATTAGAAATCAATGAAAAAATAAAAAATAGAAGGAACTCTAACACCTGGAGATTAAACCATGTGCTACTGAGTGACAAATGCATAGGAAATGACATCAGAAAAGAAGTTAAAAATACTTTGAAATAAATAACAATAATGACAAAACATCAAAATCTCTGGGACATCAAAATCTCAAAGCCCTAGTAAAAGATAAACAAATCAACACCAAAAGCAGAAGACAGGACACAATTAATATCACAGCTGAAATCAATGAAATTGAAATTCAAAAATTTAAAAAGTCTATAAAACAAGTTGGTTCTAATAAATGAATAAAATTCACAAACCATTAGTCAAGTTAATGAACGAAATGTAAGAGAATCCTCAAATTACTAAAATTCATGGTGGAAAAGGAAATATCATTAAAGACATCACTGAAATACAGAGAATAACAGATGCTATTTTGAAATTTAAATAAATTTATAATAAATAAATTTATACTAATAAAATAGGTCATTGTGAAGATATTGACAAATTTATAGAGGCATAACACCTACCCAAATTGAATCAGGAGGATAAAGAAAATTTAAACAGATAAATTCCAAGCAATAAAATTGAGGATGCCATTGGAATCCTAGAAACAAAACAAAGCCCAGGACCGAAAGAATTCTTAGTGAGTTCTACCATGCCTTCAAACAGGAACTTACACAAATATTCCCCAAATTATTCCATGAAATAGAAAAGTATGCAATCCTTCCATTCTCATTTTATGAAGTTAGTATCACCCTGATACAAAAACCAGAAAGCCACATCATGAAAAGAAAACTTCAGATCAATATCCCTGATAAACATTGATGCAAAAATTCTTAATAAAATATTGAAAGAGCATATAATAAAAACATATTTAGAAAACAATTTACCATGATCAAGTGGGCTTCATCCTAAGGATGCAAGGTTGATTCATTATGTGGAAATCAATAAAAGTAACTCACCACATCAGTATACTTAAAAAAAATTCGCATGATTGTCTTGGTAGATGCAGAAAATGCAATGGATAATACATAACATCCAAACATGTTCAAAACCACAGAAAAACCAGGGGTAGTGGAAACATACCCCCAAATTGTAAAAGCTATATATGCTAAATTCAAGGCCAACATCATTCTCAAAGAAGAAAAATTAGAAGTATTCCTTCTAAAAACTAGAACAAGACAGGGATATACTCTTTTGCAAATCTTATTCAACATAGACCTTGATACTGTGGCCAGAGCCATTAGACAAAAAATAAAATAAATAAATAAATGAATAAATAAATAAAAGGGATATGAATAGCAAAACAACTAAAACTCTTCTTATTTGTGAATGACAGGATTCTGTACTTAGAAGACTCACAAACTCTACTAAAAATCTTCTAGAACTCATAAATTAATTGAGAAAAGCATCATGATATAAAATCAACAACACAAATAAATTGTTTTCCTGAATACCAATGGCATATCAACTGAAAGAGAAATTTGGAGAACTATCCCCTTCACAATATCCTCAAATAAGAAAAATTAGACACTCTGGAATGACTCTAACAATAGCTGTAAAAGACCTCTACAGTTAAACTATTGTAGTAGTAAAGAATGATATTGAATAACTCAGATAATGGAAAGACCTCTTATGCTCTTGAATAGGTGGAATTCATGTTGTCAAATTGGCCATACTACCAAAAGCACTATGCAGATTTAATGCAATTTCTATTAAAAAATTCCAATGATGTTCTTCATAGAACTAGAAAAGCAATCATGAATTTCATTTGGAAAAATAACAGACCCAGAACAAATGAAGCAATCCACAGTGAGAAAAGTGATGCAAGAGGCATCACAATGCCAGACCTTAAATTATACTATAGAACTATAGTAACAAAAGCAACATTGCAGTGGCACCAAAACAGACATGAAGACCAATGGTACACAACAGAAGTCATAAAGACACACTCACATAAATACACTTATAGGATACCAGAGAAAAGTGTCATAAACACACATTGAGGAAAAGGTAGCAAATTCAAGTATGTTACTGGAAAAACTGGAAATCCATATGCAGCAAAATGAAATACAATCCCTCTCTCTCACCCTGCACAAAACTAAACTCAAAGAGGATGAAGGACCTGGGCATAAGACAAAATACACTGCACCTATCAGAAGAAAAAGTAGGGCCAATGCTCCATCATGTTGGCTTAGGAAACAAGGGCTTCAACAAGACTCCTAAAGAACAGAAAGTAAAATCAAGAATCAATAAATAGTATGGTGAAAACTGAAAAGTTTCATCACATCAAAGGAAACAATCAACAATGTGCAGTGAAAGCCTACAGAATGGGATAACATCTTTACCACCTGCACCTCAGATATATAATTAATCTCCAGGATTATAAAGAACTCAAAAATCATAACACCAAAAATCAAACAAGCCAATTAACAAAGGAATTGAACAGACTCTTCACAGAAGAAGAAATATGAATAGTCAACAAATACATGAAAATATGTTCAACATCTCTAGCAATTAGAGAATTGCAAATTAAAAATACAGTGCTTGTTCATCTCATTCCAGTCAGAATGGGAATTATCAAGAATACAAGTGACTATAAATTTTGGCAAGGATTGGGGAGAAAGATACACTTGCACATTGCTGGTGGAACTGCAAGTTGTGGCAACCACTTTGGAGAGTAATATATAGAATCCTCAGAAAACTTTGAATGAAACCACCATTTGACTCAGCTAACCCACTTCTCAGTCTGTATGGATATACATCAGTGAATCTTACCATGATGTTCATGCACAAGACACTAATTTAAAAAGAAAGTTAACTAAATGACCAAAAAGTCAGTAGAGAAGAAGAAAGGAAACAGAGGGAGGGAGGGGGCAAGAAGAAGGAGAAGTACTTGGTACTGAATTATAAAAAATTATACCCCACACTTTTTAAATTTTGTCTACATGAATCCTACTGTCATGTGTCACTAAAAAGAACAAATAAGAATTTGAAAATAATGCGATGTATCATAATAAAAATAACAAAATAACATGATTATCTCAAAAATCACAGAAATATCATTTCACAAAATTCAATATCCTTTGATAAAAACTCAGCTCAACTCACAATAGCAAAATTACACAATCAGCTCCCTTGCCCAATGAGATGATCCATTAAATATAATGTACTATATGCATAGTGTAACTTCACTCTGCCAAAAAGAAGAATGAAATTATGTTATTTATGGTAAATGGATGAAGCCAGAGAGAATGTTACTAAATAAAATGAGTCAGACACAAAAAATCAAAAAGTGAATGTTTTCTTTCATAGTTATAGAGAAATAAGGGACTTTTAAAAAATGGGGAATCCCATGAACTTAGAAGGAAGAAGAGTATATCAGAGGAAGGAGATTGAGGGGATGGAGGAGCTATGGGAAAGAGGAGAACTTCAGAATGCAATGACCAAATTATGCTATGTGCATATATGAATATATTACATTATACTCTACATTAATGTATATCTAAAAAGCTTCAATTAAAAAATAAATAATTAGAGAGAGACCAGTAGAGTAGAGAAAGGAAGCAGCGCAAGGGACAAGGGAGGGAAATCAGAGTTCCTGGGGATTTAAATTGAGCAATTCATATTATAAGCATGCGTGAATATGTCACAATTAACCTCACTGTAATGTGTAACTATAACATACTAATAAAGCATTTAAAAATAAAAACATTTAAAAATAAAAAAAAATAATAGCAAGACAGGTTTATTGGCACATGAGTGTAATCCCAGCTACGTAGGAAGCTGAGGCAGGAGGATTGAAATTTTGATGGAAGCCTGGGCAATTTAGTGAGGCCCTGTCATGAAAACTTAAAGAAATTTCTTTAAGAGGTGGGGTATAGCTTAGTTTTAGTGTACTTGCCAAACACACACAAAGCCCTGAGTTCAATCCCCATTAGTACAGAAAGGAGGAAAGAAAGAAAAAGAGAAAGAAGGAAGAAAGAAAGAAAAAGAAGGGGAAAGAAGGAAAAAAGAGAAAATTCAAAAACTTTCCAAACCTTGGGAAAGATTTAAGCATTCAGGAACCTGAAGATTTAAGATCTCCAGTAAGATTCACCCCAGACAAGATCACCACAAGAAATACAAAATGTCAACAATCAAGTACACCTGGAACATGTACTCCAACGTAGACTGTATGTTAGACTCCAAAATGAGTCAGCAAAATTACAAAGTCTTATCCAATATCTTCTCTGACCCCAAATTTATGAAACTAGAAATTGATAACAGGAAGAACTTCAGGAAAAACACCAATATGTTGAAATTAATCATCATTCTCCTATACAAACAGTAGGTCAAAGAATAAATTAAAAGAGAATTTTCTAAATATTTTGAACCAATTTGAAATGGAAACACTGCACAACAAAACTAACAGAACACAGAAAAAGCAGTTAAGAGGAAGGTTTATCATAATGATTGCCTGTATTGACAAAGAGAGAGAGAGAGAGAGAGAGAGAGAGAGAGAGAGAGAGAGAGAGAGAGAGAGAGAGAGAGAAATCTCCCAAATAGGCACCCTAATATTACCTCTAACAGGATAGAGAAAGAAAGACTATTACCATCAGGGTGTGCAAATGGGATCCAGGTCCTTGAAGTCTTTGATGAAGACATACACAAGTAAAAGGCAGAGTACAGAGTTATTGAAGGTGAAGGTGGAACTAGCCTTCAGTTAGGTAGAGCGGTGTGGACCAAGCAAGAGAGAGAAGCTCAAAACCCCAATCACTGGAAATTGGTGTCTTATACACTGAGCTGGGACATGTTCTTTTCCCTGTGTGGACTTATAAGAAGTCTCATGAATAAGCAATTGTAATCAGATATGTCCATCCAATCCTATTAAAGGTCAAGCGATCACGAGCTCAAGCATACATCTAAGATACATTTGTCCATGCGCTAAGCGGCTGAACTAATTATCATACAGCCAATGGTAAACGCTTCCTGTTTTTCTCAAGGTGCATTCAGCATGCCCTTTGGCTCTCTGCCAGTCGCCATCTTGGATGCATGTGGCGTAACCCTGGGCCCCTGGTCTCACCTGCCACAAAAAAAATTTACAAATAGAAAACCTGCCCTGCAGAACATTCCCAGCAAAATATTTTGTGAGGAGGAAGTGAAAAGCAACAATACAAGTCAGCATAGGGAGGAACTACCCTAAAGGAAAAGCCAATAATCAAGTCAAGTTAAAAACCAAAAATAAGTCAAAATGACCAGGAATACAAATAATATCTCAATAATAACCCTGAATGTCAATGGCCTAAACTCAATAATCAAAAGACCCAGACTGGGATCCAAGATGGTGGACTAGAGGGTGACTGAATCTCCCATTGCTCCAGAACTCAGGATTCAAGAAGGGGAGGTATTGAGAGACATGGACCAACATAGAACTGCGGGGTAAGTTTCTCCCACCAGGTGAAGCTCAGCCCAGGTGGCAGGCCCAGACAATGGGCAGCTTCTCGAAGCAGGGCAGTGAGAGTCTTCCCCAAGCAGTCCTTCTCCCTCTGGTGGCAGGTATGATACACAGCCAGCTTCTCAGAGCAGGCCCACCCAGTGAGAACTTTTCCACACAGAGCCAACCCCAAGCTCTGAATCCAGTGGTGGGCCCCGGCCTACAGGCAGCTTCTGGGACCAGGGCAGGGTAACGAGAGACATCCTCAAGCAGCCCTGCTGCCTCCCACAGCAGGCCTGGTCCACAGCCAGGTTCTCAGGGCAGGCCACTCCAGTGGTGGCAGATCCTGTCTACAGCCAGCTTCTTGGAACAGGCCCGCCCAGTGAGAGGATTTGCATGCAGAACAAGCCCCAGCCCTGGAACCAGTAGCCAGCTATGGGCAGCTTTCTTCGGAAGCACTGCATTATCAAGTTCTCCAGGACTTCAGGCTACTGAAGGCTGGGAGGTGATATACTGGAAATCTACAGGGACACTATAAGCCAATAGAGGAAATCGGCAAAATCTCAGAGTCCCACTGTTATCTGATCAATATGAGAAAACAAGGGAAGTAAATGTCCTAAACAAACCTAGATACTATATCAATAAAACCCAATGACAGCACAGCCTAAGAAATGTCAGAAAGGGAGTTCAGAATGTACATAATTAAAACAATCAGGGAAGCAAATGAGGAGATGAAAGAGCAAATGCAGGGATTAAATGATCACACCAATAAGAGCAAATACAGGAAGCAAAAGATCATTTCAATAAAGAGTTAGAGATGCTGAAAAATAAAAACAGAAATCCCTGAAATGAAGGAAACAATAAACCAAATTAAAAACTCCATAGAAAGCATAACCAATAGGATAGAACACCTGGAAGACAGAACCTCAGACATTGAGACAAAATATTTAATCTTGAAAACAAAGTTGACCGAACAGAGACGATGGGAAGAAATCAAGAACAGAATCTACAAGAATTATGGGATATCATGAAAAGGTCAAATTTAAGAATTACTGGGATTGAGGAATGCATAGAGAAACAAACCAAAGGAGTGAACATTCTATTCAATGAAATAATATCAGAAAATTTCCCCAAAAAGAAAAATGAAATGGAAAATCAAGTACAAGAGGCTTATAGGACTCCAAATATGCAAAATTACTACAGACCCACACCAAGGCACATTATTATGAAAATACCTAACATACAAAACAAAGACAGAATTTTAAAGGCTGTGAGAGAAAAGAACCAAATTACTTTCAAGGGGAAACCAATATGGATATCAGCAGATTTTTCAATCCAGACCCTAAAAGCTAGAAGATCCAGGAACAACATTTTTCAAGCTCTGAAAGAAAACGGGTGCCAATCAAGAATCATATACCCAGCAAAACTTACTTTCAGATTTGACAATGAAATAAGTTTCTTCCATGATAAACAAAAGTAAAGGAATTTACAAAAAGAAAACTGGCATTACAGAACATTCTCAGCAAAATGTTCCATGAGGAAGAGATGAAAAACAACGATGCAAATCAGCAATGGGAGGAACTAGCCTAATGGAATAGTCAAATAAAGGAGCAACCGAATCATGTCAAAAACAAGAATGAGTCAAATGACCAGGAATACAAATCATATCTCAATAATAACCCTGAATGTTAATGGTATGAATTAATCAATTAAAAGACATAGACTGACAGATAGGATTAAAAAGAAAAATCCAACCATATGCTGCCTGCAAGAGACTCATCTCATAGACAGAGATACCCATAGACTAAAGGTGAAAGGATGGGGAGAAAAAACATACCATGCACACAGACACAGCAAAAAAGCTGGAGTATTCATCCTCATTTCAGATAATGTGGACTTCAAGCCAAAACTAGTCATAAGGGATAAAGAAGGACATTACACACTGCTTAAGGGAAGCATAAATCAACAAAACATAACAATCATAAATATCTCTGCCCTGAACATTGACTCATCCATGTTTGTCAAATCCTTCTCAATTCCAGAAATCAGAAAGACCACAATACAATAATACTAGGTAATTTTAACACACCTCTCTCACCACTGGATAGATCTTCCAAACAAAAATTGAATAAAAGAAAACATAGATCTCAATAACAAATCAACAATTTAGACTTAACAGACATATATAGAATATACCATCCAAAAAAGAGCAAATACACTTTCTTCTCAGCATGACATGGATCCATCTCTGAAATATACCATATTTTATGCCGCAAAGAGACTGTTAGCAAATACAAGGAGATAGAGATACTACCTTGTATTCTATCAGATCATAATGAATTGAAATTAGAAATAAATGACAGAATCAAAAAACAGAAACTTCTCCAACACCAGGAGATTAAATAGTACACTAGTATATGATTAATGGATAACAGAAGACATCAGGAGGGAGATAAAAAAATTCGTAGAAGTAAATGA
Organism: Sciurus niger; assembly: GCA_020740815.1. Classification (NCBI taxonomy): domain Eukaryota; kingdom Metazoa; phylum Chordata; class Mammalia; order Rodentia; family Sciuridae; genus Sciurus; species Sciurus niger. The sequence goes on from JAHUXG010018314.1 coordinate 141,336, forward strand.
GAACAAAGACACATCATATCAAAATCTCGGGGACACTATGAAAGCAGTACTTAGAGGAAAATTTATTTCATGGAGCATATTCAACAAAAGAAGAAAAAATCAACAAATAAATGACTTAACACTACAGCTCAAAGCCCTAGAAAAAGAAGAGCAGACCAACACCAAAAGTAGTAGAAGACAGGAAATAGTTAAAATCAGAACTGAAATCAATGAAATTGAAACAAAAGAAACAATCAAAAAATTGACAAAATAAATAGTTGGTTCTTTGAAAAAGTAAACAAAATTCATAAACCCTTAGCCACACTGACAAAGAGAAAGAGAGAAAAAACTCAAATTACTAAAATTCAGAGTGAACAAGGAAATATCACAACAGACACAATTGAAATACACAACATAATTACAAGCTATTTTGAAAATCTGTACTCCAACCAAACAGAAAGCCTCAAAGACATCAACGAGCTTGTAGACACATATGAATTACCTAATCTGAACCAGGAGGACAAACTCAACTTAAATGAATCAATTTCAAGGAATGAAATATAAGATGTCATCAAAAGCCTACCAACAAAGAAAAGACTGGGATGAGATGGGTTCACAGTCGAGTTCTACAAAACCTTAGAGAAGAGTTCATTCCAATACTCCTCAAAGTATTCCATAAAATTGAAGAGGAAAGAAACATCCCAAACTCATTCTATGAAGCTAATATCACCCTGACACCTAATCCACACAGAGACCTATTGAGGAAAGAAAATTTCAGACCAATATTCTTAATGAACATTAATTGAAAAATTCCCAACAAAATTTTAGCAAATTGCATACAAAGATATATTAAAAAGATAGTGCACCATTATCAAGTGGGTTTTATCCCAGGGATGCAAGGTTGCTTCAACATCCAGAAATCAATAAATGTCATTCACCGTATCAACAGACTTAAAGTTAAGAATCACATGATTATTTCGATAGATGCAGAAAAAGCATTTGATAAAATACAGCATCCCGAGAAGGTTTCAAGATGGCAGACTAGAGGGTGGCTGCATTTCATGTTGCTCCAGGACTCAGGATTCAAAAGAGGAGATATTGAGAGACTTGGGACCAACGCAAAGTTGCTGGGTGAGTCTCTCCCGTTGGGAGGCGTCCCGGATGGGGCGGTAGTCCTGGAATGCAGGGAACTTTGTGAAGCAGAGTTGCCCAATGAGACATACCTCCCCCTGCTGGAGCAGAGAACACAGACAACAGGGAGCATTGGAGAGGAGGCCACTCATCACAGCGCTTGGACTTAGAGCAACCACTGGGGCTCCAGGCAGCTGCCCAGAGGAGGAGCTGGCTGTGAGCTGCTTGGACTTAGAGTGACTGCACTTGAACACTGGGGGGCTGCCCAGAGGAGGAGGAGGAGCCCGGCAAGTCAAGTGGACTCGGAGTGACTGCATCAGGGCTACAGGCAGCTGCCCAGAGGAGGAGCTGCACAACGAGCTGTTTGGACTCAGAGCGACTGCTCCTGAACACCCATGGGCTGCTTGGAGGAGGAGGAGGAGCGAGGTGGGTCGCTTGGACTCAGAGTGACTGCATCAGGAGTAAGGGCGGCTGCCCAGAGGAGGAGGTGAGTAGTGAGTTGTTTGGACTCAACGTGACCACTCCTGAACATTGAGGGGCTGCCTGGTGGAGGAGCCCAGTGGGTCGCTTGGTCTCAGAGCGACTGCTCCTGAACACCTGGGGGGTTGCCTGGAGGAGGAGGAGCACAGCGGGGTACTTGGACTCGGAGTGACTGTTCAGGACTATGGGAAGGTTGGTGGGAGGAGGAGGTGCGCAGTGAGTTGCTTGGGACTCCTAGCAACCGCACTGGAACTCCTGGAGGCTGCACAGAGGAAGAGGCGTGCAGCGGGTCACTGGAACTCAGGGTGACTGTACAGGGCTCCAGGTGGCTGCTCAGAGGAGGGGCCGCATAGCCAGGTGATTAGGTGTAGAGCAGGGTCCCAGGACCTAGGAGGCTTCTTGGTGGAAGAGCCACACAGAGACAAGCTGAGGGGCGGAGCAAAGATTCCAGGAATGCAGGCAGATTCTTTGAGGAGAGGGAGCCTAAGGAGACTCATCTGTGAAGGGTGTGGCTCCCAGATCCAGGAGGTAGGCCAGGCCCCTGGGAACATTGCAGAGGAAGGCAATCCAGCTCAGGCAGTAGTTGTGGATTGAGGGGAACCTCTAGGAAGGGAACTGACCAGCGAGACGTCCCCACCGAGTGAGTCTTCCCTGCCGAGTGAGGTTTTCCCACAAGGACGGTAAAATCAGAGACACAGACCCAAACAGGCCTACCCTCAGACCGCAACCTAGTTCCCCTTTGGATAACCATTGGTCAAAAAGTGGAGGCACCTATGCCCACTATTAGGGAATATACTAATATTCTAAACAAAAATTTAGCAAAACGCATACAAAAACATATTAAAAAGATAGTGCAGCATGATCAAGTGGGTTTCATCCCAGGGATGCAAAGTTGTTTCAACATCAGGAAATCAATAAATGTCATTTACCATATCAATAGACTTAAAGTCAAGAATCACATGATTATTTCAATAGATGCAGAAAAAGCATTCGATAAAACACAGCACCACTTCATGCTCAAAACACTAGAAAAAATAGGGATAGTGGGAACATTCCTTAACATTGTAAAGGCCATTTATGCCAAGCCCATGGCTAATATCATTCTAAATGGTGAAAAACTGAAAGCATTCCCCCTAAAAATTGGAACAAGGCATGGATGCCGTCTTTCACCACTTTGATTCAATATCTTCCTTGAAACTCTAGACAGAGCAATTAGACAGAACAAAGACATTAAAGGGATACGAATAGGAAAAGAAGAACTCAAAATATCCCTATTTACTGATGATATGATTATATACTTAGAGGAACCAGGAAATTCCACCAGAAAACTTTTAGATCTCATAAGTGAATTCAGTAAAGTAGCGGGATATAAGATCAATGCACATAAATCTAAGGCATTTTTATACATAAGTGATGAATCTTCAGAAAGAGAAATTAGGAAAACTACCCCATTCACAATAGCCTTGAAAAAAATAAAATACTTGGGAATCAATCTCACAAAAGAGGTGAAAGACCTCTACAATGAGAACTACAGAACACTAAAGAAAGAAATTAAAGAAAACCTTAGAAGATGGAAAGATCTCCCATGTTCTTGGATAGGAAGAATTAATATTGTCAAAATGGCCATACTACCAAAAGTGCTATACAGATTCAATGCAATTCCAATTAAAATCCCAATGATGTACCTTACAGAAATGGAGCAAGCAATTATGAAATTCATCTGGAAGAATAAAAATCCCAGAATAGCTAAAGCAATCCTTGGCAGAAAGAGCGAAGCAGGGGGTATCGCAATACCAGATCTTCAACTCTACTACAAAGCAATAGTAACAAAAACGGCATGGTTTTGGTACCAAAATAGAAAGGTGGACCAATGGTACAGAATAGAGGACAGGGACACAAACCCAAATAAATACAATTTTCTCATACTAGACAAAGGGCCCAAAAATATGCAATGGAGAAAAGATAGCCTCTTCAACAAATGGTGCTGGGAGAATTGGAAATCCATATGCAACAGAATGAAACTAAACCCATATCTCTCACCATGCACGAAACTAAACTCAAAATGGATTAAGGACCTCGGAATCAGACCAGAGACCTTGCATCTTATAGAAGAAAAAGTAGGTCCAGAGTTTCAACATGTCAGCTTAGGACCAGACTTCCTCAACAGGACTCCCATAGCACAAGAAATAAAAGCAAGAAGCAATAACTGGGATAGATTCAAACTAAAAAGCTTTCTCTCAGCAAAGGAAACTATCAGCAATGCGAAGAAAGAGCCTACAGAGTGGGAGAAAATCTTTGCCAATCATACTTCAGATAGAGCACTAATCTCCAGAATCTATAAAGAACTCAAAAAATTCTACACCAAGAATGCAAATAATCCAATCGACAAATATGGCTAAGGAAATGAATAGACACTTCACAGAAGAAGATCTACAAGCAATCAACAAACATATGGAAAAATGTTCAACATCTCCAGTAATAAGAACAATGCAAATCAAAACCACCCTAAGATTCCATCTCACCCCAATTAGTATTGGGATTATCAAGAATACATGCAACATTAGGTGTTGGCGAGGATGTGGGGAGAAAGATACACTCATACATTGCTGGTGGGGCTGCAAATTAGTGCAGCCACTCTGCAAAGCAGAGTGGAGATTCCATAGAAATCTTGGAATGGAACCACCATTTTACCCAGGTAACCCACTCCTTGGCCTATACCCAAAGGACTTAAAATCAGCATACTACAGAGATACAGCCACATCAATGTTCATAGCTGCTCAGTTCACAATAGCCAGATTGTGGAACCAACCTAGATGTCCTTCAATTGATGAATGGATAAAGAAACCGTGGTGTATATATACAATGGAATATTACTCCACCATGAAGAATGATAAAATTATCGCATTTGCAGGCTAATGGAGGAAATTGGAGAATATCATGCAAAGTGAGATAAGCCAATCTTAAGAAACCAAAGGACGAATGATATCGCTAATAAGTGGTTGATGACACATAATGGGGGGTGGGAGGGGTTAGTGTTAGGTTTAGAGTTAGGGTTAGGGAGCAGGGCAAGAATGGAGGAAGGAAGGTCACTATCAAGGGAAAAGAGGTGGGAGCTGTGGGGGGAGGGGAAAAATAACAGAATGAATCAAACAGCATTACCCTATGTAAATTTATGATTACACAAATGGTATGCCTTTACACCATGTACAAACAGAGAAACAACATGTATCCCATTTGTTTACAACAAAAAAGAAAAAAAAAGAAAGAATTTCTTTTGTCTCTGACAGTCCATTTTGTTGGTTATCAGGCACTCCTAAGAATTCTTTCTTTCTAACCCCAGCTTTGCTTAAATTTTGGTGGGTCTCACATGAGTTTACATCTTAAATTGCATTAAAAGAACTACTGTCTCTCTTTTAATTTTAAAATTTTTCTATTATTCTTTTTAATTCTGCATGACATTACAATATATTTAGACATTTCATATATGCATATAGCATAGTTTCCCTATTTGTGAATGTACAAGATGTGGAGTTACACTGGTTGTATCTTCACATATGAACATAGGAAAGTTATGTCCCATTCATTCTACTGCCTTTCCTATTTCCAACCCCCTTCCTTTCCTTTCATCCCCCTTTGTCTAATCCAGTGAACTTCTGTTCTTCCCTCTACCTGCCCCACTACTTATTGTGATTTAGTATCCATATATCAGAGAGAACATTCAGCCCTGGTTTTTTTGGGATTGATTTATTTTACTTGATTTGATAGTCTCCCGTTCCATTCATTTAACAGAAAATGCTATAATTTCATTCTTCTTTAAGGCTGAGAAATATTCTATTGTGTACCTGTACCACAGTCTCTTCATCCATTCATCTCTTGAAGGGCACCTAGGTTGATTCCATAGTTTATCTATTGTGAATTGAACTGCATAAACATTAATGTGGCTGTGTTCATGTAGTATGCAGATTTTAAGTCCTTTGGGTAAAAAACCTAGGAGTTAGAAAAATGGGTCAAATGTTGGTTCCATTCCAAATATTTGGTAGAATCTCCACACCACTTTCCAGAGGGTTTTACCAATTTCAAGTCCCACCAGCAATGTATGAGAGTACCTTTCTCTCCACATCCTCACCAATATTTATTAATCCTGATGATTGCCATTCTGACTGGAGTGAGGTGAAATCTCAGTGTATTTTAATTAGCATTTCTCTCTTTGCTAGAGATGTTGAACATCTGTTCATATACTGTTGATTGTATTTCTTCTTCTGTGAAATGTCTGTTCATTTCCTTTACCCATTTATTGATTTTGTTATTTGGTTTTTTATGTGTGTTAATTTTTTGAATTCTTTATATGTCCTGGAGATTAATGCTCTCTCATAGGTGCAGGTGGTAAACATCATCTCCCATTCTGTAGGCTATCTCTTCACATTATTGATTGTTTCCTTTGCTGTGAAGAATCATTTTAGTTTTAATCCATCCCACTTATTGATTCTTCATTTTACAACTTGCACTCTAGGAGTCTTCATAAGCAAGTCAGTTCCTAAGTTGACATGGTGGAGATTTGGGCCTACTTTTTCTTCTGTTAGTCACAGACTCTCTGTTCTAGTGCCTACATCCTTGATCCTCTTTGAGTTGATTTTCATACAGGGTGAGATATAGAGGGTTAATTTCATTTTGCTACATATGGATTATTAGTTTCCCCAGCACCATTTGCTGAAGAGGTTATCATTTCTCCAATGTATGTTTTTTGCACCTTTGTGCAGGATGATATAACTCTATTTATGTGGGTTTGTCTTTTTTTTCCTTGTATTCTGTACTATTAGTCTACCTATCTGTTTTGGTGTCAAAACCATGCCAGTTTTCTTACTATACCTCTATAGTATAATTTAGGTCTCATATATTGATACTTCCTTCATTTTCTTATTAATGATTGCTTTTTCTATTCTTAGTCTCTTATTTTTCCAAATGCATTTTATTATTCCTTTTTCTATTTTTATGAATACTGTCATTGGGATTTTAATAGTGATTGCATTAAATTTGTATAATGTTTTTGGTAATATGATCATTATGACAATGTTAATTCTGCCTATCCCAAGAGATGGTAGAACTTCCCATTTTCTAAGGTTTTCTTCAATTTTTCACTTCAGCATTTTGTAGTATTTGTTACAGTCCTTTCACATTTTTTTAGGTAGAAAATTATTTATTAAGTTCTTCAATTATGTGTGCACAGCTTTCTTAAAAGATAACTTCTGGAATGAACATATGTGTTTACATGCTTTTAATGTTTGTTTGGTTTCTTTTTTTTTGCCTTCTCATGTACTTTTTATTTTAGTTTATTTTTTATTGTAAACAAATGGGATACATGTTGTTTCTCTGTTTGAATATGGCGTAAAGGCATAGAATTTGTGCAACCATAAATTTACATGGGGTAATGTTGTTTGATTCATTCTGTTATTTTTTCCCTTCCCCCCGACCCCTCCCACCCCTCTTTTCCCTCTATACAGTCCTTCCTTCCTCCATTCTTGTCCCCCTCCCTAACCCTAACTCTAACCCTAACACTAAACTCTCCCACCCCCCATTATGTGTCATCAACCACTTATTAGCAATATCATTTCTTCCTTTGGTTTCTTGAGATTGGTTTATCTCACTTTGCATGATATTTTCCAATTTCCTCCATTTGCCTGCAAATGCCATAATTTTATCTTTCTTTATGGCTGTGTAATATTCCATTGTATTTATATACCACAGGTTCTTTATCCATTCATCAATTGAAGGACATCTAGGTTGGTTCCACAATCTGGCTATTGTGAACTGAGCAGCTATGAACATTGATGTGGCTGTATCTCTGTAGTATGCTGATTTTAAGTCCTTTGGGTATAGGCCAAGGAGTGGGTTACCTGGGTCAACTGGTGGTTCCATTCCAAGATTTCTATGGAATCTCCACACTGCTTTGGGTGGTTTTGATTTACATTGCTCTTATTACTGGAGATGTTGAACATTTTTCCATATGTTTGTTGATTGCTTGTAGATCTTCTTCTGTGAAGTGTCTATTCATTTCCTTAGCCATATTTGTCGATTGGATTATTTGCATTCTTGGTGTAGAATTTTTTGAGTTCTTTATAGATTCTGGAGATTAGTGCTCTATCTGAAGTATGATTGGCAAAGATTTTCTCCCACTCTGTAGGCTCTTTCTTCGCATTTGATAGTTTCCTTTGCTGAGAGAAAGCTTTTTGGTTTGAATCTATCCCAGTTATTGCTTCTTGCTTTTATTTCTTGTGCTATGGGAGTCCTGTTGAGGAATTCTGGTCCTAAGCTGACATGTTGAAGCTCTGGACCTACTTTTTCTTCTATAAGATGCAAGGTCTCTGGTCTGATTCCGAGATCCTTAATCCATTTTGAGTTTAGTTTCGTGCATGGTGAGAGATATGGGTTTAGTTTCATTCTGTTGCATATGGCTTTCCAATTCTCCCAGCACCATTTGTTGAAGAGGCTATCTTTTCTCCATTGCATATTTTTGGCCCCTTTGTCTAGTATGAGAAAATTGTATTTATTTGGGTTTGTGTCCCTGTCCTCTATTCTGTACCATTGGTCCACCTTTCTATTTTGGTACCAAAACCATGCCGTTTTTGTTACTATTGCTTTGTAGTAGAGTTGAAGATCTGGTATTGTGATACCCCCTGCTTCGCTCTTTCTGCCAAGGATTGCTTTAGCTATTCTGGGATTTTTATTCTTCGAGATGAATTTCATAATTGCTTGCTCCATTTCTGTAAGGTACGTCATTGGGATTTTAATTGGAATTGCATTGAATCTGTATAGCACTTTTGGTAGTATGGCCATTTTGACAATATTAATTCTTCCTATCCAAGAACATGGGAGATCTTTCCATCTTCTAAGGTTTTCTTTAATTTCTTTCTTTAGTGTTCTGTAGTTCTCATTGTAGAGGTCTTTCACCTCTTTTGTGAGATTGATTCCCAAGTATTTTATTTTTTTCGATGGCTATTGTGAATGGGGTAGTTTTCCTAATTTCTCTTTCTGAAGATTCATCAATTATGTATAAAAATGCATTAGATTTATGTGCATTGATCTTATATCCCGCTACTTTACTGAATTCACTTATGAGATCTAAAAGTTTTCTGGTGGAATTTCCTGGTTCCTCTAAGTATATAATCATATCATCAGCAAATAGGGATAGTTTGAGTTCTTCTTTTCCTATTTGTATCCCTTTAATTTCTTTTGTCTGTCTAATTGCTCTATCTAGAGTTTCAAGTACGATATTGAAAAGAAGTGCTGGAAGAGGGCATCCCTGCCTTGTTCTAGTTTTTAGGGGGAATGCTTTCAGTTTTTCACCATTTAGAATGATATTAGCCATGGGCTTAGCATAGATGGCCTTTACAATGTTAAGGAATGTTCCCACTGTCCCTATTTTTTCTAGTGTTTTGAGTATGAAGGGGTGCTGTATTTTATCAAATGCTTTTTCTGCATCTATCAAAATAATCATGTGATTCTTGACTTTAAGTCTATTGATATGGTGAATGACATTTATTGATTTCCTGATGTTGAACCCACCTTGCATACCGGGGATGAAACCCATTTGTCATGGTGCACTCTCTTTTTAATATGTTTTTGTATGCGATTTGCTAAAATTTTGTTGAGAATTTTTGCGTTGATGTTCATTAAAGATATTGGTCTGAAATCATCTTTCCTCGATGTGTCTCTGTCTGGTTGTGGCATTAGGGTGATATTGGGTTTATAGAATGAGTTTGGGAGGGTACCCTCCTCTTCTATTTTATGGAATAATTTGAGAAGTATTGGAATGAGCTCTTCTTTAAATGTTTTGTAGAACTCGGCTGAGAACCCATCTGGTTCTGGACATTTATTGTTGGTAGTCTTTGGATGACTTCTTCTATTTCATTACTTGAAATTGGTCTTTCTAAATTGTGTATGTCCTTGTTGTTCAGTTTAGGCAATTCATATGTCTCTAGAAACCTGTTGATGTCTTTGAAATTTTCTATTTTGTTGGAGTACAGATTTTCAAAATAGCTTCTAATTATGTTTTGTATTTCAGTCGTTTCTGTTGTGATATGTCCTTGTTTATTCTGAATTTTAGTGATTTGGGTTTTCTCTCGTCTTCTCTTTGTTAGTGTGATTAAAGGTTTATTAATTTTGTTTATTTTTTCGAAGAACCAACTATTTATTTTGTCCATTTTTTGTATTGTTTCTTTTCTTTCAATTTCGTTGATTTCAGCTCTGAGTTTAGCTATTTCCTGTCTTCTACTACTTTTGGTGTTGGTCTGTTCTTCTTTTTCTAGGGTTTGAGCTGTAGTGTTAGGTCGTTTATTTGTTGAGTTTTACTTTTATTAAATGCGCTAAATGAAAAAACTTTTCCTCTAAGTACTGCTTTCATAGTGTCCCCGAGATTTTGATATGATGTTTCTTTGTTATCATTTACCTCTAAGAATTTTTTAATTTCCTTCCTAATATCTTCTGTTATCCATTCATCATATAATAGCATATTGTTTAATCTCCAGGTGTTGGAGTAGTTTCTGTTTTTTACTCTTTCATTTATTTCTACCTTCAATCCATTATGGTCTGATAGAAAACAAGGTAGTGTCTCCATCTTCTTGTATTTGCTAACATTAGCTTTGTGGCATAATATATGGTCTATTGTAGAGAAGGATCCATGTGCTGCTGAGAAGAAAGTGTATTCGCTCTTGATTGGATGGTATATTCTATAAATGTCTGTTAAGTATAAATTATTGATTGTGTTATTGAGATCTACGGTTTCCTTGTTCAATTTTTGTTTGGAAGATCTGTCCATTGGTGAGAGAGGCGGGTTAAAATAACCTAGTATTATTGTGTTATGGTCTATTTGGTTTCTAAAATTGAGAAGGATTTGTTTGACATACATGGATGAGCCACTGTTTGGGGCATAGATGTTTATGATTGTTTTATCTTGCTGATCTGTGCTTCCCTTAAGCAGTATGAAATGTCCTTCTTTATCCCTTCTGACTAACTTTGGCTTGAAGTCCACATTATTTGAAATGAGGATGGATACTCCAGCTTTTTTGCTGAGTCCATGTGCATGGTATGTTTTTCCCCATCCTTTCACCTTTAGTCTATGGGTATCTCTTTCTATGAGGTGAGTCTCTTGCAGGCAACATATTGTTGGATCTTTCTTTTTAATCCAATCTGCCAGTCTATGTCTTTTGATTGATGAATTCAGGCCATTAACATTCAGGGTTATTATTGAGATAGGATTTGTATTCCAGGTCATTTGGTTCATTTTTTAAATTTTATGTATTTATTAATTTGTTTGACACAAATTAATTGATTCCTCCTTTATTTGACAGTTCCTTTAGGATAATTCCTCCCTTTGCTGATTTGCTTCTTTGTTTTTTATCTCTACCTCATGGAATATTTTCCTGAGAATGTTCTGTAATGCTGGCCTTCTTTTTGCAAATTCTTTTAGCTTTTGTTTATCATGGAATTATTTTATTTCATCGTCAAATTTGAAGGTATGTTTTGCTGGGTATAAGATTCTTGATTGGCATCCATTTTCTTTCAGAGCTTGAAAAATGCTGTTCCTGGCCCTTCTACCTTTTAGGGTCTGGATTGAAAAATCTGCTGATATCCGTATTGGTTTCCCCCTGAATGTAATTTGGTTCTTTTCTCTCACAGCCTTTAAAATTCTGTCTTTATTTTGTGTGTTAGGTATTTTCATTATAATGTGCCTTGGTGTGTATCTGTTTTAATTTTGTGTATTTGGAGTCCTACAAGCCTCTTGAACTTGATATTCCATTTCATTCTTCAGATTTGGGAAATTTTCTATTATTATTTTTTCATTGAATAGATTGTTCATTCCTTTGGTTTGTTTCTCTAAGACTTCCTCAATCCCAATAATTCTCAAATTTTGCCTTTTCATGATATCCCATAGTTCTTGCAGATTCTGTTCATGATTTCTTACCATCTTCTCTGTTTGTTCAACTTTGTTTTCGAGGTTAAATATTTTTTCTTCAATATCTGAAGTTCTGTTTTCCAGGTGTTCTATCCTATTGGTTATGCTTTCTCTGGAGTTCTTAATTTGGTTTATTGTTTCCTTCATTTCAAGGATTTCTGTTTTTTTTTTTTTTCCATATCTCTTACTCTCTATTGGAATGATCTTTTGCTTCCTGTATTTGCTCTTTTAACTGTTGATTGGTGCTATCATTTATGCCTGCATTTGCTCTTTCATCTCATCATTCAGTGCCTGCATTTGCTCTTTCATTGCATCATTTGCTTCCCTGATCATTTTAATTATGTACATTCTGAACTCCTTTTCTGTCATTTCTTCTGCCATGCTGTCATTGGATTTTATTGATGTAACATCTATATTTGTATGCAGCATTTTCTTCCCTTGTTTTCTCATACTGTTTAGGAATCAGTGGGTCATTAAGATATTTCAGATTTCCTCTATTGACTTATAATGTCCCTCAAGATTGCTAGTATATCCCCTGTTATCCTTCAGTAGCCTGCAGTCTTGGAGGAACTTGATAATGCGGTGCTCCTCAAGGAAGCTGCCTCTCTAGGGTTGGTGACCCTCAGGTGGGGTATATTCCCTGATAGTGGGCAAAGGTGCCTCCACTTGTTGACCAATGGTCATTCAACAGGGAACTAGGCTGCGGGCTGAGGCAAGGCCTGTTTGTGCCTGTGTCTCTGGTTTTACTGACCCTGTGGGAAAACCTCACCCGGCGGGGAAGACTCACCCAGTGGAGAGGTCTTGCTGATCAGTTCCCCTCCTATAGGTTCCCCTCCATCTACAACTACCACCTTGGCTGGGCTGTCTTCCTCTGCAATGTTCCCAGGGGCCTGGACCTACCTCCAGGGCCTGGGGACCTCACCCTTCGCAGATGAGTCTCCTTAGGCTGCCTCTCCTCAGAGAATCTGCCCACAGTCCTGGAAACTTCGCTCCGCCCCTAGGCGTGTCTCTGTGTGGCTCTTCCAGCAAGAAGCTGCCTAGGTCCTGGGATCCTGCTCTGCACCTAATCACCTGGCTATGCGGCCCCTCCTCTGAGTCACCACCTGGAGCCGCATACAGTAGCTCTGAGACCCAGAGACCCACCACACACCTCCTCCTCTGGACAGCAACCTGGTGTTCCCATGCAGTCACTAGGAGTCCAAGCAACTCACTTCGTGTCTCCTCCTCCCACCAACCACCTGTAGCCCTAGGCAGTCACTCTGAGTCCAAGTGACCCAGCCTATTCCTCCTCCTCCTCATGGTAGCCCCCCAGGTATTCAGGAGCGGTCTCTCAGAGACCAAGGGACCCACTGCACTCCTCCTCCAGGCAGGCCACCAGTGTTCAGGAGCGGTCACTTTGAGTCCAATCAACCCACCACTCACCTCCTCCTCTGGCAACCGCCTGTGGCTCTGATGCAGTCACTCCTGGACTAAGCGACCCACCGCGCTTCTCCTCTTCCTCCGGGCAAACCCCCAGTGTTCAGAAGTGGTCGTTCTGAGTCCAAACAGCTTGCCACGCAGTTCCTCCTCAGGCAGCTGCCTGGAGCTCTGATGCAGTCACTCCTAGAACAAGCAACCCACCTCGCTTCTCCTCTTCCTTCGGGCAACCTCCCAGGTGTTCAGAAGCGGTCGCTCTGAGTCCAAACAGCTCACCCTGCAGCTCCTCCTCAGGCAGCTGCCTGGAGCCCCAACGGTTGCTCCGAGTCTAAGCGCTGTGCTGAGCCGCCTCCTCTACGATAATCCCAGTGGTTTGTGTTTACCGCTCCAGTGGGGGGACAGGCGTCTAGCCGGGCAACTCTACTTCACAAAGTTCCCTGCGTTCCGGGGCTACCGCCCCATCTGGGATGCCTCCCCAACTGGAGAGACTCACCCTGCGGCTTTGAGTTGGTCCCAAGTCTTTCACTATCTCCTCTTTTGAATCCTGCGTCCTGAAGCAACATGAAATGCAGCCGCCCTCTAGTCCGTCATCTTGAAAACCCTCCAAAAAGAATTTCTTGAGTTAATTTGAGACCTGAAAATCTTTCTAACCTTTTACATAGGCAGACCTGAATTGTGTTTCTGTGCTTGCTACTATGATTATCTAGTCCTGCTATTTGTCCACGATATTGGTCTTCTAGATGCAATGTGGCACATAAAAACAACTAACTCTACCTAAAAAACCCTAAGTGACAGAAATAAAGGACTCTCATTACCAGAGGTAATGCCAATAGAAACATATTTTACAAAACTCAGATGGCATTAGATATCTTAACTAGAACTCAGGGGACATCTAACACAGTATAAAAACTAAATGTTGTGTAAATGTTTCTAACAACTCTGCTAATGTTTCTAAAGTCTTAAATGGCTTCCATTCACAAACCAATGCCTTCTTGAACTCCATTTTTAAGTTTAGTGAGTTGCTGTATTCAAGGTTTTCAAAGACTGCCCATTAATACTAATTGCTTTGTATTGATTTAATTCAAGAAAATGGTGCTTGGTTGTTATAGCATGATCACAGCGCTATGTATACATTACCCAGTACCTGTCAGCTGCTGCCATGGGCCTTTCTACTCCCTTGATGCTGAATGCACTTGAGTGTCCATGTCTCACCTGATAGAAAACCATAACAATCTAGGCCATCAACCTACAAACCAATACCACAAATGGACCCTGACACTCCACTGTCTCATCTGAACCATAGGGCAAGAGTTCTGTGAATATCAAATAGTGAGGGACAACAATCCATTGTCAGCCTGAAGCAGGTATAAGATGAGACCTTCAGCCCCTCAGCCATCTAAAGAGAATTTGGGGATCAAGTCTCAGGGGGAAAGGCTAGCTAAGAGTTCAGGAACACAAGGATGGCAGAGACAGGGTATTAGAAAGAAGTGGCTGAGTCCCAGCAGCTCGGGAGGCTGAGACAGGAGGATGGCAAGTTTAAAGCTAGTGTCAGCAAGTTAGTGAGGCCCTAAGCATTTCAGTGAGACCCTGTCTCTAAATAATATATAAAAACTGCTGGGGATGTGGCTCAGTGGTCAAACTCCCCTGGGTTCAATCCCCAGTAGCACAAAGCATAGTCACTGGAGAATGACAAGTAGAGGAGTCCTGTCCCTCTATACAGTGAATCCCATTACTATAAAAACTCCAACCACTGAGAACTTAATCACCTCAACAAGTTCTACCAGAGATGTGTTATTTCAAAGTGACCGATGGGGATAAAGTGGGCAGTATTCTAATCAGGTTGTCTAAAATAATCAATGGGGGAAAAATCAGGCAACATTCTAATCAGGTATCATAAAGTTACTAATTGGAGCAAGTGGGGTAAGGTCTTCAGTCAAGTCCACACAGGGAAAAGAACATGTCCCAGCTCAGTGTATAAGACACCAATTTCCAGTGATTGGGGTTTTGAGCTTCTCTCTCTTGCTTGGTCCACACTGCTCTACCTAACTGAGGGCTAGTTCCACCTTCACCTTCAATAACTTTGTACTCTGCCTGTTACTTGTGTATGTCTTGATCAAGGACTCCAAGGACCTGGACCACATTTGGACACCATGATGATAATAGTCTGTTCTTTCTCTATCTTGTGAGAGGTAATATTAGGGTGCTTATTTGGGAGATTTCTCTCTCTCTCTCTCTCTCTTTGTCAATACAGGCAATCGTTATGATAAACCTTCCTCTTAACTGCTTTTTCTGTGTTCTGTTAGTTTTGTTGTGCAGTGTTTCCATTTCAAATTGTTTCACAATATTTAGAAATTCTCTTTTAATTTCTTCTTTGTCCTACACTTTGTATAGGAGAATGATGATTAATTTCCACATATTGGTGATTTTCCTGAAGTTCTTTCTGCTATCAATTTCTAGTTTCATACCTTTGGTGTCAGAGAAAATATTGGATAGAACTTTGTCTCTAATTTTACTGACTCATTTTGGATTCTAACATATAGACTATCCTGGAGCATGTTCCTTGTGTACTTGATTGTTGACAGTTTGTATTTCTTGTGGTGATCTTGTCTGGGGTGAATCTTACTGGAGATCTTAAATCTTTCTGTACCTGGATATTTAAATCTTTCCCAAGGTTTAGAAAATTTTTGCTTTTTCTTTTTTTCTTTCCTTTTCTTCTTTCTTCCTTCTTTCTTTTTCTCTTTTCTGCAGTAATGGGGATTGAACTCAGGGCTTTGTGTGTGTTTGGCAAGTGCAGTAACACTAAGCTATATCCCACCTCTTAAAAATTTTTTTGAACTTTTAGGAGAGGGTCTCACTAAATTGCGTAGGTTGCCATCAAACTTTCAATACTCCTGCCTCAGCCTCTTGAGTAGCTGGGATTACATGTGTGTGCCAATAAAACTGGCTTGCTATTATTTTTTTTATTTTAAATGTTTTATTAGTATGTTATATTTACACATGACAGTGGGGTTAACTGTAACACATTCACACATATTTATAATATGAATTCCTCAAATTTCAATTCCCAGGACCTCTGATTTCCCTTCCCTTGTCCCTTGCCCTGCTTCCTTTCTCTGCTTTACCTTTCTTTCTTCTAATTATTTATTTTTTAATTGGAGTTTTATAGATATGCATTAATGTATAGTATAATATGATATATTCATATATGTCCATGGCATAATTTGGTCAATTGCATTCTGAAGTTCTCCTCTTTCCCATAGCTCTTCCCTCCCCTCAATCTCCTTCCTCTCCTATACTCTTCTTCCTTCTAAGTTCATGGAATTCCCCATTTTTAAAAATCTCTATTTCTCTCTAACTATGAGAGAAAACATTCACTCTTTGACTTTCTGTGTCTGACTTTTTACTTAGTATGATTCTCTCTGGCTTCTTCTATTTACCAGTAAATAACATAATTTCATTCTTCTTTTTGGCCGAGTGAAGTTCCACTGTGCATATAGTACATTATATTCAATGTTTATATTTAATTGCCCTCATTGGGCAAGGGAGTTGATTCTGTAATTTGGCTATTGTGAGTAGAGCTTACATTTTTACACTTCTTAGAGAAAGAGTTTTAAAATTTCCATGCGAGCATGACATTTGCCATGAACCTTTCATTCATGCCTTAATGGCATTAATGTAAATCACTGTATGTGTAATTTGCAGTGAGTTTTTAATCAAGAAGGGTACTGAATTTTGTAAAATGATATTTCTGTGATTTTTGAGAGAATTATATTATTTTGCTATTTTTATTATGCTACACCACATTATTTTCAAATTCTTATTTGTTCTTTTTAGTTATACATGACAGACAGTAGGATTCATGTAGACACAATTTGAAAAGCATGGGGTATAATTTTTTATAATTCAGTCCCAAGTACTTCTCCTTCTCCTTGTCCCTTCCCTCCCTCTGTTTCCTTTCTTCTTCTCTACTGTTTTTTTTTTTTTTTGCCATTTAGTTAAATTTATTTTTAAATTAGTGTCTTGTGCATGAACATCATGGTAAGATTCACTGATGTATATACATATAAGGACATAGAAAATTTAAGTCGGATTTATTCTGCTGATTTTCTCTATCCCTCCTCTCCTCCATTGTTTTCATTCTTTTTTGTCTACTTCACTAAACTTTCTTCTATTCTTTTTATTCTTGCCCCACTTATTTTGGATTAGTTTCCACATATCAGAGAGTACATTTGACCTTCGTTTTTTTTGGAACTGGCTTACTTCTCTTAGCATGATATTCTTCCATTCCATCAATTGACCAGCAAGTGCCATAATTTCATTATTCTTTATGACTGAGTAATATTCCATTGTGTCTATATACAAGATTTTCTTTGCCATTCATCCATTGATGGACACCTAGGTTGATTCCATACCTTGTCTATTGTGAATTGAGCTCATACACAATTTGATGTGGCTGTGTCAGTGTAGTATACAGATTAAGCTCCTTGGTACAGACTGAAAGTGGGATAACTGGGTCAAATGGTGGTTTCATTCAAAGTTTTCTGAGGATTCTATATATTACTCTCCAAAGTAGTTGCCACAATTTGCAGTTCCACCAGCAATGTGCAAGTGTATCTTTCTCCCCAATCCTTGCCAAAATTTATAGTCACTTGTATTATTGATAATTCCCATTCTGACTGGAATGAGATGAACTATCACTGTAGTTTTAATTTGCAATTCTCTTATTGCTAGAGATGTTGAACATTTTTTTCATGTATTTGCTGACTATTCATATTTCTTCTTCTGTAATGAGTCTGTTCAATTCCTTTGCCCATTTATTAATTGGTTTGTTTGATTTTTGGTGTTATGGTTTTTGAGTTCTTTATAATCCTGGAGATTAATGCTATAACTGAGGTGCAGGTGGTAAAGTTGTTCTCCCGTTCTTTAGGTTTTCACTTCACATTGGGGATGGTTTCCTTTGATGTGATGAAACTTTTCAGTTTTTACCATACTATTTATTGATTCTTGATTTTACTTCCTGTTCTTTATGAGTCTTGTAGCCCTTGGTTCCTAAACCAACATGATGGAGCATTGGCCCTACATTTTCTTCTGAGAGGTGCAGGGTATTTTATCTTATGCCCAGGTCCTTCATCCTCTTTGAGTTGAGTTTTGTGCAGGGTGAGAGAGAGGGAATGTATTTCATTTTCCTGCATATGGATTTACAGTTTTTCCAGTAGTGTAGTTGAATTTGCTACCTTTTCTCCAATGTATGTTTATGACACCTTTCTCTGGTATCCTATAACTGTACTTATGCCAGTGTGTCTTTATGTCTTCTTTTGTGTACCATTGGTCTTCATGTCTGTTTTGGTGCGAATACCATGCTGTTTTTGTTACTATAGCTCTGTAGTATAATTTAAGGTCTGGCATTGTGATGCCTCCTGCATCACTTTTCTCACTATGGATTGCTTCAGTTACTCTGGGTCACTTATTTTTCCAAATGAAATTCTCAATTGCTTTTTCTAGTTTTATGAAGAACATCATTGTGATTTTTTTATTAGAAATTGCATTAAATCTGCATAGTGTTTTTGGTAGTATGGCCGATTTGACAACTTAGATTCCATTCACTTAATAGCTTGAGAGGTCTTTCCACTATCTGAGTTCTTCAATGCCTTTCTTTACAGTTCCATAGTTTCACTGTAGAGGTCTTTTACATCTTTTGTTAGAGTGATTCTAACAAAAGTTTTTAATTTTTTTCAGGCTATTGCGAAGGGGATAGTTTTCCTGATTTCTCTTTCAGTTGATATGTCATTGGTATTCAGGAAAACAATTTATTTGTAGTGTTGATTTTATATCATGCTTCTTTTCTCAATTAATTTATGAGTTCTAGAAACTTTTTAGATAGTTTCTGAGTCTTCTAAATATAGAATCATGACATTGGCAAATAGAAATAGTTCAAGTTATTTTCCTATTCATAGTAATTGCTTTTTTTTGTCTAATTGCTCTGGTCAGAGGTTCAAGGTTGATGTTGAATAGAAATTACAAAAGAATATATCCCTGTCTTGTTACAGTTTTTAGAGGGAATGCTTTTGATTTTTCTTCATTGAGAATGAGGTTGGTCTTGGATTTAGCATATATAGCTTTTATAATTTGGGGGTATGTTCCTACTCCCCCTAGTTTTTCTGTTGTTTTGAACATGAGTGGATGCTGTCAATTGCCCATTGCTATTTCTGCATCTATTGAGATAATCATGTGAATTTTTTCTTTTAGTCTACTGATGTGTGAGTTACTTTTATTGATTTCCACATGCTGAATCAACCTTGCATCCTTGTGATGAACCCCATAATAAACAAAAATATAGTTTTAAGTATGTTTTTATTATGTGATCTGTCAATATTTTATTAAGAATTTTTGCATCTATGTCCATCAGGGATATTTGTCTGAAGTTTTCTTTTCATGATGTTTCTTTCTGGTTTTTGTATTCATAAAATGAGATTGGAAAGATTGCACACTTTTCTATTTCATGGAATAATTTGAGGAATATTGGTGTAAGTTCCTCTTTGAAAGTATGATAGAACTCAGTGAGAATTCTTCTGCTCCTAGCTTTGTTTTGTTTGTAGGTTTCCAAAGGCACCCTCAATTTCATTGCTTAGAATTTATCTGTTTAAATTTTCATTGTCCACCTGATTCAATTTGGGTAGGTCTTATGTCTCTAGAAATTTGTCAATGTCTTCATGTTGTGCTATTTTATTAGTATAAATTTATTTAGTGCATATTTTCAAAATAGTGTCTGATTATTCTCTGTATTTCACTGGTGTCTGTCTTTCCTTTTCCACCATGAATTTTAGTTATCTGAGTATTTGTTCACATTCTGTTTATTAACTTGGCCAGTGGTTTGTAAATTTTATACATTTCTTAGAACCAATTTGTTTTATGGATTTTTAAAATTTTTATTTCAATTTCATTGATTTCAGCTCTGATATTATTTCCTGTCTTCTGCTTTTGGTGTTGGTTTGTTTATCTTTTACTAGGGCTATGAGATTTTGATGTCCCTGAGAGTTTGATGTTTTGTCATTATTCTCATTTACTTCAAAGTATTTTTACTTCATTCCTTATGTCTTTTCCTATCCATTTGTCACTCAATAGCATATTGTTTATTGTTTAGTTCCTTCTATTTTATTTTTTCATTGATTTCTAATATCATTCCATTTTCATGTGATAGAAAGCTAGGTATATTTTCTCTATTTTTTTTTGGATTTGCTAAGTTTTGATTTGTGGACTAAGATATAATCCATTTTAGAGCAGGATCTTTGTGATGCTTAGAAGAAAACATATTCAGTCATTGGTGGATGAAGAATTCTACATATGTCTGTTAAGTCTAAATTATTCATTGCACTTTTTAGTTCTGTAGCTTATATAGTTTATGCTTGGAGGATATGTATCCAGTGGTGAAAGAAGTGTGTTAAAGTCACCCAGTATTATTGTGTCATGGTCTACTTGATTCTTGAAATTGAGAAGGGTTTGTTTGATGCATAGATACTCCATTGTATGGGGCATAAATATTTAAGATTGTCATGTTCTTGATGTATAATTTTCTTAAGAAGTATGAAATGACCTTCTTTGTCCCTTCTGATTATTTTTGACTTGAATTCACTGTAGGGGTTCCAGATTAACTCAGGCACTGGTAAGGCCTACAGAGTCATGACCCCCCAGAATCCAGGAGTTGGATGAAAGCAGGCTTGTGGTGAGCAGCCTGCAAACTTGTTTATTGTGGGAACAGGTATACACTTTATAAGTTTCTTGCCCAATCACAATGTTCCATGGGGGATCAGACCGTCAGGCTCCTATACAGGTTTCCTTGGTGACACTAGGTCAACTTGGGGCATTCGTTTACTTTCCTAGGTAAGAGAAGCAGAGTGCTCCTCCCTGCAAGTTTACACACTTGAGATATTAACTGCTGCGAGCCAAGAACTAGGATTTTTCTCAACATTTCCCCCATTTTTATTAATTTGGACAAGGAATTCCTTCAGGAGGACCTGACTGACCTGAACCCTTGTGAGTCTCTTGTTGAAAATGAACCAAAAACATTTAAGAACTGCAAGTATTAGAAGGAAGAGTATGCAGGCTAATCCTAACATTACAGTAGGATTTAACACATTAAGCAGGTTCTACTTAAAGATAATAACCTCTCCCAGGAGGGAAAAGGGGACCACGACTGATGTTCTAAAGTCCCAAGAAGTGAGCGCACCTTAAATCCTTTATAGGTTACTTTCTCTTTTGTTCTCCAATTATTTCCCCCATCTCACCTTCTTGCCAATGTGATTAGGCCTAGTTTTGCAGGTGAGATGCATAAATGAGAAGTGAAAGGACAGGGTAAGAGCCAAAGTGATTCAGTCAGGTGAATCTGGTAATGAATGGGCTCTGCAGATGCTTGATATTCCAGTCTTCCAGGGAAGTCTCCAACTACCAGAGGCAGATGGCTTTCATGGCCTCCGTTTCCTCCATTTGACTTGATCCCCTATTTTTACACTAACTGCCTATCCCCAATTCTGGCTTCATTCCCCCTTTTTGCTTTAGGAACTCTTTACTGCTGTGAGGAAAGGGAGCAATGACCGCTCTGGCTGCTTCCAGCAGAAAGTGGGCAGCATGGGGTAAGCAGTTAGGTGTTCCATTTTAGAAACTGTGTCAACTGAGGGGTTCATGGTAGAAGTCTGGTTGTGGAAGAGCAGGTTGTAAAGTCATCTTGGTGAGGGTGCTTCTATGAGAGAAGAACAAAATGACATGAGTACTGAAATGAGATTAATGCAATATTAATATTGTAGGATCTGGAATATGTCAGTGAATATCATGAAGATGACAGAAGTCAAAAACCTATTACCATGAGGTGAAAGAACAGAAATTATTCCCTTAACAAGGCCTAACAAATGCTGGAGAGGACAAGGCCTTCCTGTTGGTACCTTAACACTGTCCAGGTTATCAGGAAAGTAAACAGCACATTTAACTCTTACTGTCATTGATGTCCCAGAAAATATAGCTAATCTACTTAATGTCATCTGATTTCATAAAATATCCTTTTATTGGTATGACCTGTTTTTAGTAGAGATTCTATATTCTGTTACTTAGTGCTAGATAATCATACTAGCAAACATAAATTAAGCCTACCTATGTGGCTTAGGAAGATCTGTAGGACTTTAACTGACTAAAATTTTCTGACTCTGGAAGTTTCTCTTGATACTTATCAGGTACATTTTCCTAAGAATCTCTTTTGTACCCTCCAGTCTTTATTCTAGTGGGCTAACACAAGTGTATTATTAAATTACAATTAACTATTGTTTCTTTTAAATGCCCCAAAATGACTGTTTTGTTTTCAACTATTTTGCTAGATGTTTAAGATCAAGGTGGTCCAATTGATTTGTTCCTGTCTTCTTAAGAATCAGCATAGTTCCCACAGATGTCCCTTGTGGGGAACTTGAGAGCATCTTCTTAGCTCCTTTAGTGCCATTTGCTAGGTAGGGACTCCTTGATGAGATGGCTTCCCTTGGAAGCATCAGGGATATTTCTTTTTTCCAATGACCCTCCTTTGCCGCATGTGCACTGATTGACTTTTCATCCTCCAATGGTCACATCAATTTCCCTGATAGGGAGGTGGTGTGACCCAGAGTTGCAAAACTCCTTAGAGAAGTCCTCTTGTTCCCTGGATTCAGGATGACTCTGAGGGCAAGGGCCAAATATTGGTTTTTCTTGACCTCTGTATTTAATCTGAACTTCTAAGTTTGATCTTAACTATCCAGCAAGCCAGCCTCACCAGTCAAAAGAGTACTGGGCTTTAACTTCAATATCGATATCTTTACAGTTATTAAACTTTTCTTTAAGTGGAGTCTGTATTAGTACTGGAAGTTACCTTTATATACTCTCTATTCTGTAGGAGATGGCTTATTATCACACGTTACCTAGGTTGTGTGTTCTTGAAGCATTACCTCTGCAAAACTAACAGGTAACAGTTCTAGAAAATGAAATTAGCAAGAGTAAAAATACATTCAGCTTGTATAATAGCTATCTTGAATTTTTGCTGAACATTTTAGCTCTATATTATATCCCATTTGCAGTCACAGTAATTCCATAACAAGAACAAATCCTTTGACTATAACTAAATAAGTTGACATCTGACTCATTTTGGACCCACTCTAACATGCAATAAGGTGGGAGGCAGAGCCTTATCTGAGGTAAGGCGTGTCCCCTCACAAATCTTAAGTGTTCTATTTCTGATGTTGATCTTTGGCTTCCTTAAGTATCATTTTAAGTTTACATATATTGTTTCCTGAGTCTATATGAACATTAGCAAACACGATTTAATATTATATCCAAAACATGATTCAAAGAAAGGGGGAGAGCTTTTAACATTCTTTTTGTATGACAAAGTTGCAAATTTTTTTTTTCCATTTTGTTTTTCTTTTTGTAGTGGTGGGGATCAAACCCAGAACCTTATGCTTGCAAGGCAAGCACTCTACCGACTGAGCTATCTCCCCAGCACAAAATGTTTTTTATGTTTCACAGTATTAACCTTTAAACAAATTAGATTCTCACTAACCTTTAGAAATACATTTCATTAAAGATTTTTTTATCTCAGTATAAAAAGTAACAAATTTTACATATAGCCTACTGATAACAGGTCCTGTATAGAGCCTTAAATTATAGAAACAAATCCCCAATAAAATTTACTGTTTATAAGTTTAAAATTACCATTACAGACAAGTTTAATTTTGAGAACAGCAGCTTGATAAATTTCTGCTTTAAAGACTTGTATACCTGGATGAAATGAACACAATTATTATACAAATAATGACCATTCCAATTACTCTGATACCTTTAGATTAACCAAATTTAGTTTTTAAAGAAAACTTTAGACTCTGTAATGTAGTACAATACTCTAACAGCTGTTGTTTAACCATAATTGTATAAACCCCAATTTTCAAGAGTAATTGTTCTAAAGAATAAAGCTTAACAGACATGATGTTAGGAGTAAATTAGTGTTCTTAAGAAAACCTTGTCATTTTAACACATAGACTAAACTTTGGTTTATATCAGTACATTAGTATTTGACTTTAGGAAAAATCTTAAGTAGTTTAACTGATTGTCTCACACACCAACGTAGTTACACACAAACTTGTTGAAAGTTGCCCTTTACTTACACACAGACTGTCTTAGCACTTACTTAGACCCCCGTTTACCACATAAACATTTTCTTATCCAGAAAGATTTTGTTCTTCACTAAGTGTATTTCCATATTTAGAACCTTTTATTTTCTCTTTCCTATCTGTTGACCCTTTGTTTGCATCTTAAAACAACTCTTATGAAATTTCTGAATTTAGATAAACTACTCCATTTTAACAAGATTAAATATAATGTTGTTTATAGTACTCTAATTGAAACACAGTTGAAACTTTTGGAGCCTTTTTTATAATATAGAACTGTACCTGTTAGGACTTAACTCTTAGTTACCTTATTATTAGTGATGACACAAAGCAATTTTAAACCATTTTAATTCACCAATCTATAAAGATATCAATAACATATAAGTATGTTACCCCATGGAATTTAAGGAGTTAAGAGTACTTGATGTTATTTAATAATTAACATTTTAACTTTACAAATTAATCAGATGTCTCTAACAAACACATTGGAGTAATCTTATATATGTTAAGTCTAATTTATTTATTTTACTGTAAAACCAAAATATCAGACAAATATTTTGAAGAGTATCTGCCAGCTCTATCATGTCGAAGAAAAGGCCTAGAAACAATTGATACTAGACATTTTATAAACATCAACATTTTATTAGTTTGATGACCTAGAGACATTTTTAAAGACATTTTTCTTTTATTAGTGTATCCAATTTAAATAGAACCTTTTAAAATCATGTGAATTAAAAGTATTTGCATCCATTTTTTAAATTTTAATTTTATGTGCACTTATTATTCATGTCAATTTTGTTATCAGGTAAATATGTAGATAACATGACTTTAGACAATATAATATACACATAACACAAAAGCAGGGGCCTTGTAATGTTTATCTCCATTGCAATGTAATGAATGTTCAAAAATAACCATAGAGTTGGATAAAAAAAAAAAATAGAACCGATCAATGAATCATTAACCTAGGTATGTAGGATCAAAATTGTGAGCTTGAAAAATATAGCATTTAAGAAAAACCAAACAAGAATCCTAGAAGAGAAAATGATAAATACCATTAATTATGTTATGAGAGAGTGAGAAAGAGGTAGGTAGAGCAAAGGGGTGAGAGGAAGGGGAAGGGAGAGAGACAGTGAGTTAGTTCTGTGTCACAGCCCAGGAGAATTTTAAAATGGACACTTTTTTTTTTCTTTCAGTCTCAGTTTGGTGCCCTGCTTAGAATGCTGCAGGTTCCAAGGCAGGCTTCAGCAAGGCCAGGTTGGGAAATTGCTTAGAACCTTTTAACCGTTTTTCTGGTTGGGAATCAGGTCAGGTTTGGATGCAGAAAATCATGAAACATTACCTCCCACTACTTTTGAGGAAAGGGTATATCATACTCCTTACTATGACATGTCATAGTATGTTGGGCTGGTTAGAATTATTTAGGGTGGGAGGGATGAGGAATGTGACCAGACATGTTTTCTCTGTGGAGATGGATTGCTTAGAATGTCCTGTTCTCCAGTTACTTGTGGAGAACAAAGAGGAGTTGCTGAAGAGGGGTTATCTTTTGCTATCTGTGCCACATTTTCTCTGCCATTTTCCCAAGGGTGGTGGGGGGAACTACAGGTTTTGTTTCACTTTCTTCTATAGACCAAGAGAGTAAACTTTTTGGATCTACATTCTCTGTTGGAACTCCCTTTAAACAGGCATAGATCACTGTTAGTCTTTGCTCCTTTCTTTTTGGTATGAGTGATTGACCCCATGGGCATGTAACCACTGAGCCACATCCCCAGCCCTTTTTAATTTTTAAATTTTGAGATAAAGTCTCACTGAGTTTCTTAGAGTCTCATCATGTGGCTGCGGTTGACCTTGAACCCAAGATCCTCCTGCCTTAATCTCTGAAGTCTATGGGGTTACAGGAGTGCACCATGACTCCTAGTTAGTTTTCTTGATAATAGCCATTCTGATGGGAGTGAGAGGAAATCTCAATGTAATATTTATGTTCATTTCCCTGATGGCTAAGATATTGAGCATATTTTGTGCACTTACTGGTCATTTTTCGTTCTTCTCTCAAGTACTGTTTGTTCAGCTCTTTTGCCCCTGTATTGGCTGGATTAATTTTTGTTGTTGATTTTTGGTGTTCTTTATGTACCATGGATACCCACATGGAGGAGCATCTGGCAAAGATTTCCTCTCATTCTGAAGACTGTCTCTTCACTCTGTTGATTCTTCAGTTTGCTGTGTAGAAGCTACCTAATTTGAGAACAAGAATCTGTGAATTCTAGCTATTATTTTCTGTGCCATCAGAGTCCCATTCAGGAAGTCATTATCTATACCTGTATCTTCATGTGTTTTTCTCTAGCAGTTTCAAATTTTCAGGTATTTGTTAAGGTCTTGATCCATTTTGTGTTGACTTCTGTGCAGGTTGAGGGACAGGGTTTTAGTTTCAATCTTCTGCAGGTGGAGGTCCAGTTTTCCCAGCATCATTTGCTGAAGAGACTGTCTTTTTTCTAGTCTATGTATTTGGCCTTTGTGGAGAATTGGATGACCGAAGCGGTGTGGGGTTATTCCTTGGTCAATTCTTCTATCTCATTAGTCTGCATGTCTATTTTCATGCCAGTAGCACACCATTTTGTTACTATGGCTCTAGAGTATATTTTGAAATTGGGTATTGTGTTGCAGTTGGCAATGTTTACTTTTGTTCAGGGTTGCTTTGGCACTGTGGGGTCTTTTATGCTTCCTTGTGAATTTCAGGATGGTTTCATTTTCTGATTTGAATAGAGCATCCTTGATATTTTGATGGAGATTGCATTCAATCTGTAGATTGCTCTCAGTAGTATGGTCATTTAACATTCTCCCAGTCCATGAACATTGGAAACTTCCCATCTTCTAGGATTTTCAATATCTTCCTTCACTATAAAGCTCTTTTACCTCCTTCAGTTTATTTTTAGGAATTTTATTTTAATTTTTTGAGTCTCTTATGAATGGGATTTTTTTCATGGTTTCCTTCTCAGTGAGTTCATTGATGACATACAGGAAAGTTACTGATTTTTATATATTGATTATGTAATCTGCAACTTTGCTAAATTTCTTGGTTCGAAGAGATTTTTGGTGGACTTTTTAGTTATTTCCAGGTATTAGAATAATATCATCTGCAAAGAGAGGGAATTTCTCTTGCTTTTTTCCTATATGTATCCCTCTTATTTCTTTCTCTTGTTTGACTGCCCTGGCTAAAGTTTCCAACGCTGTTGAACAAAGGTGGTGGGAGTGGATACTCTTGTTCTATTCCAGTTTTTAGAGGGATTGCTTTCAGTTCTTCCCATTCAGTGTGATGTTGGCATTTGACTTATTTTACAGAGACTTTATTGTGTTGAGGTATTTCTCATATAACCAGTTTATTCAGTTTTTGCCTTGAGAGATGTTGAACTTTATCAATGTTTTTATGCATCTATTGAGATGATCTGTAGGGAACATTCCTCAAGCTAATCTGACAGCAGTCACTGACACCGTGGTCTAAGTAAGCCAAACAATCTGAACAGAGAAACTGAGGTAATGGTAAACTTGCCATGGAATGCAGGTCTTTGCATCTGCTGAGGCTGTGTTTCAACTCAGGGGAGGACTTGTTCTGTCATGCATCCCAGAAAGCTGTGTTGTGAGTGCACCTGCACTGCCTTGCCTCATGCCCTGCGCTGGTGCTTGCTGTTCCCCCACTCCTTTTTTTCAGATCTGATGCTGGGCAGAATTACTTAGGCATACTTGGTTTGTTTGTACTTTCTCAACCCTCGACGTATAGTTCACCTACAGGCTGACTCTGTTATACTTTAACAAGCATGTTAACCTGATTGGATAATGTGCCTATATATGCCCTGTGCAACTCTAAATAAAATTAGATCTGTGCCTTCAGAGCTCAATCTCCGATGTGTGCTGGTTAAGGCTAGGTAGGGTAGGCATCGTTCATCCTCACCCTCGGCAAACGCATCTCTGAACAGCTACAAGTGGTGCCCAAACAGGGAGTTGCTCACATTTCTCCTTGCTGACATTCTTCAGGTTGGGTAAGTGACCCTCCTTAATGGGTAATTTACCTCCTTCAGTAAAGGAGCCTCAAGTGAATGCTTTGAAACAATTATTATGGAGCAGACAAGTTAAGGTGTCTGAAAAGGAGCTAAAAACGTGTTGGGAAATGGTTCAAAAAATAGTTCCTTGGGTTTCTGCAGCTAATGTCTGGGAGCCCGACGTTTAGAGAAAAGTTTTATATGTTGCTAGGAAGACAGAAGTCCCTCCAGCATCATTTTATCCTATAATGGTAATTTATGCCTGTTTAAAGGGAGTTCCGACAGAGAATGTAGATCCGGAAATTTTACTCTCTCGAACTATAGAAGAAAGTTAAACAAAACCTGTAGTTCAGCCCAGGGAAGAATGAGGGTACCACGTGGAGATAGTAAAGAATAGACCCCCTCAAGCTGCTCCTCCTCATACTCTGCAAGTAACTGGAGAACAGGACATTCCTAAGTCATTAATCCTGGTGGAGAAACCTGTTTGTCCACATTCCTCATGGTCTCCTCTGCCCTATCCAAAGCAAAAGAGTGAAGGGACAGCTCCCTCTGGTGAAAAAGGAAAGTTCCCATGGGAGGAACTTTACAAAGACGTGCGATTCTAGAGACCTTACTGCATGTTCGAATGTGTGCCCCTTCACATCACCTTTTAAAATATTTTTGGAGCCTAGAGATGATGTAATTCAAGACTTTCCAGTTAATACTGTAATAAATGCTCAAAGGTTGCTGCGGTGGTATCTGAAACCACCTGAATCCATAAAATCATTGAGAAAAGCCACCCTGGAGGACAGCATAAGATCCACATACTTTGATCAGATGATAGATTGAATTAGCCTGAATTTAAACTGTTCCTTTGACTGGATGCAGCTGATGGGTGCCTGTTTGCGTGGAGGGCAATTTTTACTCTGGAAAGTTGCTCATCTGGATCAATGTGAACAACAAGCAGAAAGAAATAGAACAACTGATGTCCCTTTATATGTGGATTGTTTGAGGGTAATGGAGTTTATGCACCTCCGGCTACACAGGCATTGGGACTGCCCAATATTTTGATCAGTTTGATCATGTGTTCTCAAGGCTCTATGACAGGTCCCTACTAAGGAATCTTCTAAGCCATTAGTTAAGCTAATCCAAAGGCCTAATGAAAGTTTGGCAGTTTTTTGTTGTGAGAGCCACAGATGTAGTTAATCACAAGGTAGAACTTGCTGCAGTGGCAGAGGTGCTACTTACAGAGCTGGTATTTGAAGGGGGAAACATCTGAATGCTGACGAGCAATAGCTCCATTTAGAAATGGAGACATGGATGATTGGTTGTTAGCATGCGGAGATGTAGGAACAAATTCTACTAAGGCTATGGCATTAGCAGAAGCTTTAGCTGCTTCCTTAGATGTAAAGGGAAGGATTCCAGAGAAAGACTTAAATATATGCTGGACTTGTGGAGGAAAGGGACACTTTTCAAGAGAACACCTATATAAAAACACTAAACAAGGTCAATCATGGAAGATCCCTTCTTCTAGATGTCCAAAATATCATAAAGGTTTTCAATGGGCTAGAGACTATAGATCAAAATCAGATAATACGGGGAAACCTTTAAACTGGGAGAAAATGCAGCCCTCAGTCCCTCAGCTGAGAGGGACAAATTTTCCAAAAGTAATGTGGACAATTCCAGTGCAAATCAATAAGCCTAGAATGCAAGTTAAGCTCAATGGAATAACATTAATTGGATTTGTACAGCCTTGCCAGTCACTACAAATCAATTACAACCATTATTTATGCTTTTTGGAAGACTCATCTGATCCCAATAGTACTAGAATTATGACTAAAAAAGCTAAGGAGACCAGAAAGTTGATAAATAAGCAAATTCAATCATTGAACTTAGGATGATATGATTCCCTCCGACCACTTCTGGGTATGATCTACTCCTACAGGATTAATTGATCAATCAGAAACTTTAAATTGGATCCATTTGGCTAGAAGTACATTGTCTAAGATACACTAATGGATGCATACACTGTTACTATTAGCTCAAAAATTACAAAATACAATATGTTCTCAATATGGACGGGAACCTAATACTATAATTCTCCCATTTTCACATGATCAATTTACCTCATTACTAGCTAACAATTTAAATTGTCAAATATTGATGGAAGGATTTACTGGAGAAATCATTTGCCTAAAGACAAACTTCTTCAAACTTTGAACACTTTACCTATTGATACTCAATGAGTTTTTCCTCAGTCTAAACCTTTGCCAGAAGCCACAGTAATTTTTATGGAGGCAAACAGAACTTGTTGGGGAATAATAATCATATCACCCACAAAAAACAAAGAGTAATAAAGGAAAACTTTAATGGATTACCATGATTAGAAGAGTTTTTCGCAATGATTAAGGCTTTTGAGGTTTGTCTGGAATCTTTTAATCTCTTTTCTGACTGCACTTATGCAACTCAAGTAGCAAAAAATCTGCCATACTCTACTTTTAGATCTTCTTTGTGCCTGATAGATCAAGCGATGGACACATTAAAGCTTCTAATAGAAAATTGAACTAATCCTTGGCTTATTCAACACATAAGATATCATACTAACTTACCAGGACCTGTAACTAAAGGCAATTAGATTATTGATAAATTAATGATGTACATAGATTCTTCTCCAATTCAACAGGCAAAAGAGCTACATGCTAGATTTCACATGTCTGCTCAGTCTCTACATCGTTTGTATCCAGATCTAACTATTTCCTCATGCAAATATTTGGTCCGAATGTGTGCTAAATATGCATGCTTGTTGCTCTTAGGACCTCTTCAATTTCAATGTGTAAATCCTAGAGGTCTACAATCAATTAAGTTATGGCAAATGGATGTCACTCATTATCTTCTTTTGAAAAATTAAAATTTGTTCATGTATTTATAGATACATATTCAAGTTACACTTATGCTACTGCTTTAAGTGGTGAGAATACAAAACATGCCATTCAGGCATTAAAGCAAGCATTCTTGATAATAGGAATACCTTGGTCCTTGAAGACAGATAATGAGCCATGTTTTCTTAGTTCCCAATTTAAACAATTTTTGTACATAATGCAACATTCGTCATCTTACTGGTATTCCTCATAACCCATGAGGACAGGCAATCATAGAATGTGTAAATCATTCTTTAAAAGCTCAAATGCAAAAGGAAAGGGGGAACTCAACCTCCCCTGGAGAAAGATTAATATCTTCCCTATTTACCTTAAATTTTTTAACTTTTTGATTCGCAAGAAATATCCCCTGCCTATAAACACTTGGGATCATTTCTATCATCTCCATCACCATTACCATTGGTTAGATGGAAAGATCCCTTGACAAATGAATGGAACAGTCCTCATCCTCTTCTAACCAAAGGTCGAGGTTTTGCTTGTGTCTTTCCAGAATCGGCAACATCGCCCATCTGGGTACTTGCAAGAAATGTCAGACCAGCCACAATAACAAAAGCAGATGACACCACTGAAAAGACAGATGGAGCAATTGAAGATTGAGTGTGAAGATGCTCGATGCACCCCAGGACCAATACAACGAACAAGACACCCATGCTTCAGAAGATATCATGCCATAACATGGGGAGATTTGAAGAATCTGATGCATCAAGCAGAACAATGTCGCCGGAGGCCAATCCAGGACTTGCGACATTATTCCTATTAGTGTGTGCTATAATCACTGCTAATTCCAATGCTCATGTCTCTGTGCTAACATCTTCTATTTTAACTGATCATGTTCATGATAATATTTGGGTTTTTTTGGCAGAAATTGATAATTCCTCAGAAATTTGTTCATCAAGATACACATATGAGCATGGTGCTAGGATCTTACCTTTTACCTGTTTGTCACCCTGTCCAAGAGATAAGGAATATGACAATGTTTACAGCCATCAACAAAAGTATTTCCTACACAGAATGCTATGAGTGGGGTAAGCCTACATGGGAAAAACCCTCTAATGCTATGGAATTCCTGACTCTCATAGTGGCCATTAATCAAAGAGACATGGGCTGAATTTAAAAATTCTAGAAGAAAATTTAGGGATGTAGAAATCCTTCTTTCTGCTGAACTAGTTAGTTATGCATATGCACATGTTCCTTTGCCTTTTGGCTGGTTCTTTTACTGTGGACCTTACACATGTAATTATATTCCAGCCAATATGTCACATGGTATATATTGTTTTCTTAGCAGACTTACTGTACTTCTACCCTCATCTCATGATCTTTTAGGACACCATCCATCTCAGAGAATCAATAAGCAAGCCATTCCTCTTGATGAAAATTGTGATGATTATGTAACTTTGATATCCAAGGCAGAGTATGATGTGTTAACATTTTATTTAGTAGGAATTCCTGCACTAGCTGTATGGGCATATGAAGAAGTCATGAAGTTAGCCTGTGCCATGGTAAAAAATATTAATTATACCTCTCAGGCTATTGTAATGCTCAATGAGGAACAAAGGTAGCATCATCATGCTATTCTTGATAATAGAGATGCCATTGATTATTTGTTGCTATTACACCATAAGGGCTGTAAGGAACTTAGGAATATGTGTTGTTTCAACTTAATTGATAATAGTAATTCTATTTCCAAAGAGCTAAGTCATTTAAAGGACATCATTGATAACATTCATTGAGAACCTAGAAATATAGGCCTGCTAGATTGGCTGACTTCTTGGTTACCAGACATGTCTTCGTAAAAGCAATTCTTTGTAACTGCACTCATACTTATATTATGTTGTACTCTTAAGCATATGTGGGTTTCATTGTATTTTCAATCTTTTTTCTGAGTGATATCTTACTGTGACAAATCACAACAAGTGTTTGCCAAGACTCTACTTGCTTCAATTAGTAAAGAAGGAAGAAATGTAGGGAATATATCTCGAGATTACATGACGACAGTCACTGACTCCTTGGCCTAAGTAAGCCAGACAGCCTGAACAGCGAAACTGAGGTAATGCTAAAGACTTGCCATGGAACGCATGTCTTTGCAGCTGTTGAGGCTGAGTTTGATCTGAGGGGAGGCCTCGCTCTGTCATGCATCCCAGAAAGCTGTGATGAGAGTGCACCTGCACTGCCTTTCTCATGCCCTGCACTGGAGCTTGGCATTCCCCCAGTCCTTTGTCTCAGTCCTGATGCTGGGCAGAATTACTTAGGCATACTTGGTTTGTTTGTACTACCTCGACCCTCGACATATTGTTCGTCTACAGGCTGACACTGTTATACTTTAACAATCATGTTAACTTGATTGGATAATGTGCTTATATATGTCCTGTGCAACCCTAAATAAAATTAGATCTGTGCCTTCAGAGCTTGATCTCCGATGCCTGAGTAAGCGTGCTGGGTAAGGCAAGGTAGGGTAGGCATCATTTGTCCTCACCCTCAGCAAACACATCTCTCATCATCAACAATGATCTTGCAATTTTTATCCTTGAATCTATTTATGTGATGTAGTACATTTACTAATTTACATGTTGAACCAAGCTTGCATCCCTGGACTGAAACAAATTGATTGTGGCTTATGATCTTTTTAGTGTGATGTAGAGTTTGATTTGCAAGTATTTCATTGAGGATTTTGCGTCAATGATAATCCAGGTTATTGGTCTATAGTTTTCTTTTTCGTTATGTCCTTCTCAGGTGTAGATAACAGGTAATGCCCGACCATTAATTCACATTCACACCACATTTTGCAAGGGCTCCCTTTTCTCCACATTTCCTTTAACCCTTGTTGTCTTTCATCTTTTTGAAATTGCCATTCTGACAGACTGTGGTTTTAATTTGCATTTCTCTGGTTAGTGATGTTGGGCATTTTCCCATATGTCTTTGGGTCATGTACATGGCTTCTTTTGGAAGACAAAGTATCAGGTTTGGGTTCACTTATTAAGTCTGTTTTTTGTTTTCTTGCTATGGAGTTTTTTTGAGTTCCTTGTATATTTTGGATACTAACCCCTAATCAGACATAGTGTTTGAAAATGTACACCCTCTGTAGGTGTCTCTTCACTCTGTAGATGGATGCTTTGCTGTGTAGAAACCTTTTATTTGATGGGGACGACTTGTTTATTTTTGCTTTGTTTGCCTGTGCTTTTGAGCCATATTGAAAACAGTCATCACACACACTAATGCCATGTGGCTTTTCTTTTGTTTTCTTTTAGCAGTTTTACAGTTTCAGGTCTTACATTTATGTTTTTAGCAATCTGCTTTGAATAGGTTTTTTATATAGTGTGAGTTGAGGGTCTAA
Source organism: Sciurus niger (assembly GCA_020740815.1). Classification (NCBI taxonomy): domain Eukaryota; kingdom Metazoa; phylum Chordata; class Mammalia; order Rodentia; family Sciuridae; genus Sciurus; species Sciurus niger. Next base: position 175,736 of record JAHUXG010018314.1, read on the forward strand.
TTTCTTTCTTCTGTATGTGAATGTCCAGTGTTTTCAGCACCACTGGTTGAAGAGGCTGTCATGTTCCAAAGAATGTTCTTGGCATCTTTCGTGAAAACCCATTGATTGTCTGTGCATGTATTTATTGCTACACTCTGTTCTCACCCATTGGACTAGTGGACTGTATTTATACAGCAGCACCCTATTTGATTACTAGAACTTTGTAGTAAGTTTTTAAATCAGGTAGTATGATACTTTGGCTTTGTTCTTTTTGCTCAAGATTACTTGGGTTATTTGTTATCTATTGTGGTTCCATGATTTTAGGATATTTTTCTATTTATGTGAAAAAATATCATAGGTTTGATGAGAATTTCATGTAATCTGTAGACTTCTTTGAGTGGACTAAAAATGTGGACTATCTTTTAGGTGCTGGGGATAGAGCATGTGGCACTCTACCACTGAGCTACATCCTCAGGCATTTTAATATTTTATTTTGAGACTGGCCTTTATTTTGCTACATTGTTGAGGCTGGCATTAAACTTGCCATCTTCCTGCCTCAGCCTCCCAAGTCGCTGGGATTACAAACATGTTCCACTGCACCTGGCTTCTATGAACACTTTTAACAACATCAATTAGTCCTTTTAATTGATAAACATGGAATATGTTCCCATTTATTTTTTGTATTCAATTTCTTTCATCAGTATTTTATAGTTTTCAATGTAGGAATCTTCACTCCCTTGGTTACACTTATTTCTAATTATTTAATTTCTTTGCAATTATTATATGTGGGATTGTTTTATTGATCTTGTTTTTCAGAGAGTTTGCTGCTAGTGTGTAGAAGTGCTATTGATTTTTAGATGTAGATTTTTTATCCTGTAACTTTATCAGATATGAAGACCCCTGCTATCTTGTGAGATCCATGTGAATGTTAAGGTTTTTCCCCTTCCTTTCGTTTAGTCTGTGGATGTCTTTGCCTCTGATGTGAGTCTCTTGGAGCATATTATGGGTCTTGTATTTTCATCCATTCTGCCAGTCTATGTCTTTTGATTGATGAGTTTAGGCCATTTACATTCAATGTTATTTGAGAAATAAGTTTTATTCCCTGCCTTCTTGATTGATTTCCCATTTTTAACTTGAATTAGGTTTTCCCCTAATTGAGCATTCTTCTAGTGTAGTTCCTCCCTTCACTGGTTTTCACCTTTTCTTTATGAAATATGAGAATATTTTGTAGTGCAGACTTTTTAGTTATGTATTCTTTCAATTATTTTTATCATAGAAGGCTTTTATTTCATCATCAAATCTGAGGCTTAGTTTTGCAGTGTATACTATTCTTGGATGGCATCCATTTTTTCCAGAGCTTGGTATGTGTTATTCCAAGACCTCCTAGCTCTAAGTGAATGGGTTAAAAAATTAGCTGAGATCTGAATTGGTTTCTCACTAAATGTGACTTCACATTTTTTTCTGGAAGACTTTAGAGTTCTATACCTATTTTGTGTAAGGCATATTCATTATGTGCGTTGATGTGCGTCTGCTCTAATTTTGTATTTTTGGGGTGGTGTGTGCTTCCTGTATTTCATTTTCCAATACCTTCTTTAGGTTTGGGGAAATTTCAGTCATTATTTAATTGAAGAAATTTTGCATTCTTTTGGCTTGCATCTCCATGATGCTATCTATTTTGATAAATTTTACTTTTTGTCTTTTCAAGTTATCCCAAAATTTGTGGTAGTTCTGTTCATGGTCTCTTAACATCTTTTCTCCATGTCAACCTTATTTTCAAGATCATGTTCTTTGTCTTCATTGCCTGAGACTCTGTCTTCCAACAGTGCAGTCTACTGGTGATATTTTTCAATGAAATTTTATTTGGTTTTTGATGTCCTCATTTTGAGGTTTTTCTGCATTTTTTTTCCAGAATCTCTATCTACATTTTTTTTGTAGTGCTGGGGATTGAACATAGGGCCTTGTGCTTGTATGGCAAGCACTCTACCACCTGAGTTATATGCCCTGTCCTCTATCTTCCTTTTGAAATGATCTTCTGCATCCAGTATTTTCTCCTTTACATCATACTTTACCTCACATATCATTGTAAGTATGAACATTCTAAACTCCATCTCTGAAATTTCTCCCACAGTAGTGTTGATGAATTCTCTTTTTAATGTATTTTGGTTTGTTAGAGGCAATTTATTCCCTTGGTTTTTCATGTTGTTTGTATGTCTACCCATCTAACATTTGGTTTTGAAGCAGTAGGTTTTCTACTGGAATTGTAGCGTCCCTGAAGGTTTCCAGTACTCACAATCAGGAGATACAGATAGTAATAACCACTGATACAAACAAGATAATGAAGAAAAGGGAAAATTCAAATTGCTATATTCACAAATTAAAAGGAAATATCACCATGGAACTCTAGTGAAATACAGATGATGATCAGAAGCTACATTGAAACTCCAAACTACAATAAATTAGAAAATCAACAGATTGAAGATATGAACAGATTTCTAGAGACATATGACAGACCCAAATTGAATCAGAAGGAGATAGGAAATTTAAACAGGAAATTTTAAACAATGAATTTAAACACTCCATCAGAAGCCTACCAACAAAGCAAAACCCAGAACTAGATGGAGTCTCACTGAGTTCTGTCACACCTTCAAAGAAGAACTTACACCAAATTCCCTCAAATTATTCCATAAAGTAGAAGAGTACAGAACCCTTCCAATCCTATTTTATGAAGCTACTATCACCCTGATACAAAAACCAGAAAGACACACCAAGAAAAGAAAACTTCAGACCAATATCTCTCATGAACATAGATACAAAAATTCTCATTAAAATTCTTGCAAGTTGCATACAAAAACACGTGAAAAAGATAATGCTCCATAGTCAAGTGGGGGTTATCCCAGGGATGCAAGGTTGGTTCAACATACAAAAATCAATAAGCAAAATTCACCATATTGATTGACTTAAAGATAAGAATCACATCATTATTGTAATAGATTCAGAAAATTCTTTTGAAAAAATGCAGCATCTGTTTATGTTCCAAACACTAGAAAAACTAGGGAGTGTAGAAACATACTTCAACATTTTAAAAGCTACTTATGCTAAACCCAAGGTCAATATCATTCTCAATGGATAAAAATGGAAAGAATTTCCTCTCAAAACTACAACAAGAAAGGGATGAACTCTTTCACCACTCCTATCATGTTTAGTCCTTGAAACTCTAGACAGAGCAATTAGACAGAACAGTGAAAACAACTCAAAGTATTCCCATTTGCTGATGACATAATTCTATTGAGATGGCCACACAAATCCACAAGAAACTTCTAGAATTCATAAACAAACTCAGCAAAGTAGCAGGATATAAAAGGAACAGCAATAAATCAAATGCATTCCTATACACCAATGACGTATCTGCTCAAAGAAAACTCAGGGGAGTTATCCTCTTCACTGTAACCTCAAAGAAAAACAAAACAAAAAAACACTTGTGAATCAACCTTACAAAAGAGGTGAAAGATTTCTACAATGAAAACTACAGAACACTAAAGAAAGATCTTGAAGATGACCTCAGAAAATGGAAAGACCTTCCATGTTCTTGGATAGGCCCAATTAATATTGTCAAAATAGCCATACTACTAAAAGCACCACACATATTTAATACAATTCCTATTACAGAAATCTCAATGATGTTCTTGATAGAAATAGAAACAGAAATCATGATATTCATTGTACAAATAAACTCCACCACCATCTTACCTGCCTTTAAGCCACAGTGACCATGGGTCAGAGCACACCTGAACCATGAAGCTACTGACCAGAGCCAGGTCCTTCTCAAGATTTTATTCCCTCAAATTGCCCCCAAAATTAAAGGCACAGCTGTCCCTGCAGGAGTTCCTCTATATCCTCAGGACCTTGAGCTTACCAAATTACCAAATGGTTTGGTAATTGCTTCTCTGGAAAACTATACTCTGGCATTAAGAATTGGTTTGTTCATTAAAACAGGCAGTAGATATGAGGACCCAAGCAATATAGAAACCTCTCATTCACTGCATCTTGCATCCAGTTGAACTACAAAAGGTGCTTCATCTTTCAAGATAACCCAGGGAATTGAAGCAGTTGGTGGTAAACTAAGTATGACTGCAAGTTAAGAGGGCCTGTGGGATGATGTTGACATTGAATTGAGTCCTGCTTAATGTCATTACAGCACCAGAATTTCATCTTTGGGAAGTGGTTGCCCTTCAGTCTCAGCTAAAGATTAACAAAACTGTGGCTTTTCAGAATCCACAGGTTCATCTCATGAAAAATTTGCATGCTGCTGCTTACCGGAATGCCTTAGCTGATTCATTGTGTGGTCCTGACTATGGGATTGGAAAAGTAACTTCAGAAGAGTTATATTGCTTCGTTCAAAACCATTTTAAAAGCACAAGAGTGGCTTTGGTTGGGCTTGGTGTGAGCCATCCTGTTTTAAAACAAGTTGCTGAACAGTTTCTCAACATGAGGAGTGGGCTTGGTTTATCTGGTGCAAAGGCCAAATATTGCAGAGGTGAAATTCGAGAACAAAATGGACACAGTCTTGTCCATGCTGCTGTTGTAGCAGAAAGTGTTGCCATAGGAGTTGCAGAAGCACATGCATTAAGTGGTCTTCAGCATGTCCTTGGTGCTGGACCACATGTCAAGAGGGGTAAAAATGCCACTAGAATCCTGTACCGGGCTGTTGCCAAAGGTAATCACCAGTCATTTGATGTTTCTGCTTTCCATGCCAGTTAGTCGGATCTGGGCCCCTTGGAATTTACACTATCTCCCAGGCTGTAGCTGCTGGAGATGTTATCAAGGCTGCCTATAACCAAGTACAAATGACTGCTCAAGAAAACCTTACCAGTGCAGATATCCAGGTTGCCAAGAACAAACTGAAAGCTGGACACCTAATGTCAGTGGATGTCAGTGGAGTCTTCTGAGGGCTTCCTGGATGAAGTTAAATCCCAGGCTCTAGTTGCTGGCTCTTACATACCACCATCCACGCTCCTTCAGCAAATTGACTTCGTGGTTAACACTGATGTCATAAATGCTGAACAAATTTTTTTTTTCTGGCCAGAAGTCAATAGCAGGTAGTGGGAATTTGTAGCATATACCTTTTGTTGATGAGTTGGAACCCTGAAGCACACACAGCAGGGGAGAGAGTGGAACATTATCCCATCCAGAGCAGCAAATATATGAAAGTCAAAATTCTATAGTAATTTATCTTTTTCCTCAACCAAATAAAATATCATAAAACATAAATGCAGGTAATTAATCCCAGGTGACATAGAGTCAATAAAACATTTTGCTTAAAGATAAAAAGAAAAATAAGAGGCCCAGAATAGCCAAAGCAATTCTCAGTGAGAAAAATGAATGAGGAGGCATCACAATACAAGACCTTAGATTATACTACAGCTGAGCATGGTGGCAAGTGCCACTCAGGAGGCTGAGGCAAGAGAATTGTGAGTTTAAAGCTAGCCTCAGCAAAAATGAGTCATTAAACAAGTCAATGAGACCCTGTCTCTAAATAAAATAGGGCTGGGGAAGTGACTGAGTTTTCAGGAGACCTTGAGTTTAATCCCCAGTACCCACCCCTCCAAAAAATGATACTATAGAGCTGGAGTAGAAAACACAGCATAGTATTGGCCCTAAAACAGAAATGAAGACCAGTGGTACAGAATAGAAGACACAGAGACACACTCACATAAATACAATAACCTCATACTAGATAAAGGTGCCATAAAAATACATTGGAGAAAAGGTAGCCATTCACCAAATGGTGGTGGGAAAACTGGAAATCCATATGTAGCAAAAACACATTAGACCCCTGTCACTCAACCTGCATAAAACTCAAAGTGGATCAAGGACCTAGGTATTAGATCAGACACCCTGCACTTACTAGAATAAAAAGTAGGCCCAACTCTCCATCATGTCAGCTTAGGAACTGACTTTCTCAAAAAGACTTTTTAAGTGCAAAACATAAAATCAAGAATCAATAAATGGAATGGTATTAAACTAAAACGCTGCCTCACAGCAAAAGAAACAATCAATAAGGTGAACCTGGGGCCTACAGAATTGGAGAAAGTCATTCCAACCTGCACCTTAGATAGAGAGTTAGTCTTCAGGATATATAAAGAACTCAAAAAACTTAACATCAAAAAATAATAATTCAATCATTAAATGGGCAAAGGAACACAAATTTCACAGAAGAAGAAATAGAAATGGTCAAGAAATATGTGAAAAGATGTTCATCTCTAGCAACTAAAGAAATGAAAATTTAAAATGCACTGAGATTCCATCTCACTCTAGTAAGAATGGCAAATGTCAAGAATACCAGTAATAATAATATTGGCAAGGATTGGGGGAGAGCTGTTGGAGCTCCAAATTGGTGCAACCACTCTGGAAAACAATACGGACATTCTTTATAAATCTTTCAATGGAACCACCACTTGACCCTATTATCCCACCCCTGAGTGTATAACCAAAGGAGTTAAAATCAGCATACTACAGTGACACAGCCACATCAATGTTGATATTAACTCAATTCACAATAGCTATACTGTGGGAAAACTTTGGTGTCCTTCAACGGATGAATGATAAAGAAAATGTGATATACATCCTCAATAGAACATTACTCAGTCATGAATGGGAATGAAATTATGGAATTTGTCCACAAATTGATGAAATGGAAAAATATCATGCTAAGTGAAATAAGCCAGCCCCCAAAATCCAAAGGCCAAATGTTCTCTGATATGTGGATATGAACCCACAAGAAGGCAGTGTGGGGAGGGGAAGAATAGAAGTCCATTGGATTAGGCAAAGGGAAATGAATGGAAGGGAGAAGGGAGGGAAACAGGAAGGGCAACAGAATCAATCAGACAAAGCTGTCTTAGCCCTGTATTTGGATACACAACCAAGGTAATGCCACATCATACACAACCACAATAATAGGATCTTAATTAGATTAATTTATATTCTATGTATGTATAATATGACAAAATATATTCTACTGTCTTGTTTAACTAAAAAGAACAAATAAAAAAGAATACAAATAACAATAAGTGATGGTGAGGATGTGGTGAAAAGGTCACACTTTTACATGTTTGGTGTGACTGCAAATTAGTGCAACCACTTTGGAAAGCAGCACAGAGATCCACCAAAAAACTAGGAATGGAACCACCATATAACTCTGCTATCCCACTACTTGGTATACGTCCAAAGGGTTCAAAATCAATATACAAGAGTGACACAAACACATCAATGTTTCTAGCTAAGCACAATTCACAATAGCTGAGCTATGAAACCAATCTAGGTGACCTTCAACAGATGAATGGATAAAGAAAATGTGATGAGATGCCTTTTGATTAATGAATGGATGAAGTAACTGTGACATATATACAGCAAGAAATATTTCTCAGTCTTAAAAAAGAATGAAACTATGGCATTTGCAGGTAAATGGTTAGAGTTGGAGAAATCCATACTAAGCAAAACACACCAATCACCCAAAACAAATGACCAAATGTTTTCTCTAATTATATGGATGTTGATTCATAATGGGAGGGGGAAGCAAGGAATGCAAGAACTTTGTATTAGGCAGAGGGGAGTGAGGGAATGGGAGGGGAATGGAGGTGGGAATGATGGTGGAATGAGATGGAAATTATAACCTAATGTACATGTATTTTATGAATGGTGTGACTCTGCATTATGTACTACCAGAGAAACAAAAAATTGCTCTCCATTTGTGTACAATGTGTCAAAATGCATTCTGCTGTCAGGGATAACTACTTAGAGCAAATAAGTCCTGATTTAATTTGGGTAGGTCATATATCTCTAGAAATCTGTCAATGTCTTCAAGATTTTCTATTTTATTGCTGTATAAATTTTCAAAAGAGTTTCTGATTACTATCTGTATTTCTTTAGTGTCCATTATATTTCCTTTTCCATCATGAATTTTAATTATTTTTTTTCTCTTTTCTATTCATTTACATGGCTAAGGATTTATTAATTTTATTTACTTATTCAAAGAATCAATGTTGTTTCATCAATTCTTTGAATATTTGTTTCAATATAATTAATTTTAACTGTGATTTAAATTACTTCCTATCTCATCCTGCTTTTGGTATTGATTTGTTCTTGTTCTTCTAGGGTTTTGAGATGTAATGTTAGATTATTTTTTGTTGACTCTCTATTCTTTTCTTGAATGATTTTAATGCAATGAACTTTCCCCTTAAACCTGCCATGATATTGCCTTAGAGATTTTCATATGTTGTGTTGTTATTCTCATTTATATCTTTGTATTTTTTTTCATTCCTGATTTCTTTTGCTATCCACTGGTCATTCAATAGCATATTGTTTAGTCCTCTGGTGTTATAGCAGCTTCTATTTTTCATTTTATCATTCATTTCTAATTTCATCCCATTGTGGTCTGGTAGAATACAAGATAATATCTCTGCTTTATTTGTGTTTACTAAGAATTGATTTTTGGACTATGATAAAAATCCATGTTATAGCAGGACGCTTGTGCTGATTAGAAGAAAGTGTATTCAGTTATTTATGGATGAAATATTTATGTATGTCTGTTAAGTCTCAATTATTCATTGTATTTTTATTTCTATTGCTTATTTAGTTTTTGTTTGGAGGATCCATCCATTGGTGAGATAGGTGTGTTCATGTCACCCAGTATTATTGTGTTGTGGTCTATTTGATTCTTGAAGTTGCACCATTGTTTGGGGAATAAATATTTATGATTGTCATGTCTTGTTGATGTATAATTCCCTTAAGCAGTATGAAATGACCTTCTTTGCTCCTTCTGATTAATTTTGAGTTGAAGTCCACCTTCTGAGAATGAGGTAGGAACCTCATTTCTTTCTTTTTTTTTTATTGTAAACAAATGGGATACATGTTGTTTCTCTGATTCTACATGGAATAAAGGCATACCATTTGTGTAATCATAAATTTACATAGGGTAATGTTGTTTGATTCATTCTGTTATTTTTTCCCTTCCCCCCACACCTCCCACGCCTCTTTTCCCTCTATACAGTCCTTCCTTCCTTCATTCTTAACCCCCGCCCAAACCTTAACTCTAACCCTATCACTAACCCTTCCCACCCCCCATTATGTGTCATCATCCACTTATCAGCGAGATCATTTGTCCTTTGGTTTTTTAAAATTGGCTTATGTCACTTACCATGATATTCTTCAATTTCATCCATTTGCCTGCAAATGCCATAAATTTATCATTCTTCCTAGCGGAGTAATATTCCATTGTATATATATACCACAGTTTCTTTATCCATTCATCAATTGAAGGACATTTAGGTTGGTTCCACACTATGGATATTGTGAATTGAGGAGCTATGAACATTGGTGTAGCTGTATCTCTGTAGTATGCTGATTTTAAGTCCTTTGGGTATAGTCCCAGGAGTGGGATAGCTGGGTCAAATGGTGGTTCCATTCAAAGTTTTCTAAGGAATCTTCACACTGCTTTCCAGTGTGGCTACACTAATTTTCAGCCCCACCAGCAATGTATGAGTGTACCTTTCTCCCCACATCCTCGGCACCACCTGTTCTTGCTTGTATTCTTGATAGTCCCCATTCTAATTGGAGTGAGATGGAATCTTAGGGTGGTTTTGATTTGCATTTCTCTTATTACTAGAGATGTTGAACATTTTCCATATGTTTGTTGATTGCTTGTAGGTCTTCTTCTGTGAAGTGTCTATTCATTTCCTTAGTCCATTTGTCGATTGGATTATTTGTATTCTTGGTGTGGAGTTTTTTCAGTTCTTTATAGATTCTGGGTCTTAGTGCTCTATCTGAAGTATGATTGGCAAAGACTTTCTCCCAATCTGTAGGCTCTTTCTTCGCATGGCTGATAGTTTCCTTTGCTGAGTGAAAGCTCTTTAGTTTGAATCTATCCCAGTTATTGATTCTTGCTTTTATTTCTTGTGCTATGGGAGTTCTGTTGAGGAAGTCTGGTCCTACACCGACATGTTGAAGATCTGGACCTACTTTTTTTTCTATAATCTGCAGGGTCTCTGAACTGATTCTGAGGTCCTTAATCCATTTTGAGTTTAGTTTCATGCATGGTGAGAGATATGGGTTTTGTTTCCTTCTGTTGCATATTGCTTTCCAATTCTTGCAGCACCATTTGTTGAAGAGGCTATCTTTCCTCCATTGCATATTTTTGGCCCCTTTGTCTAGTATGAGAAAATTGTATTTATTTGGGTTTGTGTCCATGTCCTCTATTCTGTACCATTGATCTACATTTCTATTTTGGTACCAATACCATGCCATTTTTGTTACTATTGCTTTGTAGTAGAGTTGAAGATCTGGTATTGCAATACCCCCTACTTCCCTCTTTGTGCTAAGGATTGCTTTAGCTATTCTGGGTTTCTTATTCTTCCAGATGAATTTCATAATTGCTTGCTCTATTTCTGTAAGGTTGTCATTGGGATTTTAATTGTAATTTCATTGAGTCTGTATAGCACTTTTGGTAGTATGGCCATTTTGACAATATTAATTCTTCCTATCCAAGAACATGGGAGATTTTTCCATCTTCTAAGGGTTTCTTTAATTTCTTTCTTAAGTGTTCTGTAGTTCTCATTGTAGAGGTCTTTCACCTCTTTTGTTAGTTGATTTCCAAGTATTTTATTTTTTTCGATGCTATTGTGAATGGGGTAGTTTTCCTAATTTCTCTTTCTAAAGATTCATCACTTTTGTATAAAAATGCATTAGATTTATGTGCATTGATCTTATACCCCGCTGCTTTACTGAATTCACTTATGAGATCTAAAAGTTTTCTGGTGGAATTTCCTGGTTCCTCTAAGTATATAATCATATCATCAGCAAAGAGGGATAGTTTGAGTTCTTCTTTTCCTTTTCGTATCCCTTTAATTTCTTTGGTCTGTCTAATTGCTCTGGCTAGAGTTTCAAGGACGATATTGACTAGAAGTGGTATAAGAGGGCATCCTTGCTATGTTCCAGTTTTTAGGGGGAATGCTTTCAGTTTTTCACCCTTTAGAATGATATTAGCCATGGGCTTAGCATAGATGGCCTTTAAAATGTTAAGGAATGTTCCCACTATCCCTGTTTTTTCTAGTGTTTTGAGCATGAAGGGGTGCTATATTTTATCAAATGCTTTTTCAGCATCTTTTAAAATCATCATGTGATTCTTGACTTTAATTCTATTGATATGGTGAATGACATGTATTGATTTCCTGATGTTGAACCAACCTTGCATCCCTGGGATGAAACCCACTTGATCATGGTGCACTATGTTTTTAATATGTTTTTGTATGCGATATGCTAAATTTTTGTTGAGAATTTTTGCATCGATGTTCATTAAGGACATTGGCCTGAAATTTTCTTGCCTCGATGTGTCTCTGTCTGGTTTAGGTACCAGGGTAATATTGGCTTCATAGAATGAGTTTGGGAGGGTTCCCTCCTCTTCTATTTTATGGACTACTTTGAGAAGTATGGGAATGAGCTCTTCATTAAAGGTTTTGTAGAACTCAGTTGAGAACCCATCTGGTCCCGGTTTAGTCTTTGTTGGTAGGCTTTTGATGACTTCTTGTATTTTATTACTTGAAATTGGTCTATTTATATTGTGGATGTCCTCCTCGTTCAATTTAGGTAATTCATATGTCTCTAGAAACCAGTTGATGTCTTGGAAATTTTCTATATTTTTGGAGTATAGATTTTCAAAATAGCTTCTAATTATGTTTTGTATTTCAATCGTGTCTGTTGTGACATTTCCTTGTTCATTCTGAATTTTAGTGATTTGGATTTTCTCTCATCTTCACTTTGTTAGTGTGGCTAAGGGTTTATCAATTTTTTTTTATTTTTTCGAAGAACCAACTATTTATTTTGTCAATTTTTTGTATTGTTTTATTTGTTTCAATTTCGTTGATTTCAACTCTGAGTTTAACTATTTCCTTTCTTCTACTACGTTTGGTGTTGGTCTGTTCTTCTTTTTCTAGGGCTTTGAGCTGTAGTGTTAGATTGTATATTTGTTGAGTTTTACTTCATTTATTGAATGCGCCCCATGAAATAAATTTTCCTCTAAGTACTGCTTTCATAGTGTCCAAGAGACTTTGATATGATGTTTCTTTGTTCTCATTTACCACTAAGAATTTTTTAATTTCCTTCCTAAAACCTTCTTTCATCCATTCATTATATAGTAGCGTATTGTTTAATCTCCAGGTGTTGCAGTAGTTTCTGATTTTTACTCTTTCGTTTATTTCTAACTTCAATCCATTATCATCTGATAGAATACAAGGTAGTGTCTCTATCTTCTTGTATTTGCTAACATTAACTTTGTGGCATAATATATGGTCTATTTTAGAGAAGGATCCATGTGCTGCTGAGAAGAAAGTGTATTCACTCTTGGTTGGATGGTATATTCTATAAATGTCTGTTAAGTCTAAATTATTGATTGTGTTATTGAGATCTATGATTTCTTTGTTCAATTTTTGTTTGGATGATCTGTCCAGTGGTGAGAGAAGTGTGTTAAAATCACGTAGTATTATTGTGATATGGTCTATTTGGTTTCTGAAATTGAGAAGGATTTTTTGACATACATGGATGAGCCACTGTTTGGGGCATAGATGTTTATGATTGCTATATCTTGCTGATTTATGCTTCCCTTAAGCAGTATGAAATGTCCGTCTTTATCCCTTCTGACTAACTTTGGCTTGAAGTCCACATTATCTGAAATGAGGATGGATACTCCAGCTTTTTTGCTGAGTCCATGTGCATGGTATGTTTTTCCCCATCCTTTCACCTTTAGTCTATTGGTACCTATATCTATGAGGTGAGTCTCTTGCAGGCAACATATTGTTGGATCTTTCTTTTTAATCCATTCTGCCAGTCTATGTCTTTTGATTGATGAATTCAGGCCATTAACATTCAGTGTTATTATTGAGATATGATTTGTATTCCTGGTCATTTGGTTCATTTATTTTATTTTATTTATTATTCTTTTGATACGTCTTGGTTCCTCCTTTATTTGACAATTTCTTTTGGATAGTTCCTCCCTTTGCTGATTTGCTTCTTTGTTTTTCATCTTTTCCTCATGTAAAATTTTGCTGAGAATGTTCTGTAATGCTGGCTCTCTTTTTGTAAATTCCTTTAGCTTTTGTTTATCATGGAATGATTTTTTTTCATCGTCAAATTTGAAGGTAAGTTTTGTTGAGTATAAAATACTTGGTTGGCATCCATTTTCTTTCAGGTCTTGAAAAATGTTGGTCCAGGCCCTTCTAGCTTTTAGGTTCTGGATTGAAAAATCTGCTGATATCCATATTGATTTCCCCCTGAATGTAATTTGGTTCTTTTTTCTCACAGCATTTAAAATTCTGTCTTTATTTTGCATGTTAGGTATTTTCGTTATAATGTGCCTCCATGTGCGTCTGTTGTACTTTTGTGTATTTGGAGTCCTATTACCTTCTTGTACTTGATTTTCCATTTCATTTTTCAGATTTGGGAAATTTTCTGATATTATTTCATTGAATAGATTGTTCATTCTTTTGGTTTGTTTCTCTAAACCTTCCTCAATCCCAATAATTCTTAAATTTGGTCTTTTCATGATATCCCATAGTTCTTGGAGATTCTGTTCATGATTTCTTACCATCTTCTCTGTTCAACTTTGTTTTCAAGGTTAAATATTTTGTCTTCAATATGTGAGGTTCTGTCTTCCAGGTGTTCTATCCTATTAGTTATGCTTTCCATGGAGTTCTTAATTTGGTTTATTGTTTCCTTCATTTCAAAGATTTCCATTTGGTTTGTTTTTCAATATCTCTCTTTATTGAAATGATCTTTGCTTCCTGTATTTGCTCTTTTAACAGTCGATTGGTGTGATCATTCAATGCCTGCATTTGCTCTTTCATCTCATCATTCAATACCTGCATTTGCTATTTCATCTCATCGTTTGCTTGCCTGATCATTTTAATTATGTACATTCTGAAATCCCTTTTTGTCATTTCTTCTGCCATGCTGTCATTGGATTTTATTGATGTAACATCTAGATTTGTTTGGGGCATTTTCTTCCCTTGTTTTCTCATATTTTTCAGGTATCAGTGGACTGCTAAGATATTGCAGATTTCCTCTACTGACTTAAAAAGTCCCTGAAGATTGCTAGTATTTCCCCTCTTATCCTTCAGTAGCCTGACATCTTGGAGGAAGTTGATAATGCGGTGTTCCACAAGGAAGCTGCCTCTCTAGGGGTAGTGATCTTCAGGTGGGGTATATTCCCTGCTAGTGGGCATAGGTGCCTCCACTTGTTGACCAATGATCATCCAAAGGGGAACTAGGGTGTCGACTGTGGCAAGGCCTGTTGGGACCTGTGTCTCTTGTTTTACCATCCTTGTGGGCAAACCTCACCTGGCAGGGAAAACTGGCCTTGGGGAGGTCTCGCTGGTCAGTTCTTCTCCTAGAGGTTTCCCTCAATCTACAACTACTGCCTGGGCTGGGCTGCCTTCCTCTGCAACGTTCCCAGGGGCCCAGACCTACCTTCTGGGCCTGGGAGCCTCACCATTTTAGATGAGTCTTTTTAGACTGCCTCTCCTCAGAGAATCTGCCCGTAGTGCTGGAAACTTCACTCCACCCCTAAGCGTGTCTCTTTGCGGGTCTTCCACCAAGAAGCCACCTAGGTCCTGGGATCCTGCTCTGCACCTAATTGCCTGGCTATGCAGCCCTTCCTCTGAGCAGCCACCTGGAGCTCCCTACAGTCGCTCCGAGTCCCAGTGACCCACCACATGCCTCTTCCTCAGGACATTTGCCAAGTATTCCGGCATGGTCACTAGGAGTCCAAGCAACTCACTTTGTGTCTCCTTCTCCCACCAACCGCCCGTAGCCCTGGGTAGTCACTCCGAGTACAAGTGACCTCCTGTTCCTCCTCCTACTCCGCGTAGGCCCCCGGGTGTTCAGGAGCATTTGCTCTGAGTCCAAGCGACCCGACGCATGCCTCCTCTGGGCAGCCACCTGTAGCTCTGGTGCAGCCATTCTAAGACCAAGCGGCCCACTGCCCTCCTCCTCTGGGCAGGCCCCTGGTGTTCAGGAACGGTCGTTTTGAGTCCAAACAACTCACCACTCACCTCCTCCACTGAGCAGCCACCTGGAGCTCTGATGCAGTCACCCAGAGTCCAACTGACCCGCCACGCTCCTTCTCCTCCGGGCAGCCCCCCAGTGTTCAGAAGTGAGCAGTCACTGTGTGTCTAAAGAGCTCACCATGCAGCTCCACCTCTGGCAACTGCCTGTACCTCTGGTGCAGTCACTCCAGACCAAGCAACCCACCGCACTCCTCCTCCTCCTCCTCCAGGTAGGTCCCGGTGTTCAGGAGCAGTCGCTCTGAGTTCAAACAGCTCACCACGCAGCTCCTCTTCTGGCAACAGCCTGTAGCTCTGGTGCAGTCACTCCCAGTCCAAGCGACCTGCCGTGCTACTCCTCCTCCTCTTCCGGGCAGGCCCTAGTGTTAAGGAGTGGTTGCTCGAGTCCAAACAGCTTGCCACATAGCTCCTCCTCTGGGCAGCCACCCGGAGCCCCAGTAATTGCTTCGAGTCCAAGTGCTGTGCTGAGCAGCCTCCTCTATGATGCTCCCAGTTGTCTGAGTTTACTGCTCCGGGGGGGGAGGGATGTCTCACCGGGCAACTCTACTTCACAAAGTTCCCTGTGTTCCGGAACTACCGCCCCATCCAGGATGCCTCCCCAACAGGAGAGACTCACCCGGCGGCTTTGAGTTGGTCCTGAGTCTCTCACTACCTCCTCTTTTGAATCCTGACTCCTGGAGCAACATGAAATGCAGCCACCCTCTAGTCCACCATCTTTTTGAAACCGATCTGAAACCACATTTCTTTATGTGATTCATATTAATGATTTTTTTTCATCCTTTTACCTTTAGTCTTTGTTGTTTTTTTTTTTTTCCCAGGCAGTTGGTCTCTTGGAGACAGCATTTTGTAATGACTTGGTTTTAGTCAAATATGCCCATCTATGTCTTTTCATTGATGAGTTAGGCCATTGACACACAATGTTATTATTGAGAAATTATTTTCATTCACTGCCATTTTTATTTATTTCTAGTTTTAATTTTTATTACTTCCTCCCTTGGTTGACTATTCTTCTAGTGTAGTTTCTCCCTTTGCTGTTTTTCACTTTTTCCCCATTTCTTCTTCATGAAATAGCTTATTGAGTATGTTTTGTAGTGTGCACTTTCTAGTTGTGATTTTTTAAAACTCTTCAATACCATGGAAAACTTTTATTACTTTGCCAATTCTGAAGCTTAATTTTTCTGTGTATATAGTATTCTTGACTGTCATCCATTTTCATTCAGAAGTTGGTACATATTATTCCAAGACCTCCTAGCTTTGATGGTCTGGGTAGAGAAATCAGCTGCAATCCACATTTGTTTCACTCTAAATATGTCCTGTCATTTTTCTATGGCAGACTTTAAATCTCTATCCCTATTCAGTATGAGATTTTCATAGTAATGTGCCTTCTTGTTGGTCTGTTGTAATTTTGTATATTGGGGGCCTTATATGCCTCCTGTATTTGCTTTTCCTTTTCATTGTTTAGTTTTGGGTAAGTTACCATCATTTTTTCATTGAAAATGTTAAGCATTTCTTTGGTTTGTATCTCTAAGACTTCAACTATCCTGATGAATCCTAAATTTGATCTTTTTGGGTTACCCTACATTTCTTGGAATTTCTGTTCATGGTCTCTTAATGTCATTTCTGCACAGTAAACTTTAATTTAAAGAGCATGTATTTTGTCTTCACTGCCTGAAACTCATTCTTCCAAGTGATCTCTTCCATTAGTGATGCTTTCCATGAATTTTTAATTTGGTGTTTGATCCCTTCATTTCAAGGATTTATGCTATGTTGATGAAGAGACTCTGAAGAGACTCTGTGCAAGCATTTATCAGCTTTTACATTTTCTCAGGCACATAGCTCCCATGGATACAGGAATTCTCATGCAAGACAACATAGTGTTTCATCAGCACTGCTACTCCTGAGCCTTCTTGCTTAGCAGTAACTTTAGACAATATTTCTTGAGTGCTGCACATATCTCCTTACATTGCACATTGCAACTGTGGAAAAGCTCCATAAATGTTTCTATTTCTGTAGCTTTCTTGAGCACAAAGAATAATTCTTGTGTAGACTTTAATTCATTTTGAGACATATATAAATGAAATTGCTGGAGTGGCTCCTTAGGCACTGATTCTCCATCAGAGAGCAATGCTCCACTTGATCTCAGCTATCTACATTATCCATGTGTATGCATTTTACTAAATGCCTCATGGCCCCTTGCTGGTACCATGCATTTGGCTGTCAGGTCATGGCAGGATAGTATGAACAGGCCTCAATATCATAAAAACTACATATGCTAAACCCAAGGTCAACATCATTCTAAATTGAGAAAAATAGAAAGTGTTCCCTCTAAGTACTGGAACAAGATAGGGATGCCCTCCTTCATGACTTTTATTCAATATCATCCTTGCAACCCCAACCAGAGCAATTAGAATTAGCAATTAGAAACATGCCTCAACAAGGTTGATTCACCATACAGAAATCGAGTCATAGAGCGAGCTGGCGGGTGAGTCAGGTCACCTGCACTATGAAGGTAGCAGGCAGGCACCCAAACTGCCTGCCTTGTGGAGCTAGGCAGGCGGCAGCCAACCCAACCAACCACCAGGCCAAGCACAGACGCCATCACTGAGCAACCCCACCTGACCACCACGCCAAGGTCTGTTGACATCGCGGAGCAAGTCAGCAGATCAGCCAGCCCACCTGCATCACAGAGCTAACCAGAGGCTTCTTTATATGCTGGTGCAGAGGAGACTAGAGGACTTTGACAAGACCCAGGAGTCAAGAAGAGGAGATATTGAGAGACTAGGGACCAGCTCAGAGACACTGGGTGAGTCTCTCCCACTGGTCGGGCTCCCCAGATGGGGCAGTAGTCCCAAAACGCAGGGAACTTCATGGAGTAGAGAGGCCCAGTGAGACTCCCCTGCTGGAGCCATGAACCCATTCAACTGGAGGCATTGCAGAGGAGGGCTGCACAGCAAGAGGCTTTGACACAGAGTGAGGGTCCGAGACCCAGGTGGTAGCTCTGGTCCCCAGGGAACAGAGCAGAGGAGGGCTGGTCAGAGTGGGAGTCCCTCACAAAGACAGGCTCCCCAGTCAAGGCGGTGATCAAGACCTCTGGGAACATCACAGAGAAGGGCTTCTGAGTCCAGGTGGTAGTTCTGGACTGAAAGGAACTGCTGAGAGGAGAGCTGCCCAGTGAAACTTCCCCACTGGGTGAGTCTTCACCTCTGAGCAAGACTTTCCCACCAGGGCAGTAGAACCAGAGACACAGGCCCAGAACAGACGTGCCACAGTCTGCAATCTAGTCCCTATTTGGCTGATGATCCATCAACACGTGCAGGTGCCTTTGCCCACTGTCAGGTAATATACCCCACCTGAAGTCCACCTCCCAGGAGGGGCAACTTCCTAGTGGAGCACCACATTATCAAGTTCCTCCAAGATTTCAGGCTACTGAAGGCTAAGAGGTGAGTTATTGGAAATCTACAGAGACAATATTAGTCAATAGAGGAAATCTGCAATATCCCAACATTTCACTACTAGAGGGGTAGATACCTGAGCAATATGAGAAAACAAGGGAAGAGAATGTCCCAAAGAAATCTAGATGGTATAGCAATAAAATCCAATGACAGCATGGCAGAAGAAATGTCAGAGGGGGAGTTCAGAATGTACATAATTAAAATGATCAGGGAAGCAAATGAGGGGATGAAAGAGCAAATTAAGGCATTGAATGATGAGATGAAAGAGCAAATGCAGGCATTGAATGATCCCACAAGTTGACAGTTAAAAGAGGAAATACAGGAAGCAAAAGATCATTTCAATAAAGAGATAGAGGTATTGAAAAATCAAACAAACAGAATACTTGAAATAAAGGAAACAAAAAACTAAATTAAAAAACCCATAGAAAGCATAATCAGTAGGATAGAACACCTGGAAGACAGAACCTCAGATATTGAAGACAAAATATTTAATTTTGAAAACAAAGTTGACCACAGAGAAGATGGTAAGAAATCATGAACAGAATCTACAAGAATTATGGGATATAATGAAATGGCCAAATTTAAGAATCATTGGGTTTGAGGAAGGCTTAGAGAAACAAACCAAAGGAATGAACAATCTATTCAATAAAATATCAGAAATTTCCCAAATCTGAAGAATGAAATGAAAAATCAAGAACAAGAGGCTTATAGGACTACAAATACACAAATTACAACAGACCCACACCAAAGCACATTATAATGAAATTACCTAATATACAAATGAAGACAGAATTTTAAATACTGCGAGAGAAAAGAACCAAATTACATTCAGGGGGAAATCAATACAGATATCAGCAGATTTTTCAATCCAGACCCTGAAAGCTAGAAGGGCCTGGAACAAAATTTTTCAAGCTCTGAAAGAAAATGGATGCCAACCAAGAATCTTATACCCAGCAAAACTTACCTTCAGATATGAACATGATATAAAATCCTTCCATGATAAACAAAAGCTAAAAGAATTTACAAAAAGAAATCCAGCATTACAGAACAGTCTCAGCAAAATATTCCATGAGGAAGAGATGTAAAACAACGATGTAAATCAGCAAAGGGAGGAACTACCAAAGGAACAGCCAAAAAAAGGAGAAATCATGTCATTTCTCAAAAAAAAAAAATGAGTCAAATGATCAGGAATACAAATCATATCTCAATTATAACCCTGAATATCAATGGCCTGAACTCATCAATCAAAAGATATAGACCAGCAGACTGGATTAAAAAGAAAGATCCAACAATTTACTGCCTTCAAGAGACTCATTTCATAAAAAGAGAATTGCACAGACTAAAAGTGAAATGATGGGAATAAACATACTGTGCACATGGACACAGCAAAAAATCCAGAGTATCCATCCTCATATCAGATGATGTGGAGTTCAAGCCAAAGCTAGTCAGAAGGGATAAAGAAGGACATTTCACACTGCTTAAGGGAAGCATAAATCAGCAAGATATAACAATCATAAATATCTATGCACCAAATAGTGGCTCATCCATGTACATGAAACAAATCCTTCTCAATTCCAGAAATCAAATAGACCACAACACAATAATACTAGGTGATTTTAACAGACCTCTATCACCACTAGACAGATCCTCCAAACTAAAATTGAACAAAGAAACCATAGATCTCAAAAACACAATCAATAATTTAGACTTAATGGACATTTACAGAATGTACAATCCACCAAAGAGTGGATGAACTTTCTTCTCAGCAGCACATGGATCCTTCTCTAAAATAGACCATATTCTATGCCACAAAGCTAATGTTAGCAACTACAAGAAGATAGAGATACTACCTTGTATTCTATCAGATCATATGGATTGAAATTAGAAATAAATGACAGAGTAAATACCAGAAAGTACTCAAACACCTGGAGATTAAATAATACACTATTGTATGATGAATGGATGACAGAATACTCAGGAAGGAAATTAAAACATTCTCAGAGGTAAATGAGAACAAAGAAATATCACATCAAAATCTCTGCGAAACTATGAAAGCAGTACTTAGAGGAAAAATTATTTCACAGACTGCATTCAATAAAAGAAGAAAAACAATCAACAATAAACAACCTAACACTACAACTCAAAGCCCTAGAAAAAGAACAGAGCAACACCAAAAGTAGTAGAACACAGGAAATAGCTAAAATCAGAGTTGAAATCAATGAAATTGAAACAAAAGAAAATATCAAAAAATTGACAAAATAAATAGTTGTTTCTTTGAAAACATAAACAAAATTGATAAACCCTTAGCCACACTAAGAAAGAGAAGGAGAGAGAAAATCCAAATTACTAAAATTCAGAATGAATAAGGAAATATCACAACAGACACAAGTGAAATACAAAACATAATTAGAAGCTATTTTGAAAATCTATACTCCAACAAAATAGAAAATCTCGAACACATCAACAGATTTCTGGATACATATGAAATAATAAACTGAACAAGAAGGATATACACAATTTAAATAGATCAATTTCAAGTAATGAAATAGAAGACATCATCAAAAGCCTATCAACAAAGAAAAGTCTGGGACCAGGTGGGTTCTCAGCCAAGTTCTACAAAACCTTTAAAGAAGAGCTCATTCCAATACTTCTCAAAGTATTTCCTGAAATAGAAGAGGAGGGAACCCTCCCAAACTCATTCTATGAAGCCAATATCACCCCTGATACCTAAACCAGACAGAGACACATCGAGGAAAGAAAATTTCAGACCAATATCCTTAATGAATATTGATGCAAAAATTCTCAACAATATCTTAGCAAATCACATACACAAATATATTAAAAAGATAGTGCACCACAACCAAGTGGGTTTTATCCCAGGGATGCAAGGTTGGTTCAACATTCAGAAATCAATAAATGTAATTCACCATATCAACAGACTTAAAGTCAAGAATCATATGATGATTTCAATAGATGCAGAAAAAGCATTTAATAAAATACAGCACCCCTTCATGCTCAAAACACTAGAAAAAATAGGGATAATGGGAACATTCCTTAACATTGTAAAGGCTATCTATGCTAAGCCCATGGCCATTATATAACATACCCATGTTATAGCATGATGTCTTCTGAAGCATGGGCGTCTTGTTCATTGTTTTGGTCCTGGGGTGCATTGAGCATCTTCACCCTCAATCTTCAATTGCTCCATCTGTCTTGTCAGTGGCATCATCTGCTTTTGTTATTGTGACTGGTCTGACATTTCTTGCCAGTACACAAATGGGCAATGTTGCTGATTCTGGAAAGACACAAGCAAAACCTTGACCTTGGGTCAGAAGAGGATGAGGACTGTTCCATTCATTTGTCAAGGGATCTTTCCGTCTAACCAATGGTAATGGTGATGGAGATGATAGAAGTGATCCCCAGTGTTTATAGGCAGGGGATATTCCATGTGAATCAAAAAGTTAAAAAATTTATGGTAAATAGGGAAGATATTAATCTTTCCCCAGAGGAGGATGAGTTTCCCCTTTCCTTTTGTATTTGAGCTTTTAAAGAATGCTTTACACATTCTATGATTTCCTGTTCTCATGGGTTATGAGGGATACCAGTAAGATGACGAATGTTGCATGATGTACAAAAATTGTTTAAATTGGGAACTAAGAAAACATGGCTCATTATCTGTCTTCAAGGACCAAGGTATTCCTATTATCAAGAATGCTTGCTTTAATACCTGAATGGCATGTTTTGTTTTCTCACCACTTAAAGCAGTAGCATAAGTGTAACTTGAATATGTATCTATAAATACATGAACAAATTT
Organism: Sciurus niger; assembly: GCA_020740815.1. Classification (NCBI taxonomy): domain Eukaryota; kingdom Metazoa; phylum Chordata; class Mammalia; order Rodentia; family Sciuridae; genus Sciurus; species Sciurus niger. The sequence continues at coordinate 198,088 of JAHUXG010018314.1, forward strand.
TAATTTTTCAAAAGAAGGTAATGAGTGACATCCATTTGCCATAACTTAATTGATTGTAGACCTCTAGGATTTACACCTTGAAATTGAAGAGGTCTTAAAGGCAATAAGCATGCACATTTAGCACACATTCGGACCAAATGTTTGCATGAGGAAATAGTTAGATCTGGATACAAACGATGTAGAGACTGAGCAGACATGTGAAATCTAGCATGTAGCTCTTTTGCCTGTTGAATTGGAGAAGAATCTATGTACATCATTAATTTATCAATAATCTAATTGCCTTTAGTTAGAGGTCCTTGTAAGTTAGTATGGTATCTTATGTGTTGAATAAGCCAAGGATTAGTTCAATTTTCTATTAGAAGCTTTAATGTGTCCATCACTTGATCTATCAGGCACAAAGAAGGTCTAAAAGTAGAGTATGGGAGATTTTTTGCTACTTAAGTTGCATAAGTGCAGTCAGAAAAGAGATTAAAAGATTCCAGGCAAACCTCAAAAGCCTTAATCATTGCTAATAACTCTTCTAATCATGGTAATCCATTAAAGTTTTCCTTTATTACTCTTTGTTTTTTAGGGGTGATATGATTACTATTCCCCAACAAGTTCTGTTTGCCTCCATAAAAATTACTGTGGCTTCTGGCAAAGGTTTAGACTGAGGAAAAACTCATTGAGTATCAATAGGTAATGTGTTCAAAGTTTGAAGAAGTTTGTCTTTAGGCAAATGATTTCTCCAGTAAATCCTTCCATCAGTATTTGACAATTTAAATTGTTAGCTAGTAATGAGGCAAATTGATCATGTGAAAAAGGGAGAATTATAGTATTGTGTTCCCATTCATATTGAGAACATATTATATTTTGTAATTTTTGAGCTAATAGCAACAGTGTATGCACCCATGAGTGTATCTTAGACAAATTACTTCTAGCCAAATGTATCCAAATATAAAGTTTCTGATTGATCAATTAACCCTGTAGGAGTAGATCTTGTAGATAGGACTACACCCAGAAGTGGTCTGAGAAGATCATATCGTCCTAAGTTCAATGATTGAATTTGCTTATTTATCAATTTTGGTCTCCTTAGCTTTTTTAGTCATAATTCTAGTGCTATTAGGATCAGATGAGCCTTCCAGAAAGCATAAATAATGGTTGTAATTGATTTGCAGTGACTGATAAGGCTGCATGAATCCAATTAATGTTTTCACATAATTGTTGTAATTCAGTGAAAGAATAGGAGTCTGCAAACTGTAACTGTGGCTCTAGAGGATGCACTCTGTCTGACACAACATATCCCCAAAAAAGAGTAAGGTGGCACCTTTTGGACTTTGTTAGAAGCAATATTAAGGCCCAAGTCTAATAAGTTTTGATAAATATTATTTGGTTAAATACTTTATTTAATATGTCTGCATCCTGATATGCTATTAGGATATTGTCCATGTAATGAATTTTGTAACATGAACCCTTCAATGGTCTTGTCGCATGTGCCACATAATGTTAACACATTGTAAGGCTATTTTTCATCCCTTGAGGTAATACTATCCATTGAATCCTCTTTGAGGGCAGACTATGATTAACTGTGGGAACAGTAAATGCAAAATATGGTTTATCTTCTGGGTGTAGGGGAATTGAGAAAAAACAGTTTTAACATCTATTATTATAATATGACAATTTTTTGGTATACAGGACGGGTGTGGCAGCTCTGTTTGTAAAGTTCCCATTTTTTTCATGTGAGCATTAATGACTCTTAAGTCATGTAATAACCTCCATTTATTTTTACCTCTTTTTTGAATAATGAATATAGGAGTATTATGGGGACTTGTAGAAGACGCAACGTGACCAGCTTTTAATTGTTATTCAACTAATAAATTTAAATGATTGACTTTTCCTGAGTTAATGGCCACTGTTACACCCATAAGGGGCTTATAGTGTCCCATTGCAATTTTATGGGATCTGACTTAATAAGCAGGACAGTGGGCTATAGAATTTGGGGTATCTCCCACTTTGACCTGTTTTGTCATGAGCAATTATATCATCATAGGAGGCTTTATCACCTGTGGCGATCACTGCACCCACACTTCCCAATAAATCTCTGCCAAATAAGTTGTTATGTAATCCTTCCACAACTAAAGGACTAATTGAGCCTTTATTACCATCCATGTCCTCCCAAACTACAGGATATTTAAGTTTGGGGGAAGGTTGTAGTCCTCCTATCCCCTGAACATTAGGTCCTTGTTCTGTTTTTCATCCTAAATTGCCAACTGCTTCCACTCTTAATAATGTTACTTTATGTGGGGGCGTCCGGAATTCCATCCAGTGCTTGACAAAGATCCTCTGGAGGATGATTGCAAAGGCTCATTCTAAAACAAATTGCCGGATGTTTTGCTCCGAAGCATGGTGTTTTCTCTGATAATATATTACTCATTTCAGTCTGAACAGATTGCTTAAGGGGATGAAGGGAATACAACAAAAATTCCAGAAAATATTACCTACAATCTGAAAAACAATGGGTCTTTATCACTAACAAAATTAACAATAATTTTGCAACCGTGCAATGAGTCCCTGAAAGCCTCTGGAGAAAATAGTTGTAGATCTGCCTTTGTCTCCAACAGGCTGGTTAAATTTTAACAGTGGTTTTGTTTATGTGTGGTAGTGAGGTAAGAGAATAAGGTTCCAAAACATTCCTTCCTTCCTACAAAGAATATGTCACCCCTATAATAAATGTTGGCACACAATATCCATTGGCACTACTGCCCTCCTGTAACCCTTAACTCAGCAATTTAGATATTAACCAGAGGGACCTAATAGAAATGGTCACATGAGATTACTTGTCTATCACTTTAACCACGAGAATAATAAGAATAGTCTTAGGTCACATAGAGTTTAGATATTAAGGAAATAAACATTGTATTAGCTCATCAATGTAGTTAGATATTCTTAAAACAATTGTGATTAGGTAAGGATGATCTGTAAGGTTGTTGTTTTCTGCCTATGCTTTGGAAACTTCTTTAATATTAACCACAAGACTGCCATTATAGCCTGAAGAAAAATGTATATAAACCCAGCCTTCCCCAGAATAAAGTGGGATTGATTGCACCAGAACTAGAGTCTGTCTTTCATTCTCCATCCATCGCCGATGCTGTCTCCCCGCGCCCCGTTTACCGGTGTGGAACCCATGGACTCCTGCTAGGGCTGGACCCCGGCAAGTGGCACCTAATGTGGGGCACTCTGGTAAACTCCCCATTTATTATTAATTTCTTTCCTTTTCGAGACAGCTACGATCCTGCCTGGGGTGCCGCGGATCCCTCGGTAGAGAAGGCCGACAAAGGATAGGCAGGGATAGACAGAACAGCTACAATGGGAGGTAGTGAAAGCAAAGAAAGAGCATTATTTATTGATATTGCTAAGCACTTATTAACTAAAAAAGGAATGCATGTAGGAACAGCTCAATTAAAAAGATTTTTTCATTTTGTGCAAGAATGTGCCTCTTGGTTTCCTGAACAGGAAAACTTAGATGTTAAAACCTGGAAAAAGGTAGGCGATGCTATGCATGCATATCATAGATTATATGGCAATGAAAGAGTCCCTGCTGATTCTTTTGCATTGTGGAATCTTTTTAGGGACTGTTTAGACCCTAGACATGAAAGTGAGCAGCTAAGTAAAAGGGTAAGATCACCAGACAAAACATCAGAAAAGGAGCCTTTGCTGACAGCCTCGGTTAAAAAATATACAGAGGAAACTCAGAATGAAAGTAAAAGTAAATCAGACCATGATGAAGACAGGAAAAAGAAGAAAGGTCTACCTGATCAGCTCTCCCCGTTTGATGAGGAGGACTTGGAAGAAGTCACTTTCAGATATCATAATGAGGATCCACCTTTGGTGGCTCCTGTTGTGCAGGCCATTCCTAAACCCCCAGATAAAATAAAAAGGAAAGTTCAAAAGGTAGGATTTTTAGGTGCTGTTCGTGAGGCACAAGAACAGGGAGATGTTAGTATTTGTTGCCCTGTAGTATGGGCTATAGATGTGGGAGGAGAGCCTCATTGGGAGCCTCTCTCTCTTTTAAAATGTTAAAAGAACTAAAAGCAGCCATAAAAGATTTAGGACCTACTTCCCCTTATACTCTGCAGCTAGTGGAGAATGTCCTTCTCCTGTGGCTGTCCCTAAAGGCTATCATATTATAGTCATTGATTTACAAGATTGCTTCTTTACTATTCCTTTAGTTAAACTAAATAGATGGTGTTTTGCTTTTAGCTTACCATCGCCTAACTTACAAAGGCCTTATCAAAGATTTCAATGGAAAGTATTATCTCACGGAATGAAAAATAGTACTACATTATGACAAAAATTTTAGATCAAGCTTTAATTAATTGTAGACAAAATTATCCAGACTGCTACATGATTCACTATATGGATGATATATTGATTACACATTCTCAAAGCCATTTGTTACAAATAATATTACAGGATTTAATTAAAGATTTACAGAGGTGGGGTCTGATAGTGGCTCCTGAAAAAATTCAACAGGAACCTCCTTATAATTATCTAGGAAGAACTATAAAAAGAGATTGTGTCAGCTCTCAAAAGTTACAAATTCGAAAAGACAAACTATTAACGTTAAATGATTTTCAAAAATTATTGGGAGATATAAATTGGATTAGACCTTATTTAAAACTCTCAACTAATGATTTAAAACCTTTGTTTGAAATACTAAAGGGTGATTCAGATCCTAACTCAAGTAGAATATTAACTAAAGAAGGAGAACAAGCCTTAAAAGTTGTTGAAACTGCAATTCAAAAACATTACTTGTAACAAGTTAATTATAAATTGCCTTGGGTTTTTATTGTGCTAAAAATGAAACATACTCCAACAGGTTGTTTATGGCAAAATGATCCACTTGAATGGATACACTTGCCAGTATCAGGAAAGAAAATATTAATGTCTTATCCTACTATGGTAGCTTCTTTGGTATTAAAGGCCAGATTTAGAAGTAAAGAATTGTTTGCTTGTGAAATGCATGAAATAATTATTCCTTAAACAAGAGAACAATTTGACCAATTATTACAAATTGGTGATCAATGAGCTATTGCATTTCTAAATTTTACAGGAAAAATTTATTTCCACTTGCCCAATAATCCTTTACTACATTTTTTACTTCAAACAGAAATAATATTTCCTAAATGGTGCTCCTCAACTCCAATTAACAATGCTATGTTAATATTTATAGATGGGTCATCAAATGGAAAAGCAGTTACAATAATTAATTCCCAACCTACAGTTCTATGGACACAAGAAACTTCTGCACAACGAACTGAATTAGAAGCAGTCATTTATGCTTTCAAAACTGTTGCTCAACCCTTTAATTTGTACACAGACTCACTATACATTGTTAAACTGTTTCCAACCATAGAAACAGCAACGCTCTCCTTTTCCTCTAAAATTACACATAGGTTACAAAAACTTCAATATCTAATTCATAACAGAACTTCACATTTCTTTATAGGTCATATTCGGGGACATTCTGGATTACCTGGTCCCCTTGCTCAGGGGAATACCCATGCTGATTACTTAACTAACAATTTTATTTTAACAGCTATAGAAGAAGCTATTATATCACACAAAAATCATCATCAAAATTCATCTGCCTTATAAAAACAATTTCATATTTCTAGAGAAGAAGCTAGAACTATTGTTAAAAATTGTCATGTTTGTCCTAAATTTATTCCTTCTCCACAGATGGGAGTTAATCCTCGAGGACTTTTACCTAATGTCTTATGGCAAATGGATGTAACTCACATATCAGAATTTGGAAAACTGTCTTATGTTCATGTTACAGTTGATACCTTTTCTCATGTTATTGTGGCCTCAGCCAGAACTGGGGAAGCCTACAAAGATGTGATTCAACATTTATTCCTTTGTTTTTCTGTTTTAGGAATGCCTAAAAAATTAAAAACTGATAATGCTCCTGCTTATACATCAAAAACATTTAAATTTTCTGTTCCAGGTTTAATACTTCTCATTCTACAGGAATTCCTTATAACCCACAAGGACAAGCAATAGTAGAAAGGAGCCACCAAAGATTAAAAATACAAAAAAATAAGCTAAAGGAGGGAGAGCTTAAATACTCTTCCCCACATCATATTTTACAACATGCTTTGTTTGTTTTAAATCATCTAAATACTGACAAGGAGGGAAATACTGCAATGATGAGACATTGGGAAAGGAAAAGGTCAAAACAAAGTTTAGCAAAATGGAAAGATTTATTATCTGGTAAATGGAGAGGACCTGATGTCTTGCTAACCTCTGGTCGAGGCTATGCTTGTGTATTTCCACAGGATGCAGAAACACCTTTGTGGATTCCAGACAGATTAATACATCACTACAATGAGCCCTATTCGAAGTAGGAAGAACAAAAAGTATTGGATCCCTTACCAACCCAATCAGACGGACGAAAATGGGCTAGTATTTATGATGAGACGGTTGCGTCTTGCACAATCATCTGCAACTCACAACTCAGACCTGCCGACTTGGGGACAAGTGAAACGCCTGACTGCCGCTGCTGAACACATGGTGAACAGCTCCAGAAAACCTAAAACCCCAGAGGCTTTGTTTTTTACATTGATTGTTCTCTTTTCGACTCAGGTACTGCCTATTCATGCTTATGATAATGAAGGGAAATCTTACTGGACCTATTTTCCAAATCCTCCCTTACTGCATCCAACTACTTGGAGCAGATCTAATATTAAAGTATTTACTAATGAGCCTCAATTACTTGGAGGGATTTCAGATTCTTTAATACCACATAAAATAGCATTTACAATTACATTTCATGGAATTACTGAAGAGACACCAATGTGCTTTAGTACAGATAATCTACATGTGCCATTGGGATGTCTCTCTTTAAGTTATAGGACTTACATTACTGATTATCCAGGAGAAGAAGACAATGAAAGAGATATATGGTCCCTAGAGATAACCTCACTTGGATATGCTAATTATAATGATACAATATTTCAGTGACTTTACCACCTCCTTTTAAACCGTGTGACGACTTTAACAGTCATAAAGACAGCTCTTGGAATCTACTCAATTTAGAAACAGATTTCCCAAAATGGTTAGAATATGGTTTTCATCATACTGCACTACAGTTTAAGCCACAAAGCTCTGCTACTACTATTACAGATTATTCTGTGTCTTCTCCTAATTTTGATTATAAACTTTGGTTAAAGATAAGATGAAATAAAACAGTACATTTTTATTTTAACACTTTTCATACCAATGAGCCTACTCATAGATGGTTTACTCCTGGATGGGTAACACTCATCTATCGGAGTGACCTTATAAATGGTAAATTCTCTTACTTTCCTGACTTGTGTAAACTATTAGCAAGCTACTAATGTAGTATTACTACAAAGACCTAAGTTAAGTAAACCTAATGACTTTGCAGTACGTGCTTGTATAAATGCTCCTCATGCTATTCTTATGTCTACCATAAATAATTTCAATATCACTAAAAATAAGGAAGCTTATAACATGTATTGCCATGATTGTGTTCTTACTACTTGTATTAATTCAACCATGTCTAAAGATTTAAAGGTGTTTTTAATTGTACATCAGCCTAATTATGTTATATTGCCAGTAAATTTTACAGAATCTTGGTACGATGACCCAGGTGTTGAAATTTTAAAAACAGTTAATGAACTTTTAAGACCAAAAAGATTTGTTGCAGCTTTGATCCTAGGAATAACAGCTTTAATCAGTATAATCACTTCCTTAGCTCTCTCAACCACAGCGCTTGTACAGGAAATTCATACCGCTTCACATGTAAATGATTTATCTCATAATGTCTCTGTGGCTTTAGCAGCACAAGAACAAATTGATAAAAAATTAGAAACTAGAATTAATGCTCTTGAAGAAGCTATTCTCTTTATGGGCAATGAGATTCAAAATATTCAAACTAGAATGATGACTAGATGTCATGCTAATTATAAATGGATTTGTATTTCTCCTTTAAAGGTTGATAATAATACTAATTGGGAACAAGTTAAAACTCACCTTAGAGGAGTTTGGAATAATATTAATATAGCACCAGATATCAATGCTTTACAACTACAAATAAGAATGTTGAGTCAGGCTCATCTCTCGGTTGTTCCAGCAGATAATTTGGCCTCCCAAATATTTTATAATATAAAAACAACTATATTTAATAGTACATTCCTAAATACAATATTACAATATGGATTGATTGGAGTATGTATTTTAATTTTAATTCTTTGTCTTCCAGTCATCCTCCAAGTAATCCTCAGACTAGTCAAGAAAATAAAAATTCCAGAAGGCCTCTTCACTTTACAAAATAAGAAAGGGGAAGTTGCGGGGGCGTCCGGAATTCCATCCAGTGCTTGACAAAGATCCTCTGGAGGATGATTGTAAAGGCTCATCCTAAAAGGAATTGCCGGATGTTTTGCTCCGAAGCATGGTGTTTTCTCTGATAATATATTACTCATTTCAGTCTGAACGGATTGCTTAAGGGGATGAAGGGAATACAACAAAAATTTCAGAAAATATTACCTACAATCTGAAAAACAATGGGTCTTTATCACTAACAAAATTAACAATAATTTTGCAACCGTGCAATGAGTCCCTGAAAGCCTCTGGAGAAAATAGTTGTAGATCTGCCTTTGTCTCCAACAGGCTGGTTAAATTTTAACAGTGGTTTTGTTTATGTGTGGTAGTGAGGTAAGAGAATAAAGTTCCAAAACATTCCTTCCTTCCTACAAAGAATATGTCACCCCTATAATAAATGTTGGCACACAATATCCATTGGTACCACTGCCCTCCTGTAACCCTTAACTCAGCAATTTTGATACTAACCAGAGGGACCTAATAGAAATGGTCACATGAGATTACTTGTCTATCACTTTAACCACGAGAATAATAAAAATAGTCTTAGGTCACATAGAGTTTAGATATTAAGGAAATAAACATTGTATTAGCTCATCAATGTAGTTAGATATTCTTAAAACAATTGTGATTAGGTAAGGATGATCTGTAAGGTTGTTGTTTTCTGCCTATGCTTTGAAAACTTCTTTAATATTAACCACAAGACTGCCATTATAGCCTGAAGAAAATTGTATATAAACCCAGCCTTCCCCAGAATAAAGTGGGATTGATTGCACCAGAACTAGAGTCTGTCTTTCATTCTCCATCCATCGCCGATGCTGTCTCCCCGCGCCCCGTTTACCGGTGTGGAACCCATGGACTCCTGCTAGGGCTGGACCCCAGCAACTTTAGCTCCTGTATCTATTATACCCTTAAATGTTATTCCATTGAGCTTAACTTGCATTCTAGGCTTATTGATTTGCACTGGAATTGTCCACATTACTTTTGGAAAATTTGTCCCTCTCAACTGTGGTACTGAGGGCTGCCTTTTTTACCCAGATTAAAGGCTTCCCCATATTATCTGATTTGGATCTATAGTCTCTAGCCCTTTATGACATTTTGGACATCTAGAAGAAGGGATGTTCCATGATTGACCTTGTTTAGTGTTTTTAGATAGGTGTTCTCTTGAAAAGTGTCCCTTTCCTCCACAAGTCCAGCATATATTTAAGTCTTTCTCTGGAATCCTTCCCTTTACATCTAAGGAAGCAGCTAAAGCTTCTGCTAAAGCCATAGCCTGAGTAGAATTTGTTCCTACATCTCCGCATGCTAACAACCAATCATCCATGTCTCCATTTCTAAATGGAGCTATTGCTCGTCAGCATTCAGATGTTTCCCCCTTCAAATACCAGCTCTCTAAGTAGCGCCTCTGCCACTGCCTCAAGTTCTACCTTGTGATTAACTACATCTGTGGCTCTCACCACAAAATCTGCCAAACTTTCATTAGGCATTTGGATTAGCTTAACTAATGGCTTAGAAGATTCCTTAGTAGGGACTTGTCATAGACCCTTGAGATCACATGATCAAACCTGATCAAAATATTGGGCAGTTCCAATGCCTCTGTAGCCGGAGGTGCATAAATTCCATTACCCTGCAAACAATCCATGTTTAAAAGCACATCAGTTGTTCTATTTCTTTCGGCTTGTTGTTCACATTGATCCAGATAAGCAACTTACCAGAGTAAAAATTGCCCTCCAGGCAAACAGGCATGCATCAGCTGCATCCAAAGGGACAGTTTAAATTCAGGCTAATTCAGTCTATCATCTGATCAAAGTATGTGGATCTTATGCTGTCCTCCAGGGCAGTTTTTCTCAATGATTTTATGGTTTCAGGTGGTTTCAGATACCACCGTAGCAACCTTTGAGCATTTATTACAGGATTAGCTGGAAAGGGTTGAATTACATCATCATTAAGCTCCAAAAACATTTTAAAAGATGATGCAAAGGGCCACGCATTTGAACCTGCAGTAAGGTCTCTAGCATCGCACGTCTTTGTAAAGTTCCTCCCATGGGAACTTTCCTTTTTTACCAGAGGGAGCTGTCGCATCACTCTTTTGCTTTGGATAGGGCAGAGAAAGCCATGAGGAATGTAGACATACAAGTTTCTCCACCGAGATTAATGACTTAGGAATGTCCTGTTCTCCAGTTACTTGCAGAGAATGAGGAGGAACAGCTCAAGGGGGGTTATTCTTTACTATCTCCTCGTGGTCCCCTCAATCTTCCCTGGGCTGAACTACAGGTTTTGTTTCACTTTCTTCTATAGTTCGAGAGAGTAAAATTTCCGGATCTACATTCTCTGTCGGAACTCCCTTTAAACAGGCATAAATTGCCATTATAGAATAAGATGATGCTGGTGGGACTAAACTTTCTCTTACTTCTGCCTTCCTAGCAACATATAAACCCTTTCTCCAAACTTCACGCTCCCAGACATTATCTGCAGAACCCCAAGGAGCTATTTTTTGAACCTTTTCCCAACATGCTATTAGCTCCTTTTCAGACACCTTAACTTGTCTGCACCATAATAATTCTTTCAAAAAATTCACTTGCAGCTCCTTTGCTCAAGGAGGTAAATTACCCATTAAGGAGTGTCACATACCCGACCTGAAGAATGTAAACAAGGAGAAATGTAGCTGTTCAGAGGTGTGTTTGCTTGGGGTGAGGACGAACAATGCCTACCCTACCTAGCCTTACCCAGCATACATTGGAGAATGAGCTCTGAAGGCACAGATCTAATTTTATTTAGAGTTGCACAGGACATATATAGGCACATTATTCAATCAGGTTAACACGCTTTTTAAAGTATAACAGAGTCAGCCTGTAGGTGAACTATACGTTGAGGGTCGAGGTAGTACAAACAAACCAAGTATGCCTAAGTAATTCTGCCCAGCAGCAGGTCTGAGACAAAGGACTGGGGGAATGCCAAGCTCCAGCGCAGGGCATGAGGCAAGGCAGTGCAGGTGCACTCAAATCACAGCTTTCTGGGATGCATGACAGAACGAGGCCTCCCCTGAGTTGAAACTCAGCCTCAGCAGTTGCAAAGACATGCATTCCATGGTGAGTTTTTACCATTACCTCAGTTTCTCTGTTCAGACTGTTTGGCTTACTTAGACCATGGTGTCAGTGACTGCTGTCAGATTAGCTTGAGGAATGTTCCCTACAAATCATCTCAATGGATGCATAAAACATTGATAAAGTTCAACATCCCTCATGGCAAAAACTGAATAAACTGGTTACACGAGAAATACCTCAACACAATAAAGTCTCTGTAAAATAAGTCAAATGCCAACATCACACTGAATGGGAAGAACTGAAAGCAATCCCTCTAAAATCTGGAATAGAACAAGAGTATCCACTCCCACCACCCTTTTTCAATAACGTTGGAAACTTTAGCCAGGGCAGTCAAACGAGAAAGAAATAAGAGGGATACAAATAGGAAAAAGCAAGAGAAATTCCCTCTCTTGGCAGATGATATTATTCTAATACCTGGAAATATCTAAAAAGTGCACCAAAAATCTCGTAGAACCAAGAAATTTTGCAAAGTAGCCCGTTACATAATCAATATATAAAAATCAGTAACTTTCCTGTATGTCATCAATGAACTCACTGAGAAGAAAACCAAAAAAACAATCCCATTCATAATAGACTCAAAAAATAAAAATAAAATTCCTAAAAATAAGCTGAAGGAGGTAAAAGAGCTTTATAGTGAAGGAAGATATTGAAAAATCCTAGAAGATGGGAAGTTATCCCATGTTCATGGACTGGGAGAATGTTAAATGACCATACTACTGAGGGCAATCTATAGATTGAATACAATCTCCATCAAAATATCAAGGATGCTCTATTCAAATCAGAAAAAGAAACCATCCTGAAATTCACAAGGAAGCATAAAAGACCCCACATTGCCAAAGCAACCCTGAACAAAAGTAAAAATTGCCAACTGCAGCACAATACACAATTTCAAAATATACTCTAGAGCCATAGTAACAAAATGGTGTGCTACTGGCATGAAAATTGACATGCAGACTAATGAGATAGAAGAATAGACCAAGTAATAAACCCACACAGTTTGATCTTCCAATTCTCCTAAAGGCCATACATATACACTAGAAAAAAGACAGTCTCTTCAGCAAATGATGCTGGGAAAACTGGACCTCCACCTGCAGAAGAATTGAAACTAAAACCCTGTCCCTCACCCTGCACAGAAGTCAACTTAAAATGGATCAAGACCTTAACTAAGACCTGAAATTGTGAAACTGCTAGAGAAAAACCCATGAAGATACAGGTAGAGATAATGACTTCCTGAATGGGACTCTGATGGCACAGAAAATAATAGCTAGAATTCACAGATTCTTGTTCTCAAATTAGATAGCTTCTGTACAGCAAACTGGAGAATCAACAGAGTGAAGAGACAATCTTCAGAATGAGAGGAAAGCTTTGCCAGATACTCCTCCCCTTGGATATCCACAGTACATAAAGAACACCAAAAATCAACAACAAAAATTAATCCAGTTAATAAATGGGCAAAAGAGCTGAATAATCACTACTTGAGAGAAGAACGAAAAATGACCAATAAGTGCACAAAATATGCTCAATATCTTAGCCATCAGGGAAATGAACATAAATATTACATTGAGATTTCCTCTCACTCCCATCAGAATGGCTATTATCAAGAAAACTAACTAGGAGTCATGGTGCACTCCTGTAACCCCATAGACTTCAGAGGTTAAGGCAGGAGGATCTTGGGTTCAAGGTCAACATCAGCCACATGATGAGACTCTAAGAAACTCAGTGAGACCCCATCTCAAAATTTAAAAATTAAAAAGGGCTGGGGATATGGCTGAGTGGTTACATGCCCCTGGGGTCAATCCCTCATACCAAAAAAAAAGGAGCAAAGAAAAAATATAACAACTGCAGGAGAGGAAGTGGGGGAAAAGAAACCCTCATGCTCTGTTGGAGGAAAAGCAAATTAATATAGCCACTATGGAAAACAATAAAAAGTTTCCTCAAAAATCACAAGTAGATTTCTTACATAGTCCAGCTGGACTAGTCTTGGGTACATATGTTCAGAAATCAGAGTGTCCATACTGTAGAGAACCTGCATGATCCCCGTTACTGTTGCACTATTCACAACAGCCAAGTTGTGGGATAAGTGGGACACCCATCAGTGGTTGAATGGATAAAGAAAAGGTGGTCCATGATGGAGTATTATTCTGCCATAAAGAAGAACAAAATCATGTTGCTTACATAAAAAGAGATGGAACAGGAGATCATCACGTTTAGTGAAGTAAGTCAAACTCAGAAAGACAGGTATCACATGTTGGATCTAGAAGAAAAACAAAGACAACATGAAAACGGAAATGGGGCCTTTAGGAAAGGGAAAGGAATTAGGGAAGTCAAGAGGGCAAGCTACCATCCAAGCACAATGTATGAACGTGCAGATTCACCACAATGAATCCCAGGGTTGTTTACAAAGAGTATGCAATAATAATTAAAATATTATCATAAATAATAGAGTTCACAACTTATCTATTATATTGATAAATACTGGCTTCCACAGTGACATTCTAAAAGAGCAAGAGAGAAGGGAAGGTTTCTTATGAAAAAGTTAATTCACATACAAGAAATGAGGGCTGAGGTTGTGGCTCAGTGGTAGAAGGCTTGTCTTCCTAGTGTGAGGCAATGGGTTCGATCCTCAGCAACACAGAAAATAAATAAAATGAAATAAAGGCATTGTGTTTACCTACAACTATAAAATATATTTAAAAAGGAAAAGATAATGGACTCAGCCACCACTGTAGTCCCTGACTGGTGAGGTGCTCAGTGAGTGACCACGCTTCTGGGTGAAGGTGCTTGAGTGTGGCAGACATCATCCATGTGCCACCATCTGCCTTGGAGGACTCAAGCCTGAGATCTTTCTGCCCAGGCACGGGGCCTGCTGGGGACTCAGCAACCCTCAAGTAAGAACAATGTGAGCACAATGACTCACAGTGGTTGGTGCATGAACAGGCAGGATCTCCTACCACCTCAAGGGAGTCCATTCCAAGGCTGTTTTTACACCTCTTCCCACAGATCCCAACCATGCCTGTGGTCACCAACTTAATAACATTTTATGACTTTGTCCCCTCCAGACGCCACTTCTCCACTCCCTTCCAATGGGAGCTCTGCTCTCAAATGCTCTTGTCAGGAAAAACCTTAGGAGGACCACAACCAACAGCACTGGTGTCAGAAGCAGTACCCAAAAGCAGACCCTCTGACGGATTCTGGAATAAGCCACCAGCCACAGGGACACATTCCCAGACTTTTATATATATGTATATATTTTAGTTGCAGATGGACACAATACTTTTAACTAATTTGTTTTTCTATCTTCATTTTTGTTTTCATTTTTATGTCTTCTAATTAGGGCTAAGGAACAGAGCAGGCACTTCACAGAAGAAGACACACAATCAATCAACAAACAAGAAAAAACAACACTAGTAATTAGAGAAATGCAAATCAAAACTTCTCTTCCATATCCTCTCACTCCAGTCAGAATGGCAATGATCAAGTATACAAGCAATGATAAGTGTTGAAAGGATTTGGGGGGAAAATTACACTTATACATTGCTGGTGGGACTGAAAATTGGTGCAACCACTCTGGAAAACAGTGTGGTGCTATCTTAGAAAACTTGGAATGGAACCACCATTTGACCCAATTACCCCACTCCTAAGTTTATACTTATAAGACTTAACATCTGCATAATAGAGTGAGGCAGCCACACCAGTGTTTATAGCAGCTCAATTCATAATAGCTAAGTTGTGAAATGAACCTAGATGCCCTTCAATAGGTGAATCGATCAAGAAACTGTGGCATACATACAAAATGGTATATTACTTTATTTATTTTTATGTGGTGCTGACAATATAACACAGTGTCTCACATGTGCTAGGCAAATGCTCTACCACTGAGCCACTCTGCAGGGCAATTTCCAGTCACTTTTATGTTTTATTTTCTGATATGGTCTAGCTAATTTGTATAGGTTGGCCTTGAAATTGCAATCCTCCTGCCTCAACCTCTGGAGGTGGCAGGATTATAGATGAGCACCAATATTCCCAGTCAGATGATTGATCTAAACAATAAAGATAAAATGCTAAACCTCCTTTTGGGGGGGCATACTGGCAATTGAACTCAGGGACACTCAACCTCTGAGCCATATCCACAATCATATTTTGTATTTTATATAGAGACAGAGTCTCACTGTGTTGCTTAGTGCCTTGCTTTTCCTGAGACTGACTCTGGACTCGGATTCATCCTGCCTCAGTCTTCCCAGCTGCTGGGATTACAAGCGTGCACCACCACAACCTGCAGCAGTAAAGTTTTTTTCTAAAAAATAGATTTTCCTTTAATTGTTTCTGCCTTCAACTTAATTGGTTACTACTTTTATATTTCTGATTCCCTGGCTGGGGTCCAGCTCAGTGATAGCATGCTTGTCTAGCACATGTAAGGACCCTGATTGGATTCCCAGTGTCCTTAATGAATATATAAGCCTTTCTGATTTCCTTCTTTCTGATTAGTTTGGATTTGTTTGATGTTCTGGTTTCCTAATGTACACAGACTATTAGTGTGAGAACTTGCTCAGGTTTTTGTATAAAAATTTAATGCTACAAATACTTAGCCAGAAATTCATAGAGGTGAAGTGTACCAATGTCTGCAAATTACTTTCAAATGATTCCAGAAAAAAATATGCATACATAAGAAGAGTGGCAAACAAATGTCGCTAAAGCTTACAAATTGTGAAGAATGACAAAGAATATGTGGGGCATGGTGGTGCATGCCTGTGATCCTAGCACCTCGGGGGCTGAGGCAGGAGGAGTACAAGTTCCAGGCCAGCCCCAGAAACTTAGCAAGCGCTCCACAAATTAGAGAGACCGTGTCTCAAAGTAAAATATTAAAAGGACTGGAGTGTGGCTCAGTGGTAGAGCACCCTGAGTTCAATCCCAGGACCACACACAAAAACTATTTTGGCCTTCCACCTTTCTGTGGGTTTGAACTTTCTGTCCAGTCTCCAATCATAACAGTGTGGTATTGCACCTGTCCCATGCACAGTGGCCTGTGCCCTTGTTAGCTGAGCAGCCTGCAGGCAGGCACAGCCTAGAACCAGATCCTTAGCCAGGGTGCAGTCCCCACCTTCATTCTGGAAAGCAGCTGGAGATCCTGGGGGAATGAGGTGGTGGACAGTGAGGACCTCATGCATCTTCCTGCAGCCTGGAGAGTGTGGAGTCCTCCTGTGGCCCATCCAGCTGTTGCTACATGGCCTGGGCACCTCTGGGATCCACAGCACCATCTCTGAGGTGACCTGTTCATGGAACTCTGTTCCACTAGGGAATGTCCCATTATGTGTGCAGGCAAACACATGCAGACACACACGAAAGCCTGCACCCCACCAGCATCACCTGCAGTTTCTCCCCTTAGACAGTCATTTCTTTGTATTGAATTGTCAGCCCTTCTAAGAGCAACTGTCCTTGGGTGTCCAAACAGTGAAGCAGTGTGGGAAAGTGGGGAAGTCAGGCATAAGATGCCCTCCAAGGGGCATGGGAGGTCAGGGCAGTTCCAGGCATGATTTTCAGGTGGTTGCTAGTCCCTGGGAATGGGAAGGCCAAAGGACCTTAAGACTCACAGTCAGGGCAGGTTCCCAGGCATGGGGACTTGAGCTTCTGTGCCCAGAGGGTAGTTTCTTGGGAGGGTGACCCCAACTCCCAAGAGAAAAAGTTAAGAGCATGTGTGCTCCTGTGCAGACCATAGGGACCCAGTCTGGGTCAAGGGTCTTGCCCTGGGCCCTGGACCCAGGTCAGAGGCAAATTCCTGAACACCCCCTGCCACCTCCCATGATCAGCAACTGTCACCTGGTGAGGCAGCTCCTTCACCATCCACCTGGATCAATCACATGAATGGGCCACTAACCTAGCCAGTGTCTGGGCAGGAAATTCATTGAGGGGAGACATCCTACACCTTCATGGGGTTCACAATTTAATCCTATTGCTTTTGCTCACAATCCCTACACCTCCAGTCCACCCCAATCAGCCCTAGACTCTCTGGCCTCATCCAAACCTAAAAGGTTCCTTTCTGCCCACTTCTCCTACCTTAGCCTTTGGTCTCTTCTTCAGGCCTCATTGCAACAGACCATGCCTGGACCCCCAGGGCCTGAAAACTCAACCTACACCTCCCTTGGCCTCAGTGTGACCTCTACCCTGTGGGAAGGACCTAAAGGTCAGTAATAGAGAGAGTCCTGGCTCCTTCAGCGTCAGGGTGGCCCCTGACATCCTGGAGCATCCCATGGACTTGGTATCTTTTGGGCTTTCCAACTCATGGGTCTAGGGGCAGAAAGGCAGTCCTCCTCACTCAGCAAATGTTTACTGACAGTTTCTGAGCTAGGCAGTGGGGCACAGTGGTGGGACAAATGAGAGCCCCAGCAGGAGAGGGACGAACATTTATGGCCCCCACAGCACAGGAGGAGGCTGCCCTGCAGGGAAACCAGGGAAGTGGCCTGAGGAGGTGCGTGCCAGGCCTGGAAGGATGGCAGAGGCTACCACAAGATCAACGTGTTGTCACTGCTGCTCACAGGCCTGAAGCCAGGCTCCTTGGTGCTGCTGCAGCTTGTCCTCCCAGAACAACTTCAGGGGAAGGTCACTGCCTCATCTTGCCAGGGACAACCTCTTGGCACAGTGGGGACCAGGCACAGAACCTTGTGGGAGGGTGGTGTAATGGAAGGAGAGAGAGGAGGGTGACAGCTAGAGAGGGGAAAAGACACCTGCAGCCCTTCTGCCTGGGACAAGTGTGGCTTCTGGGGACACCGAAAAGGACCTCAGGAAAGTTCTGCCCTCCCTCCCCCTATAGGCAATAAGGAGGTGTCCTCTGCACAGAGTTTAAAAACAATAAGAAATGAATGAAAGGCCTATCAAATTCTAAACATCAGTGATAAAATATTCCTTCCCCCACTCTAGCCCCCAAAACATATGGAGCAACAGGTGCAAATTAGACTTAACAGCTGTTCTGTTTTCAAAATCTCTCTTTTGTTGCATTTGATTTGTACTTATGGATACAACTCATGTCTGTTTCCAGTCTTGATATAAACTTTGCTTTTACAACCCAACTCCAGGTTCCACCATCAAGATGACTATATCAGCACCTGGGATACATGCACCTTGGCCTATGGACTTGATGTCTCTGGAACTGATTCCTCCTCCATAGGTCAGTTCTCACTTCACAGGACCCTGAACACTAGGGGAATATCCACCATGCAGAGAGCAGGGTAAGGAGCAGGAAGACACTGGCTATTGCTACCTGGGAGACCACACAGAAATACCAGTGAAGGTTTGGTGGAGGAGGAGAGGCTGGAGAGTGTGATGGAAGAGAGATGAGGACCAAGATGGGTCAGGATGCACTCTACTGTCATGTATAACTAATTAGAACCAATTAAAATATTTTTAAAAGAATATACCTTGAAATACATTGTCTACATATGTCCTTAACTATATAAAAAAAGAACTCCTTAGTACTTTAAGATACAGAGGTTGAAACTTTGGTTTACTTCAGTACATTAATATTTCACCTTAAATAACTTTAACTGATTGTACTAACTATGGTAAACTTAGATACACAAAAATTTTGTGAGATTTACCCTCCACTAAACATACACGACTTACTTAAGCATTCTAAAATTTTTAACTTTACCACATAAAAGACTTTCTTATCCAGAAACAGTTCTTTTTCCTTCTACTTTCTATATTGCAATATATTTCCACACCTAGAACTCTTGTTTGTCTCTTTCCTTGCTGTTGAAACCTTTTAAAAGTCATATTTTAAAAAGTCCTCATAAAATTTCTAAATTTAGACAAATTACTCCACTTTAGTAGCAGGAATACTTTGTTTTTATGGCATTTTAATTGATACCTACCTGAAAACTTTTTTACTCTTTGTATATGAAATTATATCTGAAAGATTCTTAACTCTTAGTAACATTGTTTTGAGTGAAGACTCAGAAACAAAACATTCTCAAACATTTTCTACTTACCAATTCATGAAAACACATTCAATGTTTAAAAATATATTACCTGATGGAATTTAAGAAGTTAAGAGTTCTTGATTTTATATTTAGTAGTTGATGTTTCAGCATTTTAACTTTGTAATTTAATCAGATGTCTCCTTTACTGAACATGTTGATGAGGATTGATCCCATTTATGTTAAATTTAATTCACTCATTTTTAAGGATAAAAACTGGGTTATTATACAATTATACTTAATAGTATTATCCATCTCTTCCCTATTGAAGAATAGTCCTAGAAGCAATGAATAATACATTTTAGACATTTAATAGAAAGTTTCCAACTTCCAAGGTTTTCTTCAATTTCTTTCCTCAGTGTTCTGTAGTTTTCATTATAGAGGTCTTTCACCTCTTTTATTAGACTAATTCTGATTCCCAAGTTTTTTTTTTTTTTTTTTTTGAGGTTATTGTGAATGGGGTAGTTTTCCTAATTTCTCTTTCAGAGGATTTATCACTTATGAATAGAAATGCATTAGATTTATGCATGTTGACTTTATATCCTGCTATTTTGCAAAATTCATTAGTTCTAGAAGTTTTCTGGTGAAGTTTTTTGGATCTTCTAAATACAGAATCATGTCATCAGCAAATAGTGATTGCTTGAGTCCTTCTTTTCCTATTTGTATCCCTTTAATTTCTTTGGTCTGTCTAATTGCTCTGGCTAGTGTTTCAAGGATGATGTTGAATAGAAGTGGTGAAAGAGGGCATCCCTGCCTTGTACCAGTTTTTAGAGAAAATGCTTTCTGTTTTTCTCCATTAAGAATGATGTTGGTCATGGGCTTAACATAGATAGCCTTTACAATGTTGAGGTATGTTCCTACTGTCCCAATTTTTTCTAGTGTTTGAGCATGAAGCAGTATTGTATTTTATCAAGTTATTATTCTGCATCTATTGAAATAATCATATGATTCTTAACCTTAAGTCTATTGATATGATGAATTATATTTATTTCTGGATTTTGAACCATCCTTGCATCCTGGATGAACCCCGCTTGATTGCAGTGCACTATCTTTTTAATATGCTTTTGTATGTGATTTGCCAGAATTTTGTTAAGGATTTTTGTGTCTATGTTCATCAGAGATGTTGATCTAAAGTTTTCTTTCCTTGATGTGATTTATTCTGCTTTTGTTATAAGGGTGATACTAGTTTCATAAAATGACTTTGGAAGGATTCCCTACTTCTCTATTTCATAGAATACTTTGAGGAGTATTGGTATGTGTTCAGTATCAATTTTTTGAAATACACCATGTCTACATACCCACAGGTACCAAAAACTAAAGTGGACACATGAACAAAATTTACCAATGTATTTGACAGTTTGGATTAAATATTCAAAATCTTCAGATAATGCACCATATCAAGCTGACAGAAGAAAATTAAAATATGAATAGTCCAATAAAATAATTGAATTTGTCTAATCTTCTAATAAAGATAACCTCAGAACCAGGTGACTTTGCACATGAATTCTTCCAAATCTGTATGAAATGACACTAATATAGTCAAATTTATTTTAGAGAAAAGAAAAAGCATAAATATAGTCTAAGTCTTTTTATGAAGCCAGTATAATGTTGACAAAGCTATTTCAGGAAGTTTTTTGAAAAATATGTAGATGAATTATTCTCATAGAAAGAAATGCAAAAATATTACATAATTATAATATGTAATACACAAGTATATAATTATCCATAATTATATATTATGTTTTATGTATTATATACCATAATATTAATATGTTATATTAATATGTTATATTAATATTATGGTATATATATATATATAAAAAGAACCCAATCAATATATGGGGTAAGAAACTGAGTCGACACTTCACAGAAGAAGACATACAAATGATAAACAAATACATGATAAAGTGTTCAACATCTCTAGTAATTATTGAAATGCAAATCAAAATTACCCTAAGATTTCCTCTCACTCCAATTAGTATAGTTGTTTTCAAGAACACAACCAATAATAGTTGCTGGTGTGAATTTGGGGAAAAGGCATGCTCATACATTGCTGGTGGAGTTGCAAATTGGTGCAGACACTCTGGAAAGCAGTATGGCGAATCCTCAGAAAACTCAGAATGGACCCACCATTTGACCCAGTTACCCCAGTCCTCAGTTTATACCCAAAGGACTTAAAATCAGCACACTACAGTGACACAGTCACAAGTTTATAATAGCTCAATTAATAATAACTAAGCTATGGAACCAACTAAGGTGTCCCTCAGCAGAAGAATGAAAATTGAAAATTTGGTATATATACACAATGTAATATTATTCAATGATAAAGAAGAATAATATTATGGCATTTGCAGGTAAATGGATGGAGTTAAGCGCTAAAACATTATCTGCTAAATGTAAAATGAAGTACTCTTGAATTCTTAAATTTCATGAGGTAATAATTTACATTTTTATTTATTAAATGTGTTTTTATAGATTTGTAAATGAAAAAGAGTTTAAGATTGCTCCATTTCTCAGTCTTCACTACAAAAAGGATTAATTTCTATATGCAAAGTGTGCAAAAAGATTTCAGTTGTGTTTCAATTAAAGTATTAGAAATTGCATCAAGTATTTCATCTTTTTAAGAGGAGTAATTTTAAAATTCAGGAATTCCATAAGTATTATTTCAGAACATAAATTAGGTAAGAATCGGCTACTAGGAAAGAGATAGAAGAAAGTTCTAAGTATGAAATATTTTTTTGTATCGAAATTGGAAGAAAGATTGTTTCTGGATGAGAAAGTATTTTGCATGCTAAAGTAACAGGTTATAGGGTATCTAAATAAGTTGCAAAAGGTTTTTGAAGGGTAAATCTCAAAAAGGCTTGTATGTGGTTCAGTTGATTATAATTAACACAATCAGTTGGAATTATTTATAGTTTTTCTGAGATCAAATATTGTTGAACTGATATAAACCAAAATTTAATGCTCTATGTGTTTATGTAACAAGGATTTCTTAAAACATTAGTCTGCTCCTATCAAGAGAATTTCATGTGACTGTTAGGTTACACTATTTACAGGAAGTAGTCATAAAGGAATTAGGGTTTGTACAACTCTGGTTAAACAAACATCTGTTATTTTAGATTATTACACTATACTACAGTTTCTAAACTTTTCCTTAAAAGTTAAACTTGGTTAATATAAAGACATTAGTGTGTTGTGATGCTGCTACTGATTTTTTTGTATGTAAGACATATTCATATCCTTGAAGTATACAAGTCTTTTCAATTGTAAACTTAGGAGAGTCATTTCCTGGGTTGGTGCTCCCCAAACTATGGTTGCCTATAGAAGTAATCTCTTTCTTACTTATATAGAAATAGCAAATTTATTTGGAGATTTATTTATGTAATTTAATATTCTGTAATTGGACAAATACAATCTATCATCAATAAGTGATATGTATAGAAATTCTGTTACTCTTTAAAAATTTTTACTTGTGCTTTTCAGTTATACATGACAGTGGAATGTATTTGACATATCAAACACAATTGGAAAACAAGAACAACAAAAAACAGATGGAGTATAACTTGCCATTTTCTTTTTTCTTTCTTTTTTAGATTCAAGATATTTTATTAACAGCTACTACAAACAGTAAGGTAGCTCAATTAGATTACCAAGTACAAAATCAACATAAAAAAATCAGTAGTTTACATATACTCAATTTTGAAAGATTTAATGGAAGAATATATTTCATATATAACAGTAACAAAAAGTATATTAATGTTTGTCAATAAAGAATGTGAGGCCTATTAAAAATAAAAATTAAAAGAAACCTGAAGCCAGAAAAGGCATTAATAAATAGAAGGACCATATTATTGTGTAAAGGAATTTGCAAATATAACAACATCTCAATGAAAACCATTTTAAGCTATATCACTTGATGCTAAATTTAGTGAAAAAAATAAATGTAGAAGTGAGACCAGCACTAAAACACATTAAGGTTTTTTTTTTTTGTAAAAAGCCTAAATAATTTAAGAGTATCATACTAGTCTATTAGCAAAACAGAATACCTAGAAGTAAGTACACTAAGTTACATATAGAAATTGAATGTATAAAGAGAATATCATCTCAAATCATTGGAAAAAATAAGTAATCAATAAATGTTATAGGGATAAGTAACATAATATCCCTGCCTTACCTCATATACCATGATAAATTCCATATGTATCAGAGATATTTTTTAAGTAACACAATCATTAAATAATAAGAAAGCTTGAAAATTTTTTCTTTACAAATCTGGAGTTAGCAAGAACTATCTAACCTTTCATGACTCAAAATTTCCGAGACATAAATGATTTCACTGGTACTTTTTGTTAAATAAAAATCAATTTTTTATGGAAAGAAGCATCATAAACAAACGGTGTAAAACAGACAATTAAGGTAGATATTTACAGCTCATATTACAAAGAGCTATCCTTCCTAATATGTGAATCAACAAAATCATAACCATTTCAAAACATAGAAAAAGGAAATAAAATTTCCTATTAGTAAAAGAGATAGTTATCTTCACTCATTAAAAAAGATAAATGTAAATTAAAACTGTGAATGAAAGACTCTTTTCTCTATCTTCATTGACAAAAATCCAAGATTAGCTAACATAGTCTATTGACAGAACTCTGGAGGGGAAAGTATTTTTTTATGCATTCTGACAGTGGAGTGTTAAATCATCCAGAATTATTGTGTTGTGGTCTATTTGATTCCTGAAATTGAGAAGGATTTGTTTGATGTACAGGGATGCACCATTGTTTGGGGCATAAATATTTACTATCATTATGTCTTCATGATTTATGGTTCCCTTAAGCAGTATGAAATGTCCTTCTTTATCCCTTCTGACTGACTTTGGCTTGAAGTCCACTTTATCTGATATAAGGATGGAAACCCCCACATTTTACTGAGTTAATGTGTGTGGTAGTTTTTTTCCCATCCTTTTACCTTTAGTCTGTGGATGTCTTTTTCTATGAGATGAGTCTCTTGCAGGCAGCATATTGTTGGGTCTTTCTTTTTAATCCAATCTTCGAATCTATGTCTTTTGATAGATGAGTTTAGGCCATGAGCATTCAGGGTTATTATTGAGAAATGATTTGTATTCCTAGTCATTTTGGCTTATTTTGGTTTTTAACTTGACTTGGTTTCTCCTTTGACTTTTCCTTTAGGGTAGTTCTTTGATGATCTGCATTGTTGTTTTCATTTTCTCCTCATGGAATATTTTGATGAGAATATTCTGTAGTGCAGGTATTTTATTTGTAAATTATTTTAACTCTTGTTTATCATGAAAGGATTTTATTTCATCTTCAAACCTGAAGGTTAGTTTTGCTGGGTATAAGGTTCTTAATTGGCAGTCATTTTCTTTCAGAGCTTGAAATCAGTTGTTCCAGGCCCTTATAGCTTTTACGGTCTGAGCTGAGAAATCTGCTGATATCCATATTGGTTTCCCCCTATCTGTAATCTGATGCTTTTCTCTTGCAACCTTTAAAATTCTATCTTTATTTTGGATGTTAGTCATTTTTATTATAAAGTGCCTTGGTGTGAATTTGTTATAATTTTGTGCATCTGGTGTACTGTAAACCTCTCGTAGATGATTTTCCATTTCATTTTTCAGATTTGGGAAATTTTCTGATATTATTTCAGTGAATAAGTTGTTCATTCCTTTCATTCATAACTGTGTCTTCCTCAATTCCAATAATTCTAAAATTTGATCTTTTCATGATATCCCATAATTGTTGGAGGTTCTCTTTATGATTACTTACCATCTTCTGTTTGGTCAACTTTATTTTCAAGATTCAATATTTTGTCTTCATTGTCTGAGGTTCTGTCTTCCAAGTGATCTAATCTGTTGGTGGTGATTTCCATTGAGGTTTTTTAAAATTTGGTTTATTGTTTCCTTAATTTCAAAGATTTCTGTTTTTTCTTTTTCTTTCTTTCTTTCTTTTTTTTTTTTTTTGAGAATCCGTACCTCTTTGTTGAAATGATCTTTTGCTTCTTGCAGTTGCTCTTTGAACTCTTTATGGTACTGATCATTCCTTACCTGAATTTGCTCTCTTATCTCATTTTTTGCTTTGGGAATCATTTTAACTAAGTATGTTCTGAACTCCTTTTCTGTCATTTCTTCTACCATGCTGTCATTGGACTTGATTCATATGGAATCTTGTTTGTTTGGAAGACTTCCTTCCCTTGTTTTTTTCATGTTGTTCATGTATCTTCCCCTCTAGCAGAGCAGTTCTGGGGTACTGCAGTTTCCTACCATAGGCTTATAGTGACCTGTAGGTTTGCAAAATCTTTTCTTTAAGGCGGAGATCAATATCAGCAGCACCCAGTACAGGCAATATGCAGCCGTAAACCAAACAGTCTGTATGAAAACATTAACAATATTGTCATAATAAACAGAGAGGATGAGTTCAATCATTATCAACAATGTAACAATGAAATTTGCAATGAGGTCTACAATTTCTAATGGTGGACAAAGAGGATGGGTATGGGTGGAGGATGTAACTATTAATGGGATAAGAAAAGAATATATAGTAGTAGATCATAGGAAGAGTGAAAGTGGAATCAAAAGGAGTTGGTTTTTAGCATGAGGAAAGGGAGAAAGATACTCTGAGGAAACAGGGAAGCAAAAGCAAGATAGAGAGAGTGAGAAAAATAAAGAAATAAAAACTTAAAACTTTTCAAAAAGAGAAAAAAGTCTGCACTATGAAAGTATTATACTATTAAAGCCTCCCAGTTTTTAGTAGCCTGATGATGAGCTTCCAGTCTTCAGCAGGTGTCTCAGGATGTGACTGTCCCCACCAAAAGATGTCAGCTTCTGCTTCCAGGATAATCCAGGATGACTGCACTGTCTTCCAAAAGTGTTGACAAATTTGGAGCTGTATCATGGAGCATGGGTGCTGAGTCCATGTGGGGTGTGTCGGTCAGGCTGGGCGTCCTACATGTCCTTGCTGTTGTCCCAAAATTGCAAAGCCAAGTGTAACCAAACCTGTTGGTACTGTCACAGTGGACTTCCAGGCAACAACAGGCAGTTGGTGATCTGCTGGTGGTCTGCAGGCAGTTTTTAGGCTACTGGCTGATGATCAACTGGTGGACCTCAGGTGGTGGGTGATGGGTATGTGAAAGGCAGATGATGGACAGGCAAGAGGCAGGCAAACAGGAAAATGACAGGTGATAGACGTCAGCCACTGAGTGATCCACACTCAAAAAGTAGTTGATATGCTGGCAGGTGATCAAGGTGGGCAAATGGGGTAAACATCAGGGGATCAATGAGCAGCAAAGACTCCCTTACAGAGGAACATATTTTCCTCTGCTTGAAACCTGAGTTACGGAGCAAGAAGAAACATAACCTCCCTCTAGCTCACCATTTTGGATCCCCAGTAAATTCTGTTACTCTTTACACTGGGATGAAAATTTAAATGTATTTTTGGAAGGTAATAAGGAGAGCCTGGTCTTTTTAAGTGTTAACAATGTGGAACATGAAAACATTTTGCCCTGTCCCACAAAAAGATATTAAGAACTCTCTTAGTTTTTCAATTCATGTTTCAGATGTATCGTTGCATGGTGTTAATTGACATTCATATCATTCAGGAAACAATACATGAGAATGTTGTAAAATGACACTTAAAAATGAGGCAAAGATCAGAAATAAAAAACTGTACATAAGATTTGTCAGAAGCACTGCCTCACGTGAGTCAAGACTCTACCTCGCAATACTCCATGATAGAATGGTTCCAAACTAGGCCACACAGAGACAAGCTGAGGGGCAGAGTGAAGGTTCCAGGACTGCAGGCAGATTCTCTGAGGAGAGGCAGCCTAAGGAGACTCATCTGCGAAGGGTGAGGCTCCCAGACCCAGGAGCTAGGCCCAGGCCCCTGGGAATGTTGCAGAGGAAGGCAATCCAGTCCAGGCAGTAGTTGTGGATTGAGGAGAACCTCTAGGAGGGGAACTGACCAGCGAGACCTCCCCATTGGGTGAGTCTTCCCTGCCGAGTGAGGTTTTCCCACAAGGATGGTAAAATCAGAGACACAGGCCCAAACAGGCCTTCCCTCAGCCCACATCCTAGTTCCCCTTTGGATGACCATTCATCAACAAGTGGAGGCACCTCTGCCCACTAGCAGGGAATATACACCACCTGAAGGCCACCACTCCTAGAGAGGCAGCTTCCTTGAGGAGCACCACATATTCAACTTCCTCCAAGACTTCAGGCTACTGAAGGATAAGAGGGGATATACTAGAAATTTTCAGGGACATTATAAGTCAATAGAGAAAATCTGCAATATCTTAGTGGTCCACTGATACCTGAACAATATGAGAAAACAAGGGAAGAAAATGCCCCAAACAAATCTGGATGTTACATCAATAAAATCCAATGACAGCATGGCAGAAGAAATGACAGAAAGGGAGTTCAGAATGTACATAATTAAAATGATCAGAGAAGCAAACGATGAGATGAAAGAGCAAATGCAGACATTGAATGATGAGATGAAAGAGCAAAGAGGCATTGAATGATCGCACCAATCGACAGTTAAAAGAGCAAATACAGGAAGCAAAAGATCATTTCAATAAAGAGTTAGAGATATTGAAAAAAAAAAACAGAAATTCTTGAAATGAAGGAAACAATAAACCAAATTAAGAACTCCATAGAAAGCATAACCAATAGGATAGAACACCTGGAAGACAGAACCTCAGATATTGAAGAAAAATATTTAACCTTTGAAAGCAAAGTTGAACAAACAGAGAAGATGGTAAGAAATCATGAACAGAATCTCCAAGAACTATGGGATATCATGAAAAGGCCAAATTTAAGAATTATTGGGATTGAGGAAGGCTTAGAGAAACAAACCAAAGGAATGAACAATCTATTCAATGAAATAATATCAGAAAATTTCCAAAATCTGAAGAATGAAATGGAAAATCAAGTTCAAGAGGCTTATAGGACTCCAAATACACAAAATTACAACAGACCCACACCA
The DNA here is from genome assembly GCA_020740815.1 of Sciurus niger. Lineage (NCBI taxonomy): Eukaryota > Metazoa > Chordata > Mammalia > Rodentia > Sciuridae > Sciurus > Sciurus niger. Next base: position 226,543 of record JAHUXG010018314.1, read on the forward strand.
AGGCACATTATTATGAAAATACCTAACATACAAAATAAAGACAGAATTTTAAAGGCTGTGAGAGAAAAGAACCAAATTACATTCAGGGGGAAACCAATACGGATATCAGCAGATTTTTCAATCCAGACCCTAAAAGCTAGAAGGGCCTGGAACAACATTTTTCAAGCTCTGAAAGAAAATGGATGCCAACCAAGAATCTTATACCCAGCAAAACTTACCTTCAAATTTGACGATGAAATAAAATCATTCCATGATAAACAAAAGCTAAAAGAATTTACAAAAAGAAAGCCAGCATTACAGAACATTCTCAGCAAAATATTCCATGAGGAAGAGATAAAAAACAAAGAAGCAAATCAGCAAAGGGAGGAATTAGCCTAAAGGAACTGTCAAATAAAGGAGGAACCAAGTTGTGTCAAAAAAATAAATAAATAAATAAAATTTAAAAAATGAACCAAATGACTGGGAATACAAATCATATCTCAATAATAACCCTGAATGTTAATGCCTGAATTCATCAATCAAAAGACATAGACTGGCAGATTGGATTAAAAAGAAAGATCCAACAATATGTTGCCTGCAAGAGACTCACCTCATAGAAAGAGATACCCATAGACTAAAGGTGAAAGGATGGGGAAAAACATACCATGCACATGGACTCAGCAAAAAAGCTGGAGTATCCATCCTCATTTCAGATTATGTGGACTTCAAGCCAATGTTAGTCAGAAGGGATAAAGAAAGACATTTCATACTGCTTAAAGGAAGCATAAATCAGCAAGATATAACAATCATAAACATCTATGCCCCAAAAAGTGACTATCCATGTATATCAAACAAATCCTTCTCTATTTTAGAAACCAAATAGACCATAACAAAATAATACTAGGTGATTTTAATACTCCTCTCTCACCACTAGACAGATCTTCCAAACAAAAATTGAACAAAAAAACCATACATCTCAATAACACAATCAGTAATTTAGACTTAACAAACATTTATAGAATATACCATACAACCAAGAGAGAATGCACTTTCTTCTCAGCAACACATGGATCCTTCTCAAAAATAGACCATATATTATGCCACAAAGCTAATGTTAGCAAATACAGAATGATAGAGACATTACCTTGTATTCTATCAGATCATAATGGATTGAAGTTAGACATAAATGAAAGAGTAAAAAACAGAAACTACTCCAACACCTGGAGATTAAATAATATGCTATCATATGATGAATGGATAACAGAAGATATTAGGAAGGAAATTAAAAAAATTCTTAGAGGTAAATGAGAACAAAGAAACATCATTTCAAAATCTCTGGGAGATTATGAAAGCAGTACTTAGAGGAAAATTTATTTGATGGAGTGCATTCAATGAAAGAATTGAAACTCAACAAATAAATGACCAAACACTACAGCTCAAAGCCCTAGAAAAAGAACAGACCAACACCGAAAGTAGTAGAAGACAAGAAATAGTTAAACTCAGAGCTGATATCAGTGAAATTGAAAAAAGGAAACAATACAAAAAATTGACAAAGAAGTAGTTGGTTCTTTGAAAAAATAAACAAAATTGATGAACTTTTAGCCACACTAACAAAGAGAAGACGAGAGAAAACCCAAATCACTAAAATTCAGAATGAACAAGGAAATATCACAACTGACACGATTGAAATACTAAACATAATTAGAAGCTATTTTGAAAATCTATACTCCAACATAATAGAAAAATTCGAAGACATCAACAGGTTTCTAGAGACATATGAATTGCCTAAACTGAAGGAGGAGGACATACACAATTTAAATAGATCAATTTCAAGTAATGAAATAGAAGAAGTCATCAAAAGCCTACCATCAAGAAAAGTCAGGACCAGATGTGTTCTCAGCAGAGTTCTAAAAAAAACTTTAAAGAAGAGCTCATTCCAATACTTCTCAAAGTATTCCATAAAATAGAAGAGGAGGGAACCCTCCCAAACTCATTCTATGAAGCCAATATTACCCTGATACCTAGACCAGACAGAGACACATCGAGAAAAGAAAATTTCAGACCAATATCCTTAATGAACATCGACGCAAAAATTCTAAACAAAATTTTAGCAAATCGCATACGAAAACATATTAAAAAATAGTGCTCCATGATCAAGTGGGTTTCATCCCAGGGATGCAAGTCTGGTTCAACATCAGGAAATCAAAAAATGTAATTCACCATATCAATAGACTTAAAGTCAAGAATCACATGATTATTTCAATAGATGCAGAAAAAGCATTTGATAAAATACAGTACCCCTTCATACTCAAAACACTAGAAAAAATAGGGATAGTGGGAACATTCCTTAACATTGTAAAGGCCATCTATGCTAAGCCCGAGGCTAATATCATTGTAAATGGTGAAAAACTGAAAGCATTTCCCCTAAAAATTGGAACAAGGCAGGGATGCCCTCTTTCACCACTTCTATTCAATATCATCCTTGAAAGTCTAGTCAGAGAAATTAGAAAGACCAAAGAAATTAAAGGTATATGAATAGGAAAAGAAGAACTCAAGCTATCCCTATTTGCTGATGATATGATTATATTCTTAGAGGAACCAGGAAATTCCACCAGAAAACTTTTAGAACTCATAAGTGAATTCAGTAAAGTAGCGGGATATAAGATCAATGCACATAAATCTAAGGCATTTTTATATATAAGTGATGAATCTTCAGAAAGAGAAATTAGGAAAACTATCCCATTCACAATAGCATCGAAAAAAATAAAATACTTGGAAATTATTCTCACAAAAGAGGTGAAAGACCTCTACAATGAGAACTACAGAACACTTAAGAAGGAAATTAAAGAAAACCTTAGAAGCTGAAAAAATCTCCCATGTTTTTTGATAGGAAGAATTAATATTATCAAAATGGCCATACTACAAAAAGTGCTATACAGATTGAATCCAATTCCAGTTAAATCCCAGTCACGTACCTTGCAGAAATAGAGCAAGCAATTATGAAATTCATCTGGAAGAATAAGAAACCCAGAAGAGCTAAAGCAATCCTTAGCAGAAAGAGGGAAGCAGAGGGTATCGCAATACCAGATCTTCAACTCTATTACAAAGTAGTAGTAACAAAAATTGCATGGTATTGGTACCAAAATGGAAAGGTGGATCAATGGTACTGAATAGAGGACACAGACACAAACCCAAATAAATACAATTTTCTCATACTAAACAAAGGGGCCAAAAATATGCAATGGAGAAATGATAGCCTCTTCAACAATTGGTGCTGGGAGAATTGGAAATCCATATGCAACAGAATGAAACTAAACCCATATCTCTCACCATGCACGAAACTAAACTCAAAATGGATCAAGGACCTTGGAATCATACCAGAGACCTTGCATCTTATACAAGAAAAGTAGGTCCAGAGCTTCAACATGTCGGCTTAGGACCAGACTTCCTCAACTGGACTCCTATAGCACAAGAAATAAAAGCAAGAATCAATAACCGGGATAGATTCAAACTAAAATGCTTTTCTCAGCAAAGGAAACTATCAGCAATATGAAGAAAGAGCCTACAGAGTGGGAGAATATCTTTGCCAATCATAGTTCAGATAGAGCACTGCCAGGGTCCAGCCCTAGCAGGAGTCCATGGGTTCCACACCGGTAAACGGGGTGCGGGAAGACAGCGTCGGCGATGGATGGAGAATGAAAGACACAGACTCTAGTTCTGGTGTGATCAATCCCACTTTATTCTGGTGAAGGCTGGGATTATATACAGTTTTCTTCAGGCTATAATGACAATCTTGTGGTTAATATTAAAGAAGTTTTCAAAGCATAGGCAGAAATTGTTTTTAACAAGGAACAGAAAATTATGAGAAAACAGTAACCTTACAGATTATCCTTACCTATTCACAATTGTTTTAAGAATATCTAACTACCTCAGTGAACTAATACAATATTTACTTCCTTAATATCTAAACTCTATGTGACCTAAGACTATTCTTGTTATTTTCGCAGTTAAAACAATAGACAAGTAATCTCATGTGACTATCTCTACTAGGTCCATCTGGTTAATATCTGAATTGCTGAATTAAGGGGTACAGTAGGGCAGCGGTCCCAATTGTAATTGTGTACCAACGTTTATTATATGGGTGACATATTCTTTGTAGGAAGGAAGGAATGTTATGAAACCTTATTCTTATACCTCACCACCACACATGAACAAAACCATTACTAAAATTTAACCAGTCTGTTGGAGACAAAGGCAGATCTACAACTATTTTCTCCAGAGGCTTTCATGGACTCATTGTATGGTTGCAAAATTATTTTTAATTTTGTTAGTGGTAAAGACCCATTGTTTTTCAGATTGTAGGTAATATTTTCTGAAATTTTTGTTGTATTCCCTTCATCCCCTTAAGCAATCCGTTCAGACTGAAATGAGTAATATATTATCAGAGAAAACACCATGCTTTGGAGAAAAACATCTGGCAATTCCTTTTAGGATGAGCCTTTGCACTCATCCTCCAGAGGATCTTTGTCAAGCACTGGATGGAATTCCGGACGCCCCCGCAACTCCCCCTTTCTTTTTTTTTAAAGTGAAGAGGCCTTCTTGAATTTTTATTTTCTTGACTAGTCTGAGGATTACTTGGAGGACGACTGGAAGACAAAGAATTAAAATTAAAATACATACTCCAATCAAGCCATATTGTAATATTGTATTTAGGAATGTACTATTAAATATAGTTGTTTTTATATTATGAAACATTTGGGAGGCCAAATTATCTGCTGGAACAACTGAGAGATGAGCCTGACTCAACATTCTTATTTGTAGTTGTAAAGCATTGATATCTGGTGCTATATTAGTATTATTCCAAACTCCTCTAAGGTGAATTTTAACTTGTTCCCTATTAGTATTAGTATCAACCTTTAAAGGAGTAATATAAATCCATTTATAGTTTGCATGACATCTAGTCATCATTCTAGTTTGAATATTTTGAATCTCATTGCCCATAAAGAGAATAGCTTCTTCAAGAGCATTAATTCTAGTTTCTAATTTTTTATCAATTTGTTCTTGTGCCACTAAAGCCACAGAGACATTATGAGATAAATCATTTACATGTGAAGCGGTATGGATTTCCTGTACAAGTGCTGTGGTCGAAAGAGCTAAGGAAGTGATTACACTGATTAAAGCTGTTATTCCTAGGATCAAAGCTGCAACAAATCTTTTTGGTCTTAAAAGTTCATTAACTGCTTTTAAAATTTCAACACCTGGATCATCATACCAAGATTCTGTAAGATTGACTGGCAATATAACATAATTAGGCTGATGTACAATTAAAAACACCATTAAATCTTTAGACATGGTTGAATTAATACAAGTAGTAAGAACACAATCATGACAATAAATGTTATAAGCTTCCTTATTTTTAGTGATATTGAAATTATTTATGGTAGACATAAGAATAGCATGAGGAGCATTTATACAAGCACGTACTGCAAAGTCATTAGGTTTACTTAACTTAGGTCTTTGTAGTAATACTACATTAGTAGCTTGCTAATAGTTTATACAAGTCAGGAAAGTAAGAGAATGTACCATTTATAAGGTTACTCCGATAGATGGGTGTTACCCATCCAGGAGTAAACCATCTATGAATAGGCTCATTGGTATGAAAAGTGTTAAAATTAAATTGTACTGTTTTATTTCATCTTATCTTTAACCAAAGTTTATAATCAAAATCAGAAGACACAGAATAATCTGTAATAGTAGTAGCAGAGCCTTGTGGCTTAAACTATAATGCAGTATGATGAAAACCATATTCAAACCACTTTGGGAAATCTGTTTCTAAATTGAGTAGATTCCAAGGGCTGTTTTTATGACTGTTAAAGTCGTCACACGGTTTAAAAGGAGGCGGTAAAGCCACTGAAATATTTGTATCATTATAATTAGCATATCCAAGTGAGGTTATCTCTAGGGACCATATATCTCTTTCATTGTCTTCTTCTCCTGGAGAATCAGTAATGTAAGTCCTATAACTTAAAGGGAGACATCCCAATGGCACATGTAGATTATCTGTACTAAAGCACATTGGTGTCTCTTCAGTAATTCCATGAAATGTAATTGTAAATGCTATTTTATGTGGTATTAAAGAATCTGAAATCCCTCCAAGTAGTTGAGGCTCATTAGTAAATACTTTAATATTAGATCTGCTCCAAGTAGTTGGATGCAGTAAGGGAGGATTTGGAAAATAGGTCCAGTAAGCTTTCCCTTCATTATCATAAGCATGAATAGGCAGTACCTGAGTCAAAATGAGAGCAATCAATGCAAAAAACAAGCCTCTGGGGTTTTAGGTTCTCCGGAGCTGTTCACCAGGTGTTCAGCAGTGGCAGTCAGGCATTTCACTTGTCCCCAAGTCGGCAGGTCTGAGTTGTGAGTTGCAGATGATTGTGCAAGATGCAACTTTTTCATCGTAAATACTAGCCCGTTTTCGTCCATCTGATTGGGTTGGTAAGGGATCCAATACTTTTTGTTCTTCCTACTTTGAATAGGGCTCATTGTAGTGATGTATTAATCTGTCTGGAATCCACAAAGGTGTTTCTGCATCCTGTGGAAATACACAAGCATAGCCTTGACCAGAGGTTAGCAAGACATCAGGTCCTCTCCATTTACCAGATAATAAATCTTTCCATTTTACTAAACTTTGTTTTGACCTTTTCCTTTCCCAATGTCTCATCATTGCAGTATTTCCCTCCTTGTCAGTATTTAGATGATTTAAAACAAATAAAGCATGTTGTAAAATATGATGTGGGGAAGAGTATTTAAGCTCTCCCTCCTTTAGCTTATTTTTTTGTATTTTTAATCTTTGGTGGCTCCTTTCTACTATTGCTTGTCCTTGTGGGTTATAAGGAATTCCTGTAGAATGAGAAATATTAAACTTGGAACAGAAATCTTTAAATGTTTTTGATGTGTAAGCAGGAGCATTATCAGTTTTTAATTTTTAGGCATTCCTAAAACAGAAAAACAAAGGAATAAATGTTGAATCACATCCTTGTAGGCTTCCCCAGATCTGACTGAGGCCACAATAACATGAGAAAAGGTATCGACTGTAACATGAACATAAGACAATTTTCCAAATTCTGATATATGAGTTACATCCATTTGCCATAAGACATTAGGTAAAAGTCCTCAAGGATTAACTCCCATCTGTGGAGAAGGAATAAATTTAGGACAAACATGACAATTTTTAACAATAGTTCTAGCTTCTTCTGTAGAAATATGAAATTGTTTTTATAAGGCAGATGAATTTTGATGATGATTTTTGTGTGATATAATAGCTTCTTCTATAGCTGTTAAAATAAAAATTTTTTGTTAAGTGATCAGCATGGTTATTCCCCTGAGCAAGGGGACCAGATAATCCGGAATGTCCCCGAATATGACCTATAAAGAAATGTGAAGTTCTGTTATGAATTAGATATTGAAGTTCTTGTAACCTATGTATAATTTTAGATGAAAAGGAGAGCTTTGCTGTTTCTATGGTTGGAAACAGTTTAACAATGTATATTGTGTCTGTGTACAAGTTAAAGGGTTGAGCAACAGTCTTGAAAGCATAGATGACTGCTTCTAATTCAGTTCTTTGTGCAGAAGTTTCTTGTGTCCATAGAACTGTGGGTTGAGAATTAATTATTGTAATTGCTTTTCCATTTGACAACACATCTGTAAATATTAACACAGCATTGTTAATTGTAATTGAGAAGCACCATTTAGGAAATATTATTTCTGTTTGAAATAAAAAATATAGTAAAGGATTATTGGGCAAGTGGAAATAAATTTTTCCTGTAAAATTCAGAAATGCAATAGCCCATTGATCATCAATTTGTAATAATTGGTCAAATTGTTCTCTTGTTTAAGGAATAATTATTTCATGCATTTCACAAGCAAACAATTCTTTACTTCTAAATCTGGCCTTTAATACCAAAGAAGCTACCATAGTAGGATAAGACATTAATATTTTCTTTCCTGATACTGGCAAGTGTATCCATTCAAGTGGATCATTTTGCCATAAACAACCTTGTCGCGCTCCCCGCCCGCAGAGAGACACGACACCTGGTTCTTTTCAGCCTTTTTATTGCGCGCATCCCCTTCCTCTCAGTTCTTTCTTTGTTCTCCCTTTTTGAGGAACTTACACTCCAATATATACAGTACTGTAACCAATCAGCCTTTGAGCACGAGGGGAGAGCATGAACAGATACAGGCAGTAAATGTAGACATGCAGTGATCATGCACTGTCCACGAGGGAACTTAACCAATCCCTGGAACTTCCTCAAAATGATGTCAGTAGTTTGTGCAAAAGCCAACCATACTGGCAGCCTGCCAAGTGCCATCTTGGCTACGCATCTAAGTAAGCCAAGCCAGCTATGCCACACCCAGGCAGCCAAGCCACACCCAGGGCCAGGGGTCCGCGGTGCCCCGACAGTTCCCCCTTTTTTCTTTTACAAGAAAAAGGCTCGGGACCGTGTCTGTCTTAGGCGGAGTGGTCAACCACCGTCCTTACCCGTCATTGGATAACTGCAGAGCATGCTACAGCTCCTGTCTTAGGTTGGTACGGTGTCACCTCCTTCCTTACCCGTCTTTGACTACCGGTCCAGCATCGAGAGCCATACTTGTGGGGAACTGCCGGCCTCTAGGGCAGTCATGGCCTGATGAAAAATAATCTGGTCCATTTGTTGGGTGGCTCGTAGTTGTACAACCAGGCGGGTGAGGAAAAAGATACCAAAGAGGAGCAAAAACCCCAAAGTGTCAAGGCTTGCCCACTGTTTACAAAATTGAAAGCAGAAGAAAACCAGTTAGCCAGCTCAGACATAGAAGCAATTTGTACCCTAGTAGAATTAACTTTGACAATTTTAGCCCTAAGTCGTGAGGTAAGATTATCAAATTGAGATGACCAAGTAGAAGTAAGATAGGCTGACAATATTTTTTAGATAACCCAGCTGCGGTGCTGGAATTATCATATACAATGGGGGTAGCACAAATAGCTCTTAAAGAGTAAACACATCCCAGTCCCAAAAGTTCTTGTAATATGTCCACTTGTTTTTGTAATAGGTCCACTCTCTGATTCATAAGGAGTATGCCTGCTGTTAGATGTTGGTTTAGGGTCTCTTTAGTCTGTAAGGCTGCAGCTGTATTTTCGACCAAGTGATTGACTGTTGTTGCTGTAGGTATGGCAGTTGCTAGTGCTGCTGTTGCAGAAACCACTATTGCAGTGACCATAGCCGCTGTGATGCCAAATTCTCTCCTGTTTCTTGATAGTAACACTGGCAATTCTGCATCTGTAACAGAGACTGGGACTGGTAGGAAGGTAGGAACACACATTAAGTCTGCCAGCAGGAATCTAGAAGCATTTTAACATTGAGAGATAGCACAAATCTGAAGTACAATTGAGAGAAGCAGTTGTTTTGTTACATAGTTGAATTGTTCCTCCTAAGAGACTAAAAAGAGGTTGTAAGTTAGTCTATTCCGTGGAAACACACAAACTGAGCCGCAGCTCCAGTAAAGCACCGGGTTACCCTTATTACCCAGAGTTAAAAAACCCCAAACAAAGAGACAAAGAGAAAATTTATCTTTAGGGGACCTGAAGGTCTCCTCTATTCCCCCTTTTTGTTTATAAAGAGTATTTTTGAGGGTGAGATGTGTATGTTTAACAATACCTTGTTTTTGTGGGTTATAAGGTACATCTGTGGTTAGAGTTATTTTAATTTTAGTGAGGAATTGGTTCTTACCAATTTTAGTTTTTAAAGAAAAATTTAGACTTTATAACGTTGTATAATTTTTAACAGTTGCTTAACCATAATTGTATAAACCCCTATTTTTGAGACAATTGTTTTAAAGACTAAAACTTAAGAGACACAAAGTTAAGAATAAATTAGTGTTTCTAAGAAATCCTTGTCATTTTACCATGTCATTTTACCATATAGATTAAACTTTGGCTTATATCAGAACATTAGTATTTTACCTTAGGAAAAACCTTAAATAGCTTTAGCTGTCTCACATACACACAACCAACTTAGTTACACACAGACTTGTTGAAACTTGCCCTTTATTACACACAGACTTTCTTATCCAGAAACATTTTCTTTTCCTTTTTATTAAATATATTTCCAAACCCAGAACCTTTTATTTTCTCTTTCCTATCTGTTGACCCCTTTTTGTTTACATTCTGATACAACTTTTATGAAATTTTTGAATTTAGATAAATCACTCTATTTTAATAAGATTAAATATTTTGTTGTTTATAGTACTCTAATTGAAACACAGTTGAAACTTTTGGGACCCTTTATATATAGAATTTCACTTGTTAGGACATAACTTTTAGTAACCTTGTTTTTAGTTTAGTGAGGACACAAAGTAATCATAAACCCTTTTATTTACCAACCTATAAAAACACCAATAATGTTTAAGTATGTTACCCCATGTAATTTAAGGAGTTAAAAGTACTTGATGTTATTTAACAATTAGCATTTCAACTTTGTAAATTAACCAGACGTCTCTACAAACACATTTGAGTAATCCCATACATGTTAACTCCAATTTATTTATTTTATAAAAACCAAGATATCAGACAAGTGTCCTGAACAGGATCTGCTGCCTCTTTCCTGTTGAAGAAAAGTCCTAGAAGCAATTGATATTAGACATATTATTAACATCAATATTTTATTAGCTTAACCACCTAGAGAGTTGTGAGTTATTTTTTAAAGACATTTTACTTTTATTAGTTTACCCAATTTAAATTGAACCCTTTTAAATCACGTGAATAAAAGTATTTGGATCCATTTTTAAATTTTAATTTTAAGAGCGCTCAGTATTGACGCAGACAAAACATGACATTAGACAGCACAACATAACACATAACACAAAATCAAAGGCCTTGTAACTTTATAGGTAAATGTTCATTGCAATGAAACAGATGTTCAAAAACTTCAGTTGAATAAAAAATAGAACTGATCAAAAAAAAAAAATCATTAACCTAGGTATGTAGGATCAAAATTATGAGCTCAAAAATACAGCATTAAAGAAAAAACAAAACAAAACAAGAATCCTGGAAAATGAATTACTTCTGTGTAGCGGCCCAGGAGTTTAAAACGAACACCTTTCTTTTTTTTTTTTTTTCTTCTTTTTCTTCTTATCTTCAGGCTACCCCCCTTTCTCGCTGAGACCGCTGCAGTTACATTCCAATGCAGGCTTGGCAAGGCCAGGCAGAGGGGAGGGAGGATTACCCAGGACTTTTTAACCCTTTTTTACCTGGTTGAGAAATCAGGTTAGGTTTGAATGCAGAAAATCACAAAACATTAGTTTTTACTACTTTTAAGGAATGGAGCTGCTGAGCTCTCTGCCTAGGGGGACCCTCCCCTAAACTGATTTCCCTCTTTCTAACAAGTTGTTCCTTACACCCACTTTCATTTTTATTTTTGTTTGTCCCTGATCTTATTGACGCCCTTTTTGATGTTTTAGACCTTTTCTCTTATATTTTTTCCAAAACCTGACTGCCCTCAGTCAGAGGCTCCACAAAAGAGTGTTTTTTAACTATTGCCCACAGGTCTCGAGTCTTCACCGGTGTCAATGTCATCATTAATAGGGCGCTTAGACTGCATTGTTAGCTTCCCAAATGTCCTTTCTAGCTCCCCCCCTGAAAATTCCTCTTTTGAATCTTCCCCTTCTGAGTTATTATTTCTTTCTGAGTTCTGAGAACAGAACCGTTTCTCTTTAATCTCTTCTAAAACCTGACTTCCCTCTTCCAGGGGTCCCTTTAGATTTTGTTTATCTTTATGTTGTAAGCAAGATTTAATCAGGGGCCAAATGGCTAAAGTTCCAACAGGTAACAGCTTTTGCTTTTTTGTTATGCATAGATCCTCTCCCAGGTGCTTCCACTGAGGAATATTTAACAACCCTTTATCTAAAAACCACGGAGAGACCTTTTTTATGGTATCAAGGAATGCTCAAGCTGTTCTGCCTTCAGCGGCGTTCCGTGATTCCCCAACAACTCCCTAAGAGGCTGCTGCATTCCAGTCCCAGACAGTTCTGTTCCTATGATTAAATTTTACAGCATTAAAAGCTAACCTAAGCACACAAACAAGCCACACGAACAAGACAACAACAATGTACACCACACACACAGTTTGGTACCACTTCATGAATTGAAACTAACTAATTTTACCGGGCAACGAGTCTGCCTTCTGTGAACTTTTACCGGGCTTTCAGCCTATTAACCTCTCTCTGTTACCGGGCTTAAAGCCTATTAATCTTTCTCTGTTACCGGGCTTAAAGCCTATTAATCTTTCTCTGTTACCGGGCTTAAAGCCTATTAATCTTTCTCTGTTACCGGGCTTAAAGCCTATTAATCTTTCTGTTACCGGGCTTAAAGCCTATTAATCTTTTTCTGTTACCGGGCTTTCTAGCCTTATGCACCTTTCCGTTACCGGGCTTATAGACTTACTTACTTTATTACTTTATTACTTACCACTTAACTTACCCTTGTCTGTGAAAAATTATTGTTCTTTGGGTCCCGGGTTTCGGCACCACCTGTCGCACTCCCCGCCCACAGAGAGACACGACACCTGGTTCTTTTCAGCCTTTTTATTGCGCGCACCCCCTTCCTCTCAGTTCTTTCTTTGTTCTCCCTTTTTGAGGAACTTACACTCCAATATATACAGTACTGTAACCAATCAGCCTTTGAGCACGAGGGGGGAGCATGAACAGATACAGGCAGTAAATGTAGACATGCAGTGATCATGCACTGTCCACGAGGGAACTTAACCAATCCCTGGAACTTCCTCAAAATGATGTCAGTAGTTTGTGCAAAAGCCAACCATACTGGCAGCCTGCCAAGTGCCATCTTGGCTACGCATCTAAGTAAGCCAAGCCAGCTATGCCACACCCAGGCAGCCAAGCCACACCCAGGGCCAGGGGTCCGTGGTGCCCCATCACAACCTGTTGGAGTATGTTTCATTTTTAGCACAATACAAACCCAAGGCAAGTTATAATTAACTTGTTGTAAGTAAAGTTTTTGAATTGCAGTTTCAACAACTTGCAAGACTTGTTCTTCTTCTTTATTTAATACTCTACTTGAGTTAGGATCTGAATCACCCTTTAGTATTTCAAACAAAGGTTTTAAATCATTAGTTGAGAGTTTTAAATAATGCCTAATCCAATTTATATCTCCCAATAATTTTTGAAAATCATTTAACGTTAATAGTTTGTCTTTTCGAATTTGTAACTTTTGAGAGCTGACACAATCTCTTTTTATAGTTCTTCCTAGATAATTATAAGGAGGTTCCTGTTGAATTTTTTTAGGAGTCACTATCAGACCCCACCTCTATAAATCTTTAGTTAAATCCTGTAATATTATTTATAACAAATGGTTTTGAGAATGTGCAATCAATATATCATCCATATAGTGAATCATATAGCAGTCTGGATAATTTTGTCTACAATTAATTAAAGCTTGATCTACAAATTTTTGACATAATGTAGGACTGTTTTTCATTCCTTGAGGTAATACTTTCCATTGAAATCTTTGATAAGGCCTTTGTAAGTTAGGCGATGGTAAGCTAAAAGCAAAATGCCATCTATCTAGTTTAGCTAAAGGAATAGTAAAGAAGCAATCTTGTATATCAATGACTATAATATGATAGCCTTTACGGACAGCCACAGGAGAAGGACATTCTCCACTAGCTGCAGAGTATAAGGGGAAGTAGGTCCTAAATCTTTTACAGTTGTTTTTAGTTCTTTTAATATTTTAAAAGAGAGAGAGGCTCCCAATGAGGCTCTCCTCCTCATCTATAGCCCATACTATAAGGCAACAAATACTAACATCTCCTTGTTTTTGTGCCTCACTAACAGCACCTAGAAATCCTACCTTTTGGACTTTCCTTTTTATTTTATCTGGGGGTTTAGGAAGGGCCGGCACAACAGGAGCCAACAAAGGTGGATCCTCATTATGATATCTGAAAGCGGCTTCTTCCAAGTCCTCCTCATCAGACGGGGAGAGCTGATAGGAGAGCTGATCAGGTAGACCTTTCTCCTTTTTACCGTCTTCATCATAGTCTGATTCACTTTCACTTTCACTCGGAGTTTCCTCTGTATATTTTTTAACCGAAGCTGTCAGCAAAGGCTCCTTTTCTGACATTTCATCAGGTGATCTTACCCTTTTACTTAGCTGCTCACTTTCATGTCTAGGGTCTAAACAGTCCCTAAAAAGATTCCAAAATGCAAAAGCATCTGCGGGGACTCTTTCATTGCCATATAATCTATGATGCACATGCATAGCATCGCCTACCTTTTTCCAGGTTTTAACATCTAAGGTTCCCTGTTCAGGAAACCAAGAGGCACATTCTTGCACAAAATGAAAAAATCTTTTTAATTGAGCTGTTCCTACAGGCATTTCTCTTTTAGTTAATAAGTGTTTAGCAATATCAATAAATAATGCTCTTTCTTTGCTTTCAGTACCTCCCATGGTAGCTGTTCTGTGTATCCCTGCCTATCCTTTCTCGGCCTTCTCTACCGAAGGGTCCGCAGCACCCCAGGCAGGATCGTAGCTGTCTCAAAAAGGAAATAAATTAATATTAATAAATGGGGGGTTTACCAGAGTGCCCCACGTTGGGCGCCACTTGCCGGGGTCCAGCCCTAGCAGGAGTCCATGGGTTCCACACCGGTAAATGGGGCGTGGGGAGACAGCGTCGGCGATGGATGGAGAATGAAAGACAGACTCTAGTTCTGGTGCAATCAATCCCACTTTATTCTGGGGAAGGCTGGGTTTATATACATTTTTCTTCAGGCTATAATGACAATCTTGTGGTTAATATTAAAGAAGTTTTCAAAGCATAGGCAGAAATTGTTTTTAACAAGGAACAGAAAATTATGAGAAAACAGTAACCTTACAGATTATCCTTACCTATTCACAATTGTTTTAAGAATATCTAACTACCTCAGTGAACTAATACAATATTTACTTCCTTAATATCTAAACTCTATGTGACCTAAGACTATTCTTATTATTCTCGCAGTTAAAACAATAGACAAGTAATCTCATGTGACTATCTCTACTAGGTCCATCTGGTTAATATCTGAATTGCTGAGTTAAGGGGTACAGTAGGGCAGCGGTCCCAATTGTAATTGTGTACCAACATTTATTATAGGGGTGACATATTCTTTGTAGGAAGGAAGGAATGTTATGAAACCTTATTCTTATACCTCACCACCACACATGAACAAAACCATCATTAAAATTTAACCAGCCTGTTGGAGACAAAGGCAGATCTACAACTATTTTCTCCAGAGGCTTTCAGGGACTCATTGTATGGTTGCAAAATTATTTTTAATTTTGTTAGTGGTAAAGACCCATTGTTTTTCAGATTGTAGGTAATATTTTCTGGAATATTTGTTGTATTCCCTTCGTCCCCTTAAGCAATCCGTTCAGACTGAAATGAGTAATATATTATCAGAGAAAACACCATGCTTCGGAGCAAAACATCCAGCAATTCCTTTCAGGATGAGCCTTTGCAATCATCCTCCAGAGGATATTTGTCAAGCACTGGATGGAATTCTGGAAGGCCCGGCAGAGTACTAATCTCCAGAATCTACAAAGAACTCAAAAAACTCTACACCAAGAATGCAAATAGTCCAATCGACAAATGGGTAATGAAATGAACAGACACTTCACAGAAGAAAATCCACAAGCAATCAACAAACATGGAAAATGTTCAACATCTCTAGTAAGAAGAGAAATGCAAATCAAAACCTCCCTAAGATTCCATCTCACCCCAAATAGAATGGCGATTACCAAGAATTTAAGCAACAACAGGTGTTGGCGAGGATGTGTGGGAGAAAGGTACACTCATACATTGCTGGCGGGGCTGCAAATTAGTGCAGCCACTCTGAAAAGCAGTGTGGAGATTCCTTAGAAACTTGGAATGGAACCACCATTTGACCCAGCTATCCCACTCTTTCGCCTATACCCAAAGGATTTAAAATCAGCATACTACAGAGATACAGCCACATCAATATTCATAGCTGCTAAGTTCACAATAGTGAGATTGTGGAACCAACCTAGATGTCCTTCAATTGATGAATGGATAAAGAAACTGTGGTATATATATACAATAGAATATTTACTCAGCCATAAAGAATGATAAAATTATGGCATTTGCAGGCAAATGGATGAAACTGGATAATATCCTGCTAAGTGAGATAAGCCAATCTCAAGAAACCAAAGGACAAATGATATCGCTAAGAAAATGATGACAAATAATGGGGGGTGGGAGGGGTTTGTGTTAGGGTTATAGTTAGGGTTAGGGAGGGTGGCAAGAATGGAGGAAGGAAGGACTGTATAGAGGGAAAAGTGGGGTGGCAGGGGTTGGGGGAAGGGACAAATAACAGGATGAATCAAACAACATTACCCTATGTAAATTTATAATTACACAAATGGTATGCCTTTACGCCATGTTCAAACAGAGAAACAACATGTATCCCATTTGTTTACAATAAAAAATAAAATAAAATAAAATAAAAAGTACATGAGAAGGCAAAAAAAAAATTAAAGGCATCTAAACACATATGTTCATTACAGATGTTATCTTTTAAGAAAGCTGTGCACACATAATTGAAGAACTTAATAAATAATTTTCTACCTAAAAAGAATGTGAAAGGACTGTAACAACTACTACAAAATGCTGAAGATAAAAATGAAGAAAACCTTAGATAATGGGAAGTTCTCCCATCTCTTGGGATAGGCAGAATTAACATTGTCATAATGATCATATTACCAGAATCATTATACAAATTTAATGCAATTACTATTAAAATCCCAATTGCAGTCTTCATAAAAATAGAAAAAGGAATAATAAAATGCATTTGGAAAAATAAGAGACTGAGAATAGAAAAAGTAATCCTTAACAAGAAAATGAAGGAGGTTTCAAAATATGAGACCTTAAATTATACTACAGAGCTATAGTAAGAAAACTGGCATGGTTTTGACACCAAAACAGATAGGTAGACTAATAGTACAGAATACAAGAAAAAAAGACAAACCCACATAAATAGAGTTATATCATCCTACACAAAGGTGGAAAAAACATACATTGGAGAAATGAGAGCCTCTTCAGCAAATTGTGCTGGGGAAACTAATAATCCATATGTAGCAAAATGAAATTAACCCTCTATATCTCACCCTGTATGAAAATCAACTCAAAGAGGATCAAGGACGTAGGCACTAGAACAGAGAGTCTGTGACTTACAGAAGAAAAAGTAGGCCCAAATCCCCACCATGTCAGCTTAGGAACTGACTTGCTTATCAAGACTCCTAGAGTGGAAGTTGTAAAATGAAGAATCAATAAGTGGGATGGATTAAAACTAAAATGCTTCTTCACAGCAAAGAAAACAATCAATAATGTGAAGAGAGAGCCTATAGAATGGGAGATGATGTTTACCACCTGCACCTCTGAGAGAGCATTAATCTCAAGGATATATAAAGAATTCAAAAAATTAACACAAAATAAAAAACCAAATAACAAAATCAATAAATGGGTGAAGGAAATGAACAGACATTTCACAGAAGAAGAAATACAATCAACAGTATATGAAAAGATGTTCAACATCTCTAGCAAAGAGAGAAATGCTAATTAAAGTACACTGAGATTTTATCTCACTCCAGTCAGAATGGCAATCATCAGGAATACTAAATATTGGTGAGGATGTGGAGAGAAAGGTACTCTCATACATTGCTGGTGGGACTTGAAATTGGTACAACCCTCTGGAAAGTGGTGTGGAGATTCTACCAAATACTTGGAATGTAACCACCATTTGACCAATTTTTCCAACTCCGAGGTTTTTTACCCAAAGGACTTAAAATCTGCATACTACACAAACACAGCCACATTAATGTTTATGCAGTTCAATGCACAATAGATAAACTATGGAATCAACCTAGGTGCCCTTCAAGAGATGAATGGATGAAGAGACTGTGGTACGGGTACACAATGGAATATTTCTCAGCTTTAAAGAAGAATGAAATTATAGCATTTTCTGTTAAATGAATGGAACTGGAGACTATCAAATCAAGTAAAATAAATCAACCCCAAAAAGTCCAAGGCCTATGTTCTCTCTGATATATGGATGCTAAATCACAAGAAGTTGTGGGACAGGTAGAGGGAAGAACAGAAGTTCACTGGATTAGACAAAGGGGAATGAAGGGAAAGGAAGGGGGTTGGAAATAGGAAAGGCCGTAGAATGAACGGGACATAACTTTCCTGTGTTCATATGTGAATATACAACCAGTATAACTCCACATCTTGTACATTCACAAACAGGGAAACTATACATTCTGCATATATGAAATGTCTAAATATATTGTAATGTCATGTAGAAAG
This sequence comes from Sciurus niger, assembly GCA_020740815.1. NCBI lineage: Eukaryota > Metazoa > Chordata > Mammalia > Rodentia > Sciuridae > Sciurus > Sciurus niger. The sequence continues at coordinate 244,926 of JAHUXG010018314.1, forward strand.
AAAGAATTCTTAGTCAGGACTGCCTGAAAACCAACAAAATGGACTGTCAGAGTCAAAAGATTTTCTTGAGTTAATTTGAGACTTGAAAATCTTTCTAACCTTTTACATAGGCAGACCTGAATTGTGTTTCTGTGCTTGCTACTATGATTATTTAGCCCTGCTATTTGTCCATCATATTGGTCTTCTAGATGCAATGTGGCACATAAAAAACAACTAACTCTATCTAGAAAACCCTAAGTGACAGAAACAAAGGGCTCTTATTACCAGTGGTAATGCCAATAGAAACGTATTTTACAAAAATTGGATGGCATTAGATATCTTAACTAGAACTCAGGGGACATCTATGACAATATAAAAACTAAATGTTGTGTAAATGTTTCTAATACTCTGATAATGTTTCTAAAGTCTTAAATGGCTTCCATTCACAAACCAATGCCTTCTTGAACTCTATTTTTAAGTTTGGTGAGTTGCTGTATTCAAGATTCTCAAAGACTGCCCATTAATACTAATTGCTTTGTATTGATTTAATTCAAGAAAATGGTGCTTGGTTGTTCTAGCATGATCACAGCCCTATGTATACATCCCCCAGTACGTGTCAGCTGCTGCCATGGGCTCTGTACTCCCTTAATGCTGAATGCAGTTGAGTGTCCATGTCTCACCTGATAGAAAACCATGACAATCTAGGCCATCGATCTACAAACCAATCCCACAAATGGACCCAGACACTCCACTGTCTCATCTGAACCATAGGGCAAGAGTTCTGTGAATATCAAATAGTGAGGGACAACAATCCATTGTCAGCCTGAAGCAGGTATAAGATGAGACCCCCAGGCCCTCAGCCATCTAAAGAGAATTTGGGGATCAAGTCTCAGGGGGAAATGTTATTTAAGAGTTCAGGAACACAAAGATGGCAGAGACAGGGTATTAGAAAGAAGTAGCTGGATCCCAGAAGCTTAGGAGGCTGAGAGAGGAGGATGGTGAGTTAAAAGCTAGCCCCAGAAAGTTAGTGAGGTCCTAACCAGCTCAGTGAGACCCTGTCTCTAAATAAAATATAAAAAGTGCTAGGGATGTGGCTCAGTGGTCAAATTCCCCTGGGTTCAATCCCAACTACCCACCCAAAAAAAGTCACTTGAGGATGGCAAGTAGAGGAGTCCTGTCCCTCTATACAATGAATTCAATTACTATAAAAACTTCAACCACTGAGAACTTAATCACCTCAACAAGTTCCACCAGAGGTGTGTTATTTCAAAATGACCAATGGGAATAAAATGGGCAGTATTCTAATCAGGTTGTCTAAAGTAATCAATGAGGGAAAAAATCAGGCAACATTCTAATCAGGGATCATAAAGTTACCAATTGGAGCAAGTGGGATAAGGTCTTCAATCAGGTTCACACAGGGAAAAGAACATGTCCCAGTTCGTTATATAAGACACCAATTTCCAGTGATTGGGGTTTTGAGCTTCTCTCTCTTGCTTGGTCCACGTCGCTCTACCTAACTGAAGACTAGTTGCACCTTCACCTTCAATAACTCTGTACTCTGCCTTTTCTTGTGTATGTCTTGATCAAGGACTCCAAGGAACTGAACCCCATTTGGACACCCTGATGGTAATAGTCTCTTCTTTCTCTATCCTGTGAGAGGTAATATTAGGGTGCTTATTTGGGAGATTTCTCTCTCTCTCTCTCTCTCTCTCTCTCTCTCTCTCTCTCTCTCTCTCTCTTTGCTGATACAGGCAATCATTATGATAAACCTTCCTCTTAACTGCTTTTCCTGTGTTCTGTTAGTTTTGTTGTGCAGTGTTTCCATTTCAAATTTTTCACAATATTTAGAAAGCTCTCTTTTAATTTCTTCTTTGTCCTACTGTTTGTATAGGAGAATGATGATTACTTTCCACATATTAGTGATTTTCCTGAAGTTCTTCCTGCAATCAATTTCTAGTTTCATACCTTTGGTATCAGAGAAGATATTGGATAGGACTTTGTCTCTAATTTTACTGATTCATTTTGGATTCTAACATATAGACTATCCTGGAGCATGTTCCATGTGTACTTGATTCTTGATAGTTTGTATTTCTTGTGGTGATCTTGTCTGGGGTGAATCTTACTGGAGATCTTAAATCTTTCTGTACCTGGATATTTAAATCTTTTCCCAAGGCTTGGAAAGTTTTTGCTTTTTCTTTTTTTCTTTCCTTTTCTTCTTTCTTCCTTCTTTCTTTTTCTCTTTCTTTCCTCCTTTCTGTGGTAATGGGGTGTGAACTCAGGGCTTTGTGTGTGTTTGGCAAGTGCACTAACCTTAACCCTAACCCCACCACTTAACAATTTTTTTTGAGCTTTCATGACAGGGTCTCACTAAATTGCGTAGGCTGCCATCAAACTTTCAATCCTCCTGTTCAGCCTCTTGAGTAGCTGGGATTATATGCATGTGCCAATAAACCTGGCTTACTATTATTTTTTTTTTATTTTAAATGTTTTATTAGTATGTTATACTTACACATGACAGTGGGGTTAACTATAACACATTCACACATGTTTATAATATGAATTCCTCAAATTTCAATTCCCAGGACCTCGGATTTTCCTTCCCTTGTCCCTTGCCCTGCTTCTTTTCTCTACTTTACCTGTTTCTTCTAATTATTTGTTTTTTAATTGGAATTTTATAATATGAATTACTGTATAGTATAATGTGATATATTCATATATGCACATGGCATATTTTGGTCAATTGCATTCTGAAGTTCTCCCCTTTCCCATAGCTCCTCCCTCTCCTCTATCTCATTCCTCTGCTATACTCTTCTTCCTTCTAAGTTCATGGAATTCCCCATTGTTAAAAATCTCTATTACTCTCTAACTATGAGAGAAAACATTCACTCTTTGACTTTCTGTGTCTGACTTTTTTACTTAGTATGATTTTCTCTGGCTTCGTCCATTTACCAGTAAATAACATAACTTCATTCTTCTTTTTGGCAGAGTGAAGTTCCACTGTGCATATAGTACATTATATTTAATGTTTATATTTAATTGCCCTCATTGGGCAAGGGAGTTGATTCTGTAATTTGGCTATTGTCAGTTGAGCTTACATTTTTACACTTCTTAGAGAAAGAGCTTTAAAATTTCCATGCGAGCATGATATTTGCCATGAACCTTTTATTCATGCCGTAATGGCATTAATGTATATCACTGCATGTGTAATTTGCAGTGAGTTTTTAATCAAGAAGGGTACTGAATTTTGTAAAATGATATTTCTGTGATTTTTGAGAGAATCATATTATTTTGCTATTTTTATTATGCTACACCACATTATTTTCAAATTCTTATTTGTTCTTTTTAGTTATACATGACAGACAGTAGGATTCATGTAGACACAATTTGAAAAGCATGGGGTATAATTTTTTATAATTCAGTCCCAAGTACTTCTCCTTCTCCTTGTCCCTTCCCTCCCTCTGTTTCCTTTCTTCTTCTCTACTGTTTTTTTTTTTTTTTTGCCATTTAGTTAAATTTATTTTTAAATTAGTGTCTTGTGCATGAACATCATGGTAAGATTCACTGATGTATATCCATATAAGTACATAGAAAATTTAAGTTTCATTATTCTGCTGATTTTCTCTATCCCTCCTCTCCTCCATTCTTTTCATTCTTTTTTGTCCACTTCACTAAACTTTCTTCTGTTCTTTTTATTCTTACCCCACTTAGTTTGGATTAGTTTCCACATATCAGAGAGTACATTTGACCTTCAGATTTTTTGGAACTGGCTTACTTCTCTTAGCATGATATTCCCCATTCCATCAATTTACCAGCAGGTGCCATAATTTCATTATTCTTTATGACTGAGTAATATCCCATTGTGTCTATATACAAGATTTTCTTTGCCATTCATCCATTGATGGACACCTAGGTTGATTCCATACCTTGTCTATTGTGAATTGAGCTCATACACAATTTGATGTGGCTGTGTCAGTGTAGTATACAGATTAAGCTCCTTGGTACAGACTGAAAAGTGGGATAACTGGGTCAAATGGTGGTTTCATTCAAAGTTTTCTGAGGATTCTATATATTACTCTCCAAAGCGGTTGCCGCAACCTGCAGTTCCACCAGCAATGTGCAAGTGTATCTTTCTCCCCAATCCTTGCCAAAATTTATAGTCACTTGTATTCTTGATAATTCCCATTCTGACTGGAATGAGATGAACTATCACTGTAGTTTTAATTTGCAATTCTCCCATTGCTAGAGATGTTGAACATTTTTTTATGTATTTGTTGACTATTCATATTTCTTCTTCTGTAATGAGTCTGTTCAATTCCTTTGCCCATTTATTAATTGGCTTGTTTGATTTTTGGTGTTATGGTTTTTGAGTTCTTTATAATCCTGGAGATTAATGCTATAACTGAGGTGCAGGTGGTAAAGTTGTTCTCCCGTTCTTTAGGTTTTCACTTCACATTGGTGATGGTGTCCTTTGATGTGATGAAGCTTTTCAGTTTTTATCATACTATTTATTGATTCTTGATTTTACTTCCTGTTCTTTAGGAGTCTTGTTGTAGCCCTTGGTTCCTAAGCCAACATGATGGAGCATTGGCCCTACATTTTCTTCTGAGAGGTGCAGGGTATTTTATCTTATGCCCAGGTCTTTCATCCTCTTTGAGTTGAGTTTTGTGCAGGGTGAGAGAGAGGGATTGTATTTCATTTTGCTGCATATGGATTTACAGTTTTTCCAGTACTGTAGTTGAATTTGCTACCTTTTCTCCAATGTATGTTTATGACACCTTTCTCTGGTGTCCTATAACTGTACTTATGCCAGTGTGTCTTTATGTCTTCTTTTGTGTACCATTGGTCTTCATGTCTGTTTTGGTGCGAACACCATGGTGTTTTTGTTACTATAGCTCTGTTGTATAATTTAAGGTCTGGCATTGTGATGCCTCCTGCATCCTTTTTCTCACTATGGATTGCTTCAGTTACTCTGGGTCTCTTATTTTTCCAAATGAAATTCATGATTGCTTTTACTAGTTTAATGAAGAACATCATTGTGATTTTTTATTATTAGAAATTTCATTAAATATGCATAGTGTTTTTGGTAGTATGGCCAATTTGACAACTTAGATTCCATCCATTTAAGAGCATGAGAGGTCGTTCCATTATCTGAGTTCTTCAATGCCTTTCTTTACTGTTCTATAGTTTCACTGTAGAGATCTTTTACATCTTTTTTAGAGTCATTCCAGAGTGTTTAATTTTTTTTTTGAGGCTATTGTGAAGGGGATAGTTTTCCTGATTTCTCTTTCAGTTGCTAAGTCATTGGTATGCAGGAAAACAATTTATTTGTGGTGTTGATTTTATATCATGCTTCTTTTCTCAATCTATGAGCTCTGGAAATGTTTAGTAGAGTTTGTGAGTCTTCTAAATATAGAATCATGACATTGGCAAATAGGAATAGTTCAAGTTATTTTCCTATTCATATTTGTGTAATTGCTTTTTTTTTTTTTTTTTTTTTGTCTAATTGCTATGGCCAGAAGTTCAAGGTTGATGTTGAATAGAAATTACAAAAGAATGTATCCCTGTCTTGTTCCAGTTTTTAGAGGGAATGCTTTTGATTTTTCTTCATTGAGAATGATGTTGGTCTTGGATTTAGCATATATAGCTTTTACAATTTGGGATATGTTCCTACTACCCCTAGTTTTTCTGTTGTTTTGAACATGAGTGGATGCTGTGGATTGCCCATTGCTATTTCTGCATCTATTGAGATAATTATGTGAATTTTTTCTTTTAGTCTACTGATGTGGTGAGTTACTTTTATTGACTTCCACATGCTGAATCAACCTTGCATCCTTGTGATGAACCTCATAATAAACTAAAATATAGTTTTAAGTATGTTTTTATTATGTGATCTGTCAATATTTTATTAAGAATTTTTACATCTATGTCCATCAGGGATGTTGCTCTGAAGTTTTCTTTTCATTATGTGTCTTTCTGGTTTATGTATCAGGGTGATACTAGCTTCATAAAATGAGATTGGAAATATTGCATACTTTTCTATTTCATGGAATAATTTGAGGAATATTGGTGTATATTCCTCTTTGAAAGTATGATAGAACTCAGTGAGCATTCTTCTGGTCCTAGCTTTGTTTTGTTTGTAGGATTCTGATGGAACCCTCAATTTCATTGCTTAGAATTTATCTTTTTAAATTTTCTTTATCCTCCTGATTCAATTTGGGTAGGTCTTATGTCTCTAGAAATTTGTCAATGTCTTCATGATGTCCTATTTTATTATTATAAATTTATTTAGTATATATTTTCAATATAGTGTCTGATTATTCTCTGTATTTCACTGGTGTCTGTGTTTCCTTTTCCACCATGAATTTTAGTTAATTGAGTGTTTGTTCACATTCTGTTTATTAACTTGGCCAGTGGTTAATGAATTTTATTCATTTCTCAGAACCAACTTGTTTTATGGATTTTTAAAATTTTTATTTCATTGATTTCAGCTCTGATATTAATTATTTCCTGTCTTCTGCTTTTGGTGTTGATTTGTTTATCTTTTTCTAGGGCTATGAGATTTTGATGTCCCACAGAGTTTGATGTTTTGTCATTATTCTCATTTACTTCAAAGTATTTTTAACTTCATTCCTTATGTCTTTTCCTATCCATTAGTCATTCAATAGCACATTGTTTATTGTTTAGTTGCTTCTATTTTATTTTTTCATTGATTTCTAATATCATTCCATTATAATGTGATAGAAAGCTAGGTATATTTTCTCTATTTTGTTGGATTTGCTAAGTTTTGATTTGTGGACTAAGATATAGTCCATTTTAGAGCAGGATCTGTGTGATGCTTAGAAGAAAGCATATTCAGTCATTGGTGGATGAAGTATTCTACATATGTGTGTTAAGTCTAAATTATTCATTGCAGTTTTTAGTTCTGTAGCTTATAAAGTTTATGCTTGGAGGATATGTATCCAGTGGTGATAGAAGTGTGTTAAAGTCACCCAGTATTATTGTGTCATGGTCTACTTGATTCTTGAAATTGAGAAGGGTTTGTTTGATGCATAGATACTCCATTGTATGGGGCATAAATATTTAAGATTGTCATGTTCTTGATGTATAATTCTCTTAAGCAGTATGAAATGACCTTCTTTGTCCCTTCTGATTATTTTTGACTTGAATTCACTGTCGGGGTGCCAGATTAACTCAGGCACTGGTAAGGCCTACAGAGTCATGACCCCCCAGAATCCAGGAGTTGGATGAAAGCAGGCTTGTGGCGAACAGCCTGCAAACTTGTTTATTGCAGGAACAGGTATACACTTTATAAGTTTCTTGCCCAATCACAATGTTCCATGGGGGATCAGACCGTCAGGCTCCTATACAGGTTTCCTTGGTGACACTAGGTCAACTTGGGGCATTCGTTTACTTTCCTAGGTAAGAGAAGCAGAATGCTCCTCCCTGCAAGTTTACACACTTGAGATATTAACTGCTGCGAGCCAAGAACTAGGATTTCTCCCAACATTTCCCCCATTTTTATTAATTTGGACAAGGGATTCCTTCAGGAGGACCTGATTGACCTGAACCCTTGTGAGTCTCTTGTTGATAATGGACCAAAAACATTTAAGAACTGCAAGTATTAGAAGGAAGAGTATGCAGGCTAATCCTAACATTACAGTAGGATTTAACATATTAAGCAGGTTCTATTTAAAGGTAATATCCTCTCCCAGGAGGGAGAAGGGGACCATGACTGATGTTCTAAAGTTCCAAGAAGTGAGTGCACCTTACATCCTTTATAGGTTACTGTCTCTTTTGTTCTCCAGTTCTTTCCCCCATCTCACCTTCTTGCCAATGTGATTAGGCCTAGTTTTGCAGGTGAGATGCATAAATGAGAAGTGAATGGACAGGGTAAGGACAAAAGTGATTCAGCCAGGTGAATCTGGTAATGAATGGGCTCTGCAGATGCTTGATATTCCAGTCTTCCAGGGCAGTCTCCAACTACCAGAGGCAGATGGCTTTCATGGCCTCCATTTCCTCCATTTGACTTGATCCCCTATTTTTACACTAACTTTCTATCCCCAATTCTGGCTTCATTCCCCATTTTTGCTTTAGGAACTCTTTATTGCTGTGAGGAAAGGGGGCAATGACCACTCTGGCTGCTTCCAGCAGGACGTGGGCAGCATGGGGTAAGCAGTTAGGTGTTCCATTTTAGAAACTGTGTCAACTGAGGGGTTCATGGTAGAAGTCTGGTTGTGGAAGAGCAGGTTGTAAAGTCATCTGGGTGTGGGTGCTTCTATGAGAGAAGAACAAAATGACATGAGTACGGAAATGAGATCAATGCATTATTAATGCTGCAGAATCTGGAACATATCAATGAATATCATGAAGATGACAAAAGTCAAAAATCTATTACCATGAGGTGAAAGAACTGAGAAATTATTCCCTTAACAAGGCCTAACAAAGGCTGGAGAGGACAAAGCCTTCCTGTGAGAACCCTAACATTGTCCAGGTTATCAGAAATGTAAACACCACATTTAAGTCTCCCTTTCATTGATGTCTCCAGAAAATATAACTAAGCTACTTAATGTCATCTGATTCCATAAAATATCCTTTTATTGGTCTGACCTGTTTTTAGTAGAGATCTCTATATTCTGTTACTTAGGGCTAGATAATCATACTAGCAAACATAAATTAAGCCTACCTGTGTGGCTTAGGAAGATCTGTAGGCCTTAAACTGACTAAAAATTTTTGACTCTGGAAGTTTCTCTTGATAGTTATCAGGTACATTTGCCTAAGAATCTCTTTTGTACCCTCCAGTCTTTATTCTAGTGGGATAACACAAGTGTATTATTAAATTACATTTTACTATTGTTTCTTTTAAATGCCCCCAAATGACTATGTTTTGGTTTTAACTATTTTGCTAGATGTTTAAGATCAAGGTGGTCCAATTGATTTGTATCTGTCTTGTTAAGAATCAGCTTAGTTCCCACAGGGGTCCCTGGTGAGGAACTTGAGAGCATCTTCTTAGCTCCTTTAGTGCCATTTGCTAGGTAGGGTCTTCTTGATGAGATGGCTTCCCTTGGAAGCATCAGGTATGTTTCCTTTTTCCAATGACCCTCCTTTGCAGCATGTGCACTGATTGGCTTTTCAACATCCAGTGGTCACATTAATTTCCCTGATTGGGAGGTGGTGTGACCCAGAGTTGCAAAACTCCTTAGAGAAGTCCTCTTGTTCCCTGGATTCAGGATGACTCTGAAGGCAAGGGCCAAATATTGGTTTTTCGTGGCCTCTGTATTTAATCTGAATCTCTAAGTTTGATCTTAAGCATCCAGTAAGCCAGCCTCACCAGTCAAAAGAGTACTGAGCTTGAACTTCAATATTGATATCTATACAGTTATTAACCTTTTCTTTAAGTGGAGTCTGTATTAGTACTGGAAGTTATCTTTATATACTCTCTATTCTTTAGGAGATGGCTTATTATCACACATTACCTAGGTTGTGCATTCTTGAAGCATTACCTCTGCAAAACTAACAGGTAACAGTTTTACAAAATGAAATTAGCAAGAGTAAAAATACATTCAGCTTGCATAATAGCTATCTTGAATTTTTGCTGAACATTTTAGCTCTATATTATATCCCATTTGAGGTCACAGTAATTCCATAACAAGAACAAATCCTTTGACTATAACTTTAAATAAGCTGACATCTGACTCATTTTGGACCCACTCTAACATGCAGTAAGGTGGGAGGCAGAGCCTTATCTGCGGTAAGGCGTGGCCCCTCACAATGTTAAGTGTTCTATTTCTGATGTTGATCTTTGGCTTCCTTAAGTATCATTTTAAGTTTACATATATTATTTCCTGAGTTTATATGAACATTAGTCAACACAATTTAACATTATATCCAAAACATGAATCAAAGAAAGGGTGAGAGAGCTTTTAACATTCCTTTTGTGTGGCAAAGTGGCAAAATGTTGTTTATGTTTCACAATATTAACCTTTAAACAAATTAGATTCTCACTAACCTTTAGAAATACATTTCATTAAAATTTTTTTTATCTCAGTATAAAAAGTAACAAATTTTACATATAGCCTACTGATAACAGGTCCTGTAATAGAGCCTTAAATTATAGAAACAAATCCCCAATAAAATTTACTGTTTATAAGTTTAAAATTACCATTACAGACAAGTTTAATTTTGAGAATAGCAGCTTGATAAATTTCTGCTTTAAAAGACTTGTATACCTGGATGAAATGAACACAATTATTATACAAATAATGACCATTCCAATTACATTGATACCTTTATATTAACCAAATTTAGTTTTTAAAGAAAACTTTAGACTCTGTAATGTAGTACAATACTCTAACAGCTGTTGTTTAACCATAATTGTATAAACCCCAATTTTCAATAGTTATTGTTCTGAAGATTAAAACTTAACAGACATGATTTTAAGACTAAATTAGCATTTCTAAGAAAGCCTTGTTATTTTAACATGTAGGTTAAACTTTAGTTTATATCAGTACATTAGTATTTGACTTTAGGAAAAATCTTAAGTAGTTTTAACTGATTGTCTCACACACCAACATAGTTACGCACAAACTTGTTGAAAGTTGCCCTTTACTTACACACAGACTGTCTTAGCACTTACTTAGACCCCCGTTTACCACATAAACATTTTCTTATCCAGAAAGATTTTGTTCTTCACTAAGTGTATTTCCATATTTAGAACCTTTTATTTTCTCTTTCCTATCTGTTGACCCTTTGTTTGCATCTTAAAACAACTCTTATGAAATTTCTGAATTTAGATAAACTACTCCATTTTAACAAGATTAAATATAATGTTGTTTATAGTACTCTAATTGAAACACAGTTGAAACTTTTGGAGCCTTTTTTATAATATAGAACTGTACCTGTTAGGACTTAACTCTTAGTTACCTTATTATTAGTGATGACACAAAGCAATTTTAAACCATTTTAATTCACCAATCTATAAAGATATCAATAACATATAAGTATGTTACCCCATGAAATTTAAGGAGTTAAGAGTACTTGATGTTATTTAATAATTAACATTTTAACTTTACAAATTAATCAGATGTCTCTAACAAACTCATTGGAGTAATCTTATATATGTTCAGTCAAATTTATTTACTTTACTGTAAAACCAAAATATCAGACTAGTGTTTTGAAGAGTATCTTCCAGCTCTTTCATGTTGAAGAAAAGGCCTAGAAACAATTGATACTAGACATTTTATAAACATCAACATTTTATTAGTTTGATCACCTAGAGACATGTGAGTTATTTTCAAAGACATTTTTCTTTTATTAGTGTATTCAATTTAAATAGAACCTTTTTAAATCATGTGAATTAAAAGTATTTGGATCCATTTTTAAAATTTTTATTTTATGTGCACTTATTACTCATATCAATTTTGTTATCAGGTACATACATAGATAAAACAACATTAGACAATATAATATACACATAACACAAAAGCGGGGCCTTGTATTGTTTATCTCCACTGCAATGTAATGGATGTTCAAAAATAACCCTAGAGTTGGATAAAAAAAATAGAACCGATCAATGAATCATTAACCTAGGTATGTAGGATCAAAATTGTGAGCTTGAAAAATATAGCATTTAAGAAAAACAAAACAAAACAAGAATCCTAGAAGAAAAAATGATAAAGATCATTAATTATGTTATGAGAGAGTGAGAAAGAGGTAGGTAGAGCAAAGGGGTGAGAGGAAGGGGAAGGGAGAGAGACAGTGAGTTAGTTCTGTGTCACACCCCAGGAGAAGTTTAAAACGGACACTTCACTTTTTTCCCCCTTCAGTCTCAGTTTGGTGCCCTGCTTATAATGATGCAGGTTCCAATGCAGGCTTCAGCAAGGCCAGGTTGGGAAATTGCTTAGAACCTTTTAAACCTTTTTCTGGTTGGGAATCAGGTCAGGTTTGGATGCAGAAAATCATGAAAATTATCTCCCACTACTTTTGAGGAAAGTGTATATCAACATGTCATAGTGTGTTGGGCTGGTTAGCATTATTTAGGGTGGGAGGCATGAGGAATGTGACCAGACATGTTTTCTCTGTGGAGATGGGTTGCTTAGGAATGTCCTGTTCTCCAGTTACTTGTGGAGAACAAAGAGGAGATGCTGGAGAGGGGTTATCTTTTGCTAACTGTGCCGCATTTTCTCTGCCATTTTCCCAAGGGTGGGGGGGGGACTACAGGTTTTGTTTCACTTTCTTCTACAGACCAAGAGAGTAAACTTTTTGGATCTACATTCTCTGTTGGAATTCCCTTTAAACAGGCATAGATCGCTGTTAGTATAGGATAAACGGTGCTGGTGGGACTAGACTGTACTCTCACTTCTAACTTCCTAAGGGGGGCCAGGTCTGGGATTGGGGTGGGGATCCAAGGCCTTCCACTCCCATCAGGACCCAAATTGATAGGGTATGCTGCAGATTCTCAGGAGAAATGGAAGACCCTTTTAAAGCTCCATGCTTCACAGAGGGAACTCTAGAGGGAGTGAGAGAGGGCAATTCTTTCCAAGGGTATAGAGGGGAGGAGCAGATGGCAGGAGGCCTTTGTTACTCAGCAGGAGGTCTTTGTTATTATTGGTGTCTGTCTCCTCATCCTCAGAAGTCACAATTGAGGCCTCGGGGGTCATTTTCTTGTGTTTTGGTTTCATTTAAGCCTGCACTGTGAGAGAAGTGCCTTTAAAGCTTCAAGCTGCAGAGCTCTCTGCATGGGGGGAGATTGGAGTAAACAAATCTCTCAAGAACAAAGAGAAGAACTATAAAGTAACCTTCAATGAGTATCCCTAAGCCTAAGATAGGGGACCCATGGGAGGACAAAGGGAGCCTATCTTCTGAGAAACAAAGAGGTGTTTAGGATCCGATAAATCTTTTGGTTAGTGGGAACTTCTATGAGTCGTTATGTCATGACTGTGTGTCTGCACGGTGTCTCCAGTAAAAATCTCCAAAGAGGGAGATCTGGTTCTGATTTTGGGGGATGGATCCCTTATGTGAATTAGCCAGGAGAACCAAAATGGAAGGTAGAGCCACTGGTGGGGTGGGGGACACGTAACATGAGCCAGCGGTGATGTGCACCTTTTCTTAGGAATTAGGACAATTAGGACAAACAGGGAAGAAAAGATGGGAATAAGGGTCCTGTGCTCACCCTTACAGGACCGTCAGCACACCAAACATGAAGGGGCCCTTACCAAATTGGGGGGACTTGCCAATTCCAAGGAGTGTGAGTAGACAAGGCATGTGGGATCCAAAATGTAGGGGTGCCAGGCTAGCTCAGGTGCAGGTAAGGCCTTTGGACCCATGACCCCCAAACTCTGAGAGTTGGGTGAAAGCAGGCTTGTGGTGAGCAGCCTGCAAACTCATTTATTGTGGGAACAGGTTTACATTTTATAAGTTTCTTGCCCAATCACAATGTGCCATGGGGGATCAGAACACCAGGCTCCTATACAGATTTCCTATGTCAACTTGGGGCAGTTGTTTACTTTCCTAGGTAGGAGAAGTAGAATGCTCCTCCCTGCAAGTTTACACATTTGAACATTGACTGCTGCGAGTCAAACACTAGGATATCTCCCAACAAATCCACCACATGAGATATGAGGTAGAATCCTCATTAGTTTGCATAATCCATGTTAATGATATGGTTTTTCATCTTTATCCTTTCAGTCTGTGGATGTCTTTGCTTATGAGGTGAGTCTCTTGGATACAGCCTATTGTTACGTGTTGCTTTTCAATCCAATCTGTATATCTGATTGATGAGTTTAGGAGTTTTACATTCAATGTTGTTAGTGATAAGTGATTTTCACTCCCTAACATTTTGATTTATTTCTGCTTTTTAATTTCAATTAGTTTCTCCTTTGGTTAACTATTCTTCTAGTGTAGGTCCTTTCTTTTCTGGTTATCACATTTATTTTTCATTTATTTTTTATGATATATCTTATTGAATATCTTTTGTAGTGTAGGCTTTCTAGTTGTGAATTCTTTTACCTTTTGCCTATCATGAAAACCTTTTATTTCTTTGTCAATTCTGAAGATTAATTTTGCTTGGTATAGTATTATTTACTGGTGTCCATTTTATTACAGAGAATTTTACATATTATTCCAAACCCTTATAGCTTTGAGTGTCTGCATTGATATATCATCTGAGGTCTGGATTGGTTTGCCTTTAAGTATGACCTGTCATTTCCCTCTGGTAGCCTTTAAATTCTATACTTATTCTGTATGTTGGCCATTTTCATAATAATGAGTCTTGATGTGGGTCCATTGTAATTTTTTATATTTGGGTCCTGTATGCCTCATGTATTTGATTTTCCATTTTATTTTTTAGGTTTGGGAAATTCTCAGTCATTGTTTCATTGAAAATGTGTATTCCTTTGGTTTGCATCTCCAAGCCTTCATATATTCTGATAAATCTTAAGTTTGGTCTTTTTTGGGCTAACCTGTATTTCTTGAAATTTCTGTTCATGGTCTGCTAATGTCTTTTCTCCACAGTCAACTTTCTTTCTGAGATTATATATTTTGTCTTCATTGCCTGAAACTTGATCTCCCAAGTGATCTCTTGTGAGTGATACATTCGATTGATTTTTTAATTAGGGTTTTTGATTGCTTCATTGTGAGGATTTTTGCATTTTTTTTTCAGAATCTCTATCTCTTTATTGAAGTGATCTTTCACTTCCTGTTTTCTCTCTGATTTCACTCCTTCCATTGTTCTTTAACTCACAGGTCAGTTTAACTAAGAATATTTAAAACTCCTTCTCTGACCTTTCACTGTTGGGTCAATGGATTTCATTACTGGAGTATCTTGGTTTTGGTGAGGCAATTTTTTCCCTTGATTTTTCATGTCATTTGTGTGTCTACCCATCTAACTTTATGGGTCTGAGGAAGTAGAGTTTTTACCCTGTGGACATATAGAGTTTCTGAAAGTTTCCAGTACCCCACCAGTTAAGCAAGACAATAATAACAACAACCAATGCAAACAATATGCAGCATTATACCGAATAGTTCCCACTATGATAGCTACAATGTTAATTGACACATTAAACAGAAATTATATGATCAGTTATTGCCTAAACTATGGAACAAATCTTGGCGCCCTTCAACAGATGAATGGATAAAGTGGTGTATATATATATGATGGATTATTACTCAGCTTTAAAGATGAATGAAATTATGGCATTTGGCAGTAAAAGGATGGAGGTGGAGAATATCATTTGAAGTGAAATAAGTCAATCCCCAAAAACCAAAAGTTGAATTATTTCTCATATATTAATGCTAATACACAAAGGTTAGGGTTGAACTTACTTACTTACTTTAGAATAGGTAAAGAGGAGTGTAGATAGGGGAGAAAGTATGGGGACAGGAAGGATAGTAGAATGAATCAGACATTATTTCCCTGTGTATATATATGTAACTATATGACCAGTGGGATTCTACATCATGTAGAACCAGAAGAATGAGAAATTACATTCCTTTACAAATGGTGCATCAAAGTTCATTCTACTTTCATGTATAATTAATTAAAAAAATAAAAAAATAAAAAAACCCAACATGTTTGCCTAAGGTTTTACAATTTCAAATAGCAAAGAGTGAGAGAACAGAAGTGATATAGAAGGTGATGATTTGAAGGGAGGAGGAGAGAAGACAGAAGTAAATAATGCAAGAAAGTATGAAAGAGAGAACAATAGAGATGGGCTCTTAGCAGAAAAAAATGAGAAAGTAAATCAAGGGAAACAGACAAGTGAGAGAACAAATGTATATATAAAGTAAAAATATAAAAATTAAAAATAAGAGAATAGAAAATAAAACAGAAATACACTAATCAAATATCCTAGTATTAAAAAAAAACTAATTCATGAAAAATATTGGAAGTGCTAAAAAATGCTAGAAGTGAGAAAAATATAAATATGAATATGTATAAATGTTTGCGAACCATTATGGTCACAATTAAAGGTATACTACCTTTCTCTTTTAGTAAGGTGGTACCCAATACTTCTAATACTGATAATCCCTTTAATTTCTTTATCCTTTCACTTTTCTCATGAAGGTACTACTCTGATTGGTGCCTCTGGCTGTGGCAGCAGCAGTGACCTCAGTATTTCTTCATCATTCCATTATATCTAACATCCTTAGTCCTTAATCTCTTTTAAAAATCCAGTTTAAATTCAAGTAAAGTCCCCTCCATTCCTTTTGTGCCCACCACTTCCACATTCCACACATATAACCTCTGAAGACTGTTGAGGGACAATGGAGTATGAAGAAATACACACAAATGTTTACAAAACAAAACTGGGACCAGGAGGGACACTGACCTCTAATGGAGGTACAGGGACCCAGATCTAGCAAAGCACATTTAGTATATAGGCTTTATCATCAAAAGGTTATTTGTGGGAATGTTTCTGCAAAGACGGCAGGTTTGAAGTTCACAGCACTTGCAAGACATTGTGGTTTTCTTATTATGCTCAGAATATCCTATCCCTATTGTCAGTCAGCTGGCATCTGACTTCAAGGTCAAGACAGATGTAACTCCAGGCCTTTGCACAGAAATTATTCAGGCAAGACATTACCATAGCTCCTGGGAAGTCTTGTCCTTCATGTTGGCACAGAAAGTTCCCAGGGCAAAGAGTAGTCACATTTCCAAGGTAGTCAAAGACCATGGTCCAAGTCACTGCTCTCCACATCTCTCCCTTGTTTATTTTATAATGGTGACCAATGTATGTCTACTCTGAAGTAGTGGACCTGGGATCAGATGAGCTTGCAGCTGCCTACAATAATATAACACATACAATATATCAAATATCAGCAAATTTCTCAGCCCAAACCCTAAAAGCTAGAAGGGCTTGGAACAACATATTTCAAGTTCTGAAAGAACATCATTGCCAATTAAGAACCTTATACCCAGCAAGACTAACCTTCAGGTTTGAAGCTGAAATAAAATCCTTCCATGATAAACAAAAGTGAAAAGAATTGACAAATAGAAAGATTGCGCTACAGAACATTCTCAGCAAAGTATTCCATGAGGAGGAAATGAAAAACAATGAGGTATGGCAGTAAAGAACTACACTAAAGGAAAAGCCAATCAAAGGAGAAACCAAGTCCAGTTAAAAACCAATAAGCTAAATGACTAGGAATACAAATCATATCTCAATAACAATCCTGAATGTTAAAGGCCTAAACTCATCCATCAAAGGCATAGACTGGCAGATTTGATTAAAAAGAAAAGAAAGATCCATCAATATGCTGTCTTCAAGAGACTCATCTCATAGAAAAAGGCATCCACAGACTAAAGGTGAAAGAATGGGAAAAACATAGCACACACACATACTCAGTGAAAAACAGGGGTTTTCATCCTTATATAAGATAATGTGGACTTCAAGCCATAGTTAATCAGAAGGGAGAAAGAGGAACACTCCATACTTTTGAAAGGAATCATAAATCAGAAAGACATAATAATCATAAATATTTAAGCCACAACAATGGCACATCCAAGTACATCAAACAAATCCTTCTCCATTTCAGGAATCAGATAGACCACAGCATAATAATTCTGGGTGATATTAACATGCTGCTGTCAGGATGCATGAAAAAATACATTCCCCTCCAGAGTTCTATCAATAGAGTATGTTAGCTAACCTTGGATTTTTGCCAATGGAGAGAGAGAAAATGGTCTTTCATCCACAGTTTTAACTTATATTTCTCTTTTTTAATGAGTGAAGTTAATTATTGTTTTTATTAATACCAAATTTTATTTCCTTTTTCTATTTTGAAAGGGTTATGATTTTGTCAATTTACATGTTAGGATGTGTCATCTTTGTAATATGAGCTGTAAATATCTCCCTTAGTTCTCAGTCTTAGTTCTTAGTTTTTTTAAAGTTTGTTTATGATGCTTCTTTCCATAAAAAAAAAATTGATTTTTATGTAACAAGAAGTACCAGTGAGATAACTTATGTCTTGGGAATTTCGAGTCATGAAAGGTTAGATAGTTCTTGTTACCTACAGATTTGTAAAGAAAAAATTTCATGTTTTCTTCTTATTTTTTAATGGTTGTTTTATTTAAAAATATCCTTGGTACATATGGTATTTATCATGGTATATGAGGTAAGGCAGGGATATTACATAACTTATCCCTATAACATTTATTGATTACTTATTTTTCCCAGTGATTTAAGATGATGTCCTCTTTATACATTCAATTTCTATATGTATCTTAGTGTGCTTACATCTGGGCATTCTGTTTTGCTAATAGAGTAATATGATATTCTTAAACTATATTGGATTTTTAAAAAACTCAATGTGTTTTAGTGTTAGTCCCACTTCTATGTTTACTATTTTATTAAATTAAGCACCAGGTGAAATAGCTTAAAACTGTTAAGTTTTCATTGATATTTTGTTAAATTTACAAAATAATTTACACAATAATATGATCCTTCTATTTAGAAAGGTTATTTTTTGACTTCAGTGGGCTTTTTAAATTTTTATTTTTAATAGGTCTCACATTCTTTATTGATAAATATATTAATATACTTTTTGTTACTGTTATATATGAAATATTTTCTTCCATTAAATCTTCCAAAATCATTTGAATATATGTAAACTACTGATTTTTGTATGTTGATTTTGTACTTGGTAATCTAATTGAGCTTACTGTTTAGAGTAGCTGTTAATCTAATATCTCGAATCTAAAAAAAAGAAAAAAAATAGCAAGTTATACTTCATCTGTTTTTTGTTATTCTTGTTTTCCATTTGTGTTTGATATGTCAAATACATTCTACTGTCATGTATAATTATAAAGTACAAATAAAATTTTTTTAGAAAAGAGAAAAAAGAATAACAGAATTTCTATACATATCACTTATTGATAGATTATTTTTACCCAATTAAAAAATATTACGTTACATAAGTAAATCCCCAACTAAATTTGCTACTTCTACATAAGTCTGAGAAAGACTACTGCTATAGACAACTTTATTTTGGGGAAGAGCAGTCCAGTAATTGACTCTCCTTAGGTTTACAATTTAAAAGACTTATATACTTGGAGGACATGAATACATCTTGTATACAAACAAAACAAAACAAAACAAAACCAACAGTAGCAGCATCACAATACACTGATGCCTTTATATTAACCAAGTTAAACTTCTAAGGAAAAGTTTAGAATCTGTAGTATAGTGCAATAATCTAAAATAACAGATGTTTGTTTAGCCAGAGTTGTACAAACCCTAATTCCTTTAAGACTTCTTCCTGTAAATAGTGTAACCTAACAATAACATGAAATTCTCTTGATAGGAGCAGACTAATGCTTTAAGGAAACCTTGTACATCAACACATAGAGTATTAAATTTTGGTTTATATCAGTGCAAAATATTTGACTCAGAAAACTATAAATAACTTCAACTGATTGTGCTAATTATAGCCAACTGAACCACACACAAGCCTGTTTGATATTTACCCTTCATAAACATTTTGAAACTTATTTAGACACCCTATAACCTGTTAGTTTACCATGAAAATTACTTTCTTATACAGAAACAATTTTCTTTTAATTTCCATACAAAATTTCCATATTTAGAAATTTCTTATATCTCCTTCCTAGTGGCCAACCATTTTTTAATTTATATTCTGAAACAATCCTTATGAAATTTCTGAATTTTAAAATTACTCCTCTTAATAAGATGAAATACTGATGCCATTTCTAATACTTTAATTGAAACACAACTGAAATCTTTTTGCACTCTTTGCATATAGAAATACACCTGTTCAAATTTTAACTAACCCTTCTTTTAGTGAAGACTGAGAGATGAAGCAATCTCAAACTTTTTTTTTCATCTACCAATTTATAAAAGCACATTTAATAAACAAAAATGAATATTACCTCATGGAATTTAAAAATTCAAGCGTGCTTCATTTTATATTCAGCAGTTAATGTTTTAGCACTTAACTTTGATAATTAATCAGATATCTCTTCTTACAAACACATTTATGAAGTTTAATCTCACTTATTTTAAATCTAATGTAGTTTTTTTACTGTAAAATCAACTTATCAGACAGATGTAGTTATCATTATTAGTCATCCTTTCCCTGCTGAAGGTAAATTTGAGAAGTAATGGATACTACACTTCAAACATTTTACAGAAACCAACACATTATTAATTGCCTGATCATCTAAGAAAACTTGTGCATAATTTTAAAGACACCTTTACTCTTATCTGTTTAATTTAAATGGAACGCTTTCTACCAAAGTTTTGAGTCACACAAACCTAAAGGTATTTGGATCACTTCTCTTTTTTAAAATATCATTTAATTTGTGCTCATTTATCTACATGCCACACTTGGTAACTTATAAGTAATTATAGACAGACACATAGATAGACAATGGACAATACCCAGGTGTGCATAAATAGACACAAAACCCAATAAGAAACAAGAATTTGTGAGCTTTCCCTTGAGTAATTAACTATTAATAAAGACAGCAGAAAAAACAGGTAGAGCAAAAAATGATCAAACAAACAAACAAAAAAACAACCCCCCCCACAAAAATATGGTTAGAGAAAACAAGACTGATTATAACAAAATATCTTTAGATGTGCTGATTGAAACATGAATTCACCATAAAATAATGAACTCAAAAAAAGACAAATACAAAAACTCTAGGAAAAATATTTTTATGGTCTAGTAAAGGAGCATGTGGAACATCTTTATGGGACCAGACGGTGATTTTGAATCAAATTAGTCAGTCAGATAATGAAAGAATGTGGGAGGTCATGAAATCCTTAGGTAAAGATTCTCATTTTATTTACTTATTTTTAATATTTTATTTATTTTTATTTCTACAGATTACATTTTGATTCATTGTACACAAATGGGGTACAACTTTTCATTTCTATGGTTGTACACAATGTAGATTCATACCATTTGTGTAATCATACATGTACATAGGGCAATGATGTCTGTCTCATTTCACTCTCTTTCCTTTCCCCACATCACCTTCCTCTTGTTTCCTTTTACACAATCCAAAGTTCCTCTATTTTTCTTTTACCCCCCCCCCAAAACCCTCCATTAGGTATCAGCATCCAGTGAAAACAATCGATCTTTGGTTTTTAGGGATTGGCTTACTTCACTTAGCATGATGTTCTCCATCTCCATCCATTTACCTGCAAATGCCATAATTTTATTTTTATTTATCACTGAATAATGTTCCATTGTATATATATATACCACATTTTCCTTATTCATTCATCTGCTGAATGGGATCTGGGTTTGTTCCATATCATAGTTATTATGAATTGAGCTGCTATACACATTATGTGGATGCATCACTGAGTATGCTGATTAAGTTCTTTGGGTACAAACCAAGGAGTGGGATAACTGGATCAAATGGTGAGTTCATTCTGAGTTTTCTGAGGAATCTCCATACTGTTTTCCAGAGTGGTTGCACCAATTTGCAACTCCACCAGCAATGTATGAGCATGCCTTTTTCCCCACATCCACGCCAACATCTATTATTACTTGTGTTCTTGATAGCAGACATTCTAATCAGAGTGAGATGAAATCTTAGGGTGGTTTTGATTTGCATTTCTCTAATTACTAGAGATGCTAAACACTTTCATGCATTTGTTGATCACTTGTATATCTTCTTCTGTGAAGTGTCTTGCTCAGTTCCCTAGCCCATATATTTATTGTGTTCTTTGTATATATTAATATAACATTCATATTATGGTATATAATAATACTACATAATATATAATTATGTATAATTATATATTTGTATTGCATATTATAATTATGTAATATTTTTGCTTTTCTTTCTATGAGAATAATTTATCTACATATTTTTTAAAGACATCCTGAAATAATTTTGTCAAAATTGTCCTGGCCTCATAAAAAGAGTTAGGAAATATTTCTGCTTTTTCTATTCTCTAGAATAAATTTGACTATCTTAGAGTCATTTCATACAGATTTGGAAGAATTCATGTGTGAAATCATCTGGTTCTGAGGTTTTCTTCATAGGAAGATTAGACAAATTCAATACTTTTATTGGACTATTCATACTTTAATTTTCTTCTGTCAACTTGATATGGTGCTTTATGTGAAGAACTTGAATGTTTAATCCAAACTGTCAAATACATTGGTAAATTGTTTTCATGTATCTAGTTCTCTTTTTGGTGTCTGTGGGTATGTTCCCTTTCAAAACATCGATAACAAACATATACCAATACTTCTCAAAGTATTCCATGAAATAGAGAAGGACAGAACCCTTCCAAAGTCATTTTATGAAGCTAGTATCACCCTGATACCAGAACTGGATAAAGTCGCATCAAAGAAAGAAAACTAGACCAATATCTCTGATGAACATAGACAAAAAAAATCCTTAACAAAATTCTGGCATATCTCATACAAAAATATATTAAAAAGAGAGGGCACCATGGTCAAGTGGGGTTCATCCCAGGGTGCAAGGTTTTTTCAACATCCGGAAATCAATAAATGTAATTCATCACATCAATAGACTTAAGTTTAAGAATCATATAATTATTTCAATAGATGCAGAAAATGTATTTGATAAAATATAGCATCCCTTCATGCTCAAACACTAGAAAAAATAGGAATAGTAGGATAGACCTCAACATTGTAAAGGCTATCTATGTTAAGCCCATGACCAATAACACTCTTAACAAAAAAAAAAAAAAAAAAACTGAAAGCATTCCATCTAAAAACTGGAACAAGACTGATATCCCCTCTTTCACCACTTCTATTCAACATTGTCCTTGAAACATTAGCCAGAGCAATTAGACCAAAGAAATTAAAGGGATATGGGTAGGAAAAGGACTTGCTGATGACATGATTCTATATATAGAGGATTCAAAAAAATTCACCAGGAAACTTCTATAGCTAAAAAATAAAATCAGCAAAGTAGCAGGATATAAAATAAGTATGCAGAAATCTAATGCATTTATATTCACAAGTGATAAATCCTGTGAAAGAGAAATTAGGAAAACTACTCCTTTCACAATGACCTCAAAAAAATACTTGGGAATCAATCTAAGAAAAGAAGGAAAGAACTCTATAATGAAAACTACAGAACACTGAAGAAAGAAATTAAAGAAAACCTTAAAAGATGGAAAGATGTCCAACATTCTTGGATAGGCAGAATTAATATTGTCAAAATGGCCATACTACCAAAGGCACTATACAGATTCTGTGCAATGCCAATTAACATTTTAATGACATTCTTCATGAAAATAGAGATAACAATTATGAAATTCATCTGGAATAATAGAAGGCCCATAATAGCTAAAGCAATCCTGAGCAGAAAGAGTGATGCAGGAGGTATCACAATACCAGACCTTAAACTCTACTATAGCACATTAATAACAAAAAGGCATGATACTGGCAACAAAATAGACAGATAGGCCAATGATACAGAATAGAAGACACAGAGACAAAACCACATAAAACACAGTTATCTCATACTAGAAAAAGGTGTCAAAAACATACAATGAAGAAAAGATAGCCCCTCCAACAAAAGGTACTGGGAAAACTGGAAATCTATATTCAGTAAAATGAAATTAAATCTCTATCCCTCACCCTGCACAAAACTCAACACAAAATGAATCAAGGATCAAGGAATTTGACCCAAGATTGTTCAGCAATAGAAGAAAAAGTAGGCCCAAATCTTCAAGTTGGTGGAGGACCCAGACTTCCTTAACAAGACTCCCAGAGTGCAAGAAATAAAATCAAGAATCAATAAATGGGATGAATTTAAACTAAAGATCTTTTTCTCATTCAAGGAAAAAAGCAATAATGTGAAAAGAGAGCCTACAGAGTGTGAGAAAATCTTTTCCACACTCACTTCAGATAGAGCACTAATCTTCAAAATTTATAAAGAACTTTAAAAACTATACAAAAAATACAGAGAACCCAATCAACAAATGGGCTAAGGAATTGAGTAGACACTTTACAGAAGAAGAAATAAAAGGAATCAACAAACATGTGAAAAAGTGCTTATAATCTCTAGTAATTAGAGAAATGCAAATCAAAACCACCCTAAGATTTCATCTCGCACCAATTAGAATGGCTCTTATCAAGAACGCAAGCAATAATAGGTGTTGACTTGAATGTGGGGAAAAAGGTTTGCTCATCCATTGCTGGTGGAATTGCAAATTGGTGCAGTCATGATGGAAAGCAGAATGGAGATTCCTCGATTCCTCAGAAAACTTGAAATGGATCCATCATTTGACCCACTTATCTCATGCCTTGGTTTATATCCAAAGGACTTAAAATCAGCATACTACAGTAACACACTCACATCAATATTTATAGCTGCCCAGTTCACAATAGCTACATTGTGGAACCAACCTAGATGCCCTTCAATAGAGGAATGGATAAAGAAACTTTGGTATATATACACAATGAAATATTATTCAGCCATAAAGAGGAATAAAATTAAGGCATTTGTGGGTAAATGGATGGAGTTGGAGAATATCATGCTGAGTGAGGTAAGCCAACCCCACATAAAGCAATGGCCAAATATTTTCTCTGATAAGTGGGGTGAGGTGGCAGGGGGTAAGAGAAGAATAAAGGAACATTGGATTATGTACAGGGAAATAGAGTGGGAGTGAGTGGGTAAGGAAAGATAGTGGACTGAGACAGACATTAGCATCCTATGTACATGTGTAATTACATGAATGGTTTGAATTTACATTGTGCACAACCATAGAAATGAAAAGTTGTAACCCATTTGTGTACAATGAATCCAAATGAAATCTGTAAAAATAAAATAAAATAAAAAACATTGATACCAACAATTTTGATTTTATCTGTATCATTCTTGTTAGGGCTTAAAATTTTATTCTTTTTTTAAAGAATCAACTTCAATATCATTGATTTCACACTTACATGTGTTTTGTATTTTATTAATTTTTGTTCATATTTTCCACTTTTTTTCAACTTACTTGCTTTTCATTTTCTAATCTTCTGAGACTAAAGTTTAAATAATTGATTGCTTTTCAGGCCTTTTAAAATTTTATATAACTTTTGCAATTAAATCTAAAAATTATTTCCAAATATTGCTTTAGCACATCCCCCAAATTTGAGACTGCCCTATTGTAATTTAGTTCAATAACATTGTGTAATTTCTATTTTGATATCATATTTGAAAAAAGGATTATTTAATAATGTATCATTTGTAGTTGAATATTTTCTAATTTTTTTGTGTCATTTATTTCTAACTTTCATTCTTTGTGATTGGAGAGCATACTCTGAATTAGTTTAGTCTCTAGAAATATTTGGAGTCTTCTTTTTTAGACTGAGTTGATTTATTGTAAATTCACATGTAAAACTACTTCTTTGTGTGTTTGGTTTTTAGCTTTAACAGGTGCATGTGTTCATTGCATTTCTGGGATAAAGTCACTTGGTCTTATGTATTATTGTTTTTGTATATGGCCAACCTCTATTTGATAATTTAATGTTGTGGATTTCTGTGTCTATACTCAAGAGCTATTGGTCTATGGTTTTCTTTCTTGATCTGATTTGTCTCTTTCCCTCCCTCCCACCCTCTTTCCTTCTTTTGTATCAGGGTAATCACTTGTCTCATGAAATGAATGTGAAAGAATTCCTTTTTTTTCTAATTTCTGGAAGGGATAATGTAGACCTGATGTTAGTTTTTCCATAGACATTTGGTAGAACTTGCCAGTGAAACCATCCAGCCCAACGTTTTTCTTTTCAGAAGATTTTAAACCGTAAATTCAGTTTCTTTCATGTACATAAGACTGTTAGTTGCCTGTATTTCCTTGGGTGGGTTTGGTAGATGGAGTCATTTGGGATATGCTGTTTCATCTCCAGGTGGGGCCTGTGTGTGGATCTGTGCTTAGGCCTCCATGGCCCCCCCCATTGTCCTGGGGTCTTCGGTCACAGCCCCTTCTTCACTTCTGAAATCAGTAACTTCTGCCACTTACATTATTTATCCTTTAATAGTTTCTTTACTTTTTGTTAGTCTGACTAGGAGTACAATTTTATTCACGTTTTCAAAGGATCAGCTTCCAATTTCATTAATTTTTCTTCATTATTTTTCCATTTTCAATTTAATTTATTTCTGCTCTTATGTTTTCCTTCCTCTTTGTGTTTTTCTTGGCTCTGTTCTTTTAGTTTTCTAGTTTCTTCAGATGGAGGCTCAGATGATTGAGGCCTTTATTTTTTTCTAATATAAGAATAGAAAACTCTGTTTCCTTTAATACTGCATTAGCTCATATCCTACTAATTTTGACATGTGACAATTTCATTTTCATTTAGTTTCACCTTTTTTAGATTTTAAATAATTTTTATTTGTGCATTTTTTATTTCTTGTTGGTTTTGTGAGAGATGTAGCTTATTTATTAGTCTGTTTAAGGAATCAATTTTGACTTTTTTCCTCTTTTATATGTAATAATTGCATTATGTTTATTATTTTTCTTATTTTACCTACATTTATTCTGTGTTATCTGTCTCCTGAAAATGGAGACCTAGCTCATGAATTAAGCCTTTTCTTAAATGCATTTAAGACCATACATTATAAGTGCTACCTTTATTTTTGGTATTAACAAAATTTGATAGGAGTCATTTTAATTATAATTTAATATTACTTTTACATCTTTTATTATATAGTAGAACCACAAGTTCTTCAGAAGTGCATTAGCTTGTTTTTTTTTTTCTAGGAAGAACACCCCCCAAAACCAAGAAGAATCTAAAACAAATCAAATGGGAATGGTTACCTTCTTTCTGTGCTTGATTTGTGTAGCCGTAGATCCCCAGGACCTTGTCCACTGTGTGACAAACACCACTGCAACATCCAGTGTGATCAAAATTATGGGTTTTGTTGAGGGGCAATAGGGGATTAGAAAAATAAAAACTCACAAACAAAGATTTTGAAGATTGGGGCTAGGGATGTGACTCAGTGGTAGAGCACCTGCCTAAGAAATGTGAGGCAGTGGGTTTGATCCCACATAAAAAAATAGATGAATAAAATAGAATTAAATAATTTAAAAATAAAAAAATACTTTGAAGATAAGCTCACATCAGGTGGAGCTCGGTTCTCTGATGAAGATGCATATCTAAAGAGTTACGCTAGTAATCTTGATTTATATATTTCTCGTTATCAGGTTAAAGACTATGCAAGCATTATTCTTTGTATTCAAGAAAGTTACATAAACTAGAACATCTATGTAGCTTTTCTGTAGTTGTAATCCACAGTTGAAAAGTGCAGTGTAAAGAGCTTTGTGTAGTTCTCAAGAAAATCCATTGTTAAAAGTTACTGTATGAATCTACATTCTACACAACCATGGAAACGAAAAGATGTACTCCATTTGTGTACCGTGAATCAAAATGCAGTCTGTAAAAATAAAAAAAAATTAAAAATAAAAACAAATAATAAATAAAGTTAACATAAGGTGGGCAGACTCAGAAGAATCAGAGCTCATGAAACATTGTTGTTTCATGTTGCCCTTTGCAAAGAAGTATCCTAGACACCAATGGGACCATCACCCTTTAACAAAGCTTGGTTCAAGTGTCACGCACACAAAACTCTGCAGGTCACAAGTGCACACTTGAAGGGATGTTTATTAAATAGCCACTTCTGGAAACAGTATGCAGATCAAGTGACTAGGGACAAACCTCCAGGACACTCTGTGCCACCTTGTGGGTTTTAAACCCCCAACCCTCTAAGAAGGGGGAGCCTTCTGAGCAAATGTCTACCACTGATGACCAGTTTGGTCTCCACATAGCACCCTTTTTATGTGCTCTGGCCTCTATGTCTGGTTCTCTCACTGTCCTTACATTGAAATTCATGCATAGGCTTGTGTGTAGCTGGTCTTGTTCTCATTGCAGCCTAATGCTGACAGAGCATTGCTTACCAATTCATCTGTCTCCAGGTGGACATTTTTTAAGGGTCCAGTATATACATCTAACATGTGTTTTACATATGCCACCATGTCAAGCTCGTCATGTGCTGTTTAGATCTTTCTTATCTTCATGGACTTTTCTTGTCTGTTTTATTGGTTATACAAGGTTTGGCTGGTGTGGTGTCTCACTCCTGAAATCCCAGCATCTCAGGAGTCTGAGGCAGGAGGATCCTAATTTTGAGGCCAGTGAAGGCTACTTAGTGAGGCCCTACACAACTTAGCAAGACCCTGTCTCAAAAGAAAAAATAAAATAAAACAGACTATGGATGTGGCTCAGTGGTTAAGTGTCCCTGGGTTCAATCCCCAGTCCAAAAACATAAAATAAAATAAAACAAAATAAAATAAAATAAAACAAAAAAAAATAAAATAAAATAAAAAGAGAGGGAGAGAGAGACATTTTAAGACACCACACTTTAATAATGATGTGTCCGTTTTTGAGCAGCGGTCCCTAGGTGGTCTTGCTAAGTGCATCTAGACTTAGGGTGTGCCCAATGCCCATGGGTTCATCCTAGGCTTTCTTTTTCTCTGGTAACCTTCCTGTCTGACACTGGCCCTCTGCCAGTATTGGGGCAGTGGCACCGGCCTGTCTTGCCTTGCTTCCTCTTCTGTCCCATCATTTTGCTCTCACCTTCTCTGGTCTCATATTTGACTTACAACTGTGTCTGTGTCTCTGGTGATCTGAATGTTTTTCTCGACTTGCTGCTGGAGCCAGACTTGTCCTCTCACCTGGGCATTGGCCCTGTACCTGACCCAAATCCTGTGCGGTCCTCTTGCTCCTCTCAGCCTCACATGGGCTCATGCTGGTCTTCCCTGCTCCTGTGTCCATGCAATCCTCTTCATTCCCTCGAGGCTGACTTGATAACATGGCACACAGTGATGACATGATGGTGTGGCATATTTGTACTTCCATGTCACCAGGGAAGCTGGCCCACGAGGCTGCTGTGCCCTGTCCTGCTTCTCTGTGGTGATAATTTTCCTGTCATGTGCTCCAGGCTCTGCGTGGCCCTCCTGGTGTTGCTCTGCAGTCCCCAGTCCAGTGACTTGGCCTTATCCGAGCTCCATCCTCCTCCTTCCCATCTGTGCTTCTGAGTTTGGAGGACTTTCTTCTACCTGAAGAGCCGCAGTTTGTTTCAATATGGAACACTGGGGACAGGTTCCCTCCTGGGTCTTTGTCAGAAACTGTCATTATGTATCAGCCCATAGCTGAGCCCAAGGGTTCCAGGGAAAATAAGCAGTGGCTTGTGACAGCAGTGTTCCTGGGGACTCCAGTCCTCACTTCTCCCTGATCTGGGAGGACTTTGTCCCCAGGCACCACAGACTGAAGGAGATTCAGCTTTGCCACATTTTGGTGAACTCAGCACTGCACAGGTGAAGCCCTTAGATGCAGCGAAGCTTTTGTGGAGGCCCTGAGTCTCCATCTGATTACTCCAGCCTCCTGGGACCACCTGGGTCTGTGCTGGTTTTTCCCCCAGAACTAGCCTCTAAGCAGACAAGCTCAGTCTGGATTATATCCAATTTACCTTATTGTAACGTGATTATATAAAAATGTTTTTATCTAACTATATAATATGCACTGTATACTTTATGATGTATACCTATTTATTTTAAAGGTTATGTCCTATTTATTGTCCTAGAAGCTGCCTGACTGGTGATGGAGGGTCTAAATCCTGAGTAGCCCCAGCAAGGGCTCTTAGGGTCTTTACAAAGGTGAAGGGAACCCGCTCCCTGCACCACAGGTGTGTGTTGTCCTTGATGGCTCAGAGGTCCCAGGGCACTGTCCAGGTTCACCACGTGCATGCCCCAGGTGACCCTCCTGTGTTTCAGGCCTGTAGCTCCTGGGCAGAGCCCAGAAGGTAGCAGTGAGGTTCACTGGGCTTCCAGGTGAGATTCCCTGCAGTCTGCCACCCTCCCTCAACTCCTGCCCTGCAGTCGCAGAGATGTGGCCTCCTCAGCACCATCCCAGCTGCCCTGGGTTAGTGGCTGACTACCTGTGCTGTCTTCTTTCTCTGAATAACTGGAGCTATTTCACACCCATCACTTGTCCCTCGCAGGTGAGAGCAGATAGACCATGACACATCAAGGGGCCATGGAGAATGCCTGTCAAAAGTCCAGAGCAGTACTCACAAAGTCTGCTTTCCCATTTTCTGGGGACAGTACCTTCACTGCCAAGTGGCAATTTAAAACTCGATCAACTTTGTCATTATATTTGCAAACTCTGGTGAGTACTTGGAACAATCTAGACCCAGAAGTACCTGCTGTTGTTTTAAATTTTCATCATCAATCTGGAATTATTTCTTGTTTTCTTTCTTACTTTTCTCTTTTATTTATTTATTTTGATTCATTGTAAACAAATGGGGTACAACCGTTTGTTTCTCTGGTTGTATTTTTCTTTTGAAAATACCTTGGTGGTCGTAGATGCTAATGTAGGAGACACCCATGGCCATACGCCACACCTCAATGCTGGTGATGTCCTAGAAACTGGGCTCCTGCTCCTCGTGGTGATCACCACGCTGATGTGTACAGGCAACTTCTACAGGAAATGGCCATCTGTGCACCAGTGCTTCCAGGTGGGTAGTGGCCCAACCAGGCCCCCCAGTGAGGGTGCTGGTGGGGACAGGGGTACCTGCCTACTGTCTGGTGCTTATGAGCATAAAGCTGAGTGGTGCTAGGGCTGCAGTAGAGGCTGCATGTTAGCAGCACCTCCAGATCCAGTTCCAGGTACCAAACCAAAAGCAGAGCCAGGAGGTGAGCTGTGCCACAGGTAGAGCAGCACATGGAGCACCTGCTGCACCACCTCCTATGTCCCGCCAAACTCTTATAGTGTTCAGGCTCCCATGACTGCCTCCCAAGCACACCATGGTACGGTGGCTTTCATTCTCCCCTGCTGCCATCACGGGCGTCTCTCCATGTCCCCCCACCTGCCGCAGGCCTGTGCCCCTTTCCACGGCTGACACTTTACCTTTCCCCCTTCGCCATCTTCCTCCTCCTTTCCCCCCTACTCATTCTTATCTGTAAAACCAGTTTATCAGACAGGTGTAGTTACCAGTATTAGCCATCCTTTCCCTGCTAAAGCTGAATCCTAGAATCAACGGATATTATACTTCACTCATTTTACAGAAACCAACACACTATTAATTGCCTGATCACCTAGGAAAACTTGTGCATAATTTTAAAAACAACTGTACTCTTATCTCTTTAATCAATTTAAATGGAACTCTTTTACTAAAGATTTAAGTCACATCCTCCCAAAGGCTTTTGGATCCACACCCTTTTTCACAATTCTAATTTTTGAGTGCTCATTTATCTACAAGCCAATTTTTGTAAATTGTAAGGGATTATAGACAAAGACACATAGATAGACAATATACAATACACAGGTATGTATAAATATACATAAAAACCAACAGGAAACAAGGAGTTTTGTGCTTTCCCTTGAGTAATTGAACTCTGAATAAAGACAGCAGGAAAAAAACAAGTAGAGGGAAAAATATGGTTAGATAAAACAAGACTGATCATTACAAGGTATATTAATTTATGTTTGTAGGATTGAAACATGAATTTGCCACAAAACCATCAACTCCAAAAAAAGATACATAAGTTCTTGGAAAAAAAATTATTTCAGCCATAATTACTCTAGTAAAGGATCATGTGAAACATCTTTATCAGACCAGAGTGTGATTTTTGCATCAAATTAGGTTCAGTCAGATATTGAAAGAATGGGGGAACCCATGAAATCCTTACATAAAAGTTCTCAAGGTAAAGAAAATTCATATATCTGAGATCTTCCCATTTTTCCTCCCTGTATTGCAATGTTTAGGTAGGAACTTGAGAGAACAGAATCATGGAGTACAAGATAAAAGCCATTTAGGTCCCACAGCAGCTAGAATTTTAAAGTGACACTTGTTTCTCCACTGGACCCAAACCAGTTTTGGACAATTGCCACTGCAGCTTACATTCCAGATGCAAGTCTTACAGAGACAGATATCTGACAGAAAGCTAAGCAGTAAGGAAAGATGCCATTTTGGGCCTGAGAGGTAAAGATCATTGAATAAGGAATCCTGACCCAAAGAGATTCATGGGGTTGTCATAGATAGTCCCCATGAGAAACAAGGGGATGGTTTAGTAATGGTCACCCAGGATATTGAGATTGGGGGAAGTTGCTTAGAGGCCCCATGTGGGATCTTGTCATGGCAGAGAAGTGGGTTTGGGTATAGGGCCATAAAACCTTGGGTTCATTGGACTTCTGACCCCTCACTTTATGTCCTGCAAAAGAGGTCTTGTTGCGGAATGGTATTATAATTTTGGTTTCCATTCAGAGACCATTGACCTGAATGCCCTAGCTCATATTGGGGCACATAATAATTTTTTAAAAGGAGTTTTATCAAAATTCTCAGAGTGGAAGCATTCCCAGTGGTTGGAGGATACATCCAAGCATGGATAAATGAACTAGAGATGGTTCTTAACATATTGGCTCTTCTGGAAGAGAAGAGGGTTTCTGTTTGTCAGTTGGTTGGTTTTGGGTATTGCTGGGGATTGAACCCAGGGCTTTGTACATGTTAAGTATGTTCTGTAGCACAGAGCTATGTCTCTGCCTTAGAAGAGAGCTTTTAAGTTCTGTAATAAAGTCCCTGAATTCTATCCAAAGCATCCCTCTGGGGAATTAGGAACATCTCATTGGTGTCCCCATAGAAATCCTGCACTAAACTTCATAGCCAGACACCTCTGACTAATATACTGGGTGTGCACCACTTCCTTTTAGTTCCCATGAGCAGGACCATGAGTGCTTTCTGTACTAATTTGGGCATATGCAATATTTCTCTTTCCCTTTCTCAATACAGCCTTTTGTCTTGATGTGGACCCTTTCCATGGACTTCGTAACTTCTCTAAGTTTTCCTCTGTCCCTAGCACCTTGACAATTATTCTGCCTTTTCCAGTTGTGTCTGTCTCCCTACAGATGCCAAAAAGAATCCATGTAACCTTATTTGTGAGTGGCCACTAAATGGCATCCCAGCTGTCCCTATCCTACATTTTGTAGTTTTAGTAAACCCAGAAAAAGGAAAAGACTGTTTTTTTCTTAGTATGTTTTCTTTTGGCTGATGGTAAAATAGATGAGTAACAAACACATCTAAAATCCCCCATCCCCCATAGGGAATTTCTGATAAACACGTAAAGAAAAAGGAATATGTGTTTTGGAGGAGGTGGTGCCCACAAGCAGCAAAAGGTGATTATGGAGAAGTGATTGACGGAGAAGGAACAAAAATCCCCAGGTGGCAGGAGAAGTTTGGGAAGGAGCACAGGTACAGACAGTCAGCACTATGTTGATCTTTGATTCAGCTGATCTCCTTGTGGAGAAGCCATGAGGTTGGGGTAATTGGATGATTGTATAATGTGCCTGTGTAGGTGAACTTTTTCTTGTGTCCAGCACAGATTAAGTCTAACTGTGGCTCACTACTGATTATCCTGTAACAGGAGTCTTCAAGTGGCAGGTGCCCTACTTGCTTGACCCATGCCAATTGAGAATGTGGCAAGAACCAAGAGCTCTGCCATGACATTATGAGCAAGTAAAGTGGTTGAGAAATGGAGGGAGAGCACTCAGAATCACCAGGAGATTAACACAACAAACAGTGGAGCTCCAAATGCCCAAAGGCCAGGTTGAGCACATGGTGGGGACACTGAACCACATGTAGAGTTTGGCACGGTCTTGGGGTCTCCACCCTTCTGAGCTATAGAGTTCCCAATGTTAGGTATAAAGCCACCTTTTCCTCTCCCGCTACAGGCATCACCTGTAAATCTGTGTTAAGCCCACCTTTCCCATTATAGAAATTTCCGGCTTATGTCACCGTAACCTTGCTGCCCCCCCCACATTATGTTCCAATATGTCATTGGTCCATCAGTCAGTCTGTAATAATTCTCCTCCATGATTGGTTCCTCCCAGCCCGTGAAATTCCAATACAAAGAACCGTGTGCCATCTTCTTGCTCTCTTTTCCCTTTCCCCTTTCCCTCGAGAGGACACGTTTTGTCTGCTTGAATAAAAGTTCCTCGTGTGAGACCTGTATCTGCGGAGCGTCTTTTCTGGGAGTTATCGATGAACCAAAACTGCTCCCCTTTACATCTAACTAACATCTGGTGCCGAAACCCGGGATGGTTTTTTCCCATCCGATTTCTCCTGCGCCTGAAGATTCAGGCTCACCTTCCATTTATCTGGATGCCCAGTTTTCTGCATACAACACCGGACTCCAAAATTGGTGAGTTCCCCTTAGGCAGGCCCCTGACCATTTAAACACATCTCGGCTACCCTCACCTCCACCTGCAGTCCGCTGCAGCCCCCTCCTTATTATAAAGTGGCCAATCCCCAGCTCCTTCCGCCGGCTTGCAGCCTTTCACTGCCCGCCCAGCAGCTTCATCTCTCGCCGCCCTGCGGCTTCACCCTTCGTGGCTCCTGCCACTCAACCGCCGAGGTGTGGGTGTACCTCCTTGGTCCTCATGATTGGTCTTAGTTGTTGGGTGGATGTCTGAATTTTATGGTGCTGTGATTCTTTCTCAGGGTTTGAAGTTTACTCACTTCTGCCGCTGCTAGTCCCTCTCGCTGCTCTGAGGCTTTTCTCCCCCTCCTCTTGCTGCTCCCTCCCGAAACCCTGGCCAGGTCTTCAAACTCTCTCTCAGCTTTTTGCCTGGTTAAACAGTGATTTCGGGTGACGACCTAATCATTGTTTTTAACCTCTCGTTGCCTGGTACCGTGGATTCTGGGACACCAAATCCACTACCCAGGTGGGTCTCAGCTTACCATGAAATTCAAAACATCCAACCCAGCAAACTCGCCCCTGAGATGTTTATTAAACCATCTCAAACCCCTTTACCTATTCCCTGAATCAGAGCTAAATTGTCCTTTAGATAGTAAATCAGAATGGTCTATTTATGACACCCTAAATTCTAGCTTTATACTAAGTAAAATTGTATGCCTAATTATGCTAGTTATAATTAAGTACATATATGGGCAACCTGGTGAATGGAAAGGAACTTTTCCCCTTCTTGTTTTTCCTTTCTTTCTTGCTAAACCTCTCTTGGCTTCTCCCCCACCTTTTAACCTTTCTTTCCCTTCCAAGTTCACCTCATTCTGTTTCTCCTTCCGCTTCTCCATTCAGTCCACCAAGTTCCCCAACCATGTGGTCTCGTACACACATTCTAGCTCCTTTACTGGAGGACGCTGACATGGAGGGAGTAAAACCTGAACACATTCTCTTGGCTAATTCTTATTTTCAAATCTTTTCTTTCTTATCTTAGCTCTCCCTACCGACTCAAGAAATTAAATGGTCCTAAGCATCAAGTCTCTGCTAGAACATATTAGCCCCTTTCAGATTCAGATCTCAGTTAAGGGTTACATTGAAATGTAAATGAAGAAAGGCTCAGTAGGAAACCAGTTTCAAACCCAAGAAAAAAAAGTGTCCATTTTAAATTTCTCCTGGGCTACAACTCAGAATTCTGTTCTCCCTTTCACCATTACTTTCCTTCTTATTTTCTCATGCTTTAATTAATATGAAAGTTTTTAAAGCAGAAAATTTATCAAGCTGCTGTTCTCCAAATTAAACTTGTCTGTAATGGTAACCCTATCATTTAATATTCTGTTATAGGACCTGTCATCTATAGGGTATATGTAAAATGACATTTAAGAAAGAGTGTAATATACAATAGCAAAAATGGGACTCAGCCAAAATTCAAGATAGCTATTGCACAAACTGAATGTTTTACTGTTGGTAATTCTATTTTGTATTTTCCTTGTAAACTCTAATTGTTGCCTGATCAATATTTTTCAGAAGTACTGCTTCAAGAGTGAACACCGTAAATTAACTTGGAATAGTAAGCCATCACCTATAGAACAGATAATGTAAACCCCAATTAGATAAAAGGGGGTAAATAACTGTAAAGTTATAGACATTAAAGCTAAAGCCCAGTACTCTTACTTTATGACTGGTGAGACTGACTTGCTTGATGGTTAAGATCAAACTTAAAGATAGAAATTAAATACAGAGGCCAAGAAAAACTCCATATTTGGGTCTTGCCCTCAAAGTCAGCCTGAACCCAGGGAACAAGAGGACTTCTCCAAAAAGCTTTGCAACTCTGGGTCACACAACCTCCTGAGCAAGGAGATTGATGAGACTGCTAGAGAAAAAGCGACTCAGTGCATCTGCTGCAGAGGAGAGTCATGGAAAAAGGGAGACATCCCTGGTGCTTTCAAGGAAAGTCACATCATCGAAAAGACCCTGCCTAACCAATTGAACTAATGGAGCTAAGAAGCTGCTTTTAAGTTCTCTGAGTGACCCCTGTGGAAGCTTAGCTGACTCTTTAACAGACAGGAACAGGTCACTTTGACCAGTTTGATCTTAAACACCTAGCAAATCAGTTAAAACCAAAGTATAGCCATTCTTGGGCATTTAAAAATAATAGTAACTATCAAGAGAAACTGCTAGAGTCAGAATTTCTGTTTTTAGTCAGTTTAAGGCCTACAAACACAAATAGGCTTAATCTATGTTGCTAGTACTAAATGTTGTGTTCACATTCCTGATGACCTAGACAATGTTGAAGCTCCCAAATGAAGGCCTGTCCACTCCAGCCTTTGCTAGGCCTTGTTATGGGAACAACTTCTCAGTTCTTCCACCCCCTGTCTTTTACTTCCATGTCAATTAATCAAACTGTATTGCAGAAATATCAGGATTTCACAAAAATTGGAGCCTGGCTGCAGATGTGCCTCCAGGATTGGACCCTGGCTGTAAATGTGCCTCCAGAGAAACTATTAAGTCTCCAGTTCTTCCTGTCACAATGATACCAGCTCTAGGTCCACACCCCAGCAGGAAGTAATTACAGAAGACTGACCTTCATCCATGTACCCAAAAAAAATTTTTTTTATAAAAAAGGAAATGGGGGAATGTTAGGTATAAAGCCACCTTTTCCTCTCCCGCTACAGGCATCACCTGTAAATCTGTGTTAAGCCCGCCTTTCCCGTTACAGGAATTTCCGGCTTATGTCGCCGTAACCTTCCTGCCCCCCCCACATTACGTTCCAATATGTCATTGGTTCATCAGTCAGTCTGTAATAATTCTCCTCCGTGATTGGTTCCTCCCAGCCCATGAAATTCCAATACAAAGAACTGTGTGCCATCTTCTTGCTCTCTTTTCCCTTTCCCCTTTCCCCCGAGAGGACACGTTTTGTCCGCTTGAATAAAAGTTCCTCGTGTGAGACCTGTATCTGCGGAGTGTCTTTTCTGGGAGTTATCGACGAACCAAAACTGCTACCCTTTACATCTAACTAACACCCAATGAGGTGAACAGGGGCACCTTCTGATCAGGAGCATCCCCGGTGGACACTCAGTTGCTCCTCAGTGTGCATGTGGTATTATCAGAAAGCCTGATAGAAAATGCAGGTAGAATTATGTGGGTGCAATCCAGTGTCCCCAGAAAAGTACCTCCTGGCCAGCTAGCCAAAATCTTATTGTCATTATGTCCAGATGGGATCCAGGTTCTTGGTGTCCCAAACAAAAAACTGAGCAAGACATATTCAAATAACAGGCAAAGTACAGATTTATTGAAGGTGAAGGTGAAAGTAGCACTCTGTTAGGTAGAGTGGAGTGGGCCAAGAAAGAGAGAGGATCCCAAGGCCCTAATATCTGGAAATTAGGGTCTCATATGGCAAACTGTGAGGCATTCTCTTCCCTTTATGGACCTGATTAAAACCTTACTCCATTTGCTCCCATTGGTTACTTTATGATTCTTTTTTTCCCATCCTGCTACATTTTAATTAAGTATAAAGACCTCTACTCTCCAGGTATGTCACCTAGAGTCCATTTATTTACCCACTGCTCTGTTTGGCCTCCAACCTCTTGTCTCTCTCTTCAGCAATGGTGAGGCAGATTCCTTTTCCTTGGGGAAGAGAAATACATGGTTTGTTGCCTTTGCCTATAACAGAAAGGTTGGAGAGCCGAGTGGCAAAGGTGTTACCATTGGCATCTTTCAGAGGAACCACGTCAAAAGAGCCAGGATGTCTCTCTCTGTGTTGGTAATCACACCATTTCTTCCCAAGTTAGCACCTCTGGTCACCATACATAGGTTACCAGTGTCAAACTAGATGAAATAAGTCATCTTGCCTGTCTCCATATCAATCTGAATGGTGTCATTCACTTTGATTAGGGATCAGGGTAGCGAATGAGTCACCAGATGAGGAATTCCTTTTGTGCCCTATAGATCTTTCTCACTTTGCACAACATGTACTTGGCTTCCTCAGGTGTAATGTGATGAATAGCAAAGTGACCCTTGGTGTCATAGATCAGATGGAAATTCTCTCTAGTCTTATCAATGCTGATGAACCAATAAACCAGTGGGGTAGGTTATATCAGTTCAGACTTTGCCATCAATCTAAGTGAAGTTCTACATGCAAATTTTTTTTTTTTAACTTTATCTCCTGTCAGGGCATACTTAAGTCTGTTCCTTAGAAAAAATGATGAGAGGAAGACATTCATTCACCTTGTGGGGATGAGTGGATAGACGAGGAGTAAACATGCCAGTCAATTTTTCTAGTATCCAATGCTTAGGAGCTGCTGCCTGCATCAGATGTTTCTTGGGACCATGAAGCTGGTGGCTCTAGGCATGGAAAGGGCACTGGTTACATTAGAAAACCTAATTAGAACACTGTCCTTTTTACCCCAATTGTCATGTCAAAATACTGCACATGTGGTGGGAGTTGTCATGTTGATAAGTCCTCCATGGCAGGAGTTGTCATGGTAATGGGATTTGTAGTAAACTGGAACAGGATTGGTCTCCTTGTCTTTCCCTCCAGCAGCTTTTTCTAATAAACTGTCATTGCCATTTTGGTGTCTCTGAACTCCTACCTAACAAAAAACACCCTATGGGAGAAAAAGGAAGGAAGGAATGAAGACCAAAGCAGAAAGAAGTGGAATAGAGCCTGCCAAAGTAATAGGAATATTAGCAAAACTAAGAGTTAGGTTTTTGAAAAGATAAACACAATTGACAAATCTTTAGCTCAACTAATAATAGAGAAGACACAGATAAACAAAATAAGAAATGAAAGAAGAGACATTACCACTGATATCACTGAAATGCCAAGAGACTACTATGAGCAATTACTTGCCAACCAACTGGGTAACCTAGGAGAGATGGATCAGTTTCTAGGCATGCATTGTAACAAAATTAACTCAGAAAGAAATAGAAAATCTGAATGAACCAATAATGAGAAAGCAAATCAGAAATGAAAGCCCTCCCATATAAAAAGCAAGATCCTGATGAAATAACTGCTGATTTTTTCAAGCATATAAAGAACAACTGATACCAATCCTCTCAAACTCTCTCAAAAATTGAAGGAGAGAATACTAGCAAACACATCTTACCAGGCCAGCATTACCCTGATACCAAAGCCAGGAAAGAAACACAAGAAGAAAAGAACAGGTCAATGCCTCTGATAAACATAGATGCAAAAATTTTCAACAAAATACTAGCAAACTACATTCAACGACACATTAAAAGTACCATTCACCATGATCAGATAGGATTTATCCCTGGAATGCAAGAGCTGTGCAACATACACTAATTAATCAATGGAATACACCATGTTAATGGGAGGAAGAACACAACCCATTTATTTTCTCAATAGGTGCAAAAGGGACATCCTACAAAATGCAGCATCATTTAAAATCATTAATTACTCTCAACAAATTAGGTATAGAAGGAATAAACCTCAACAGAATAAAGATCATTTATGTCAAGTCCTCAGCTAGCATCATTTTCAAAAGCAGAACATTGAATTTAGTTTTCAAACCTCAGGAAGAAGATAAAGACACCCACTCTTGAGGTTCCCCAAAACTCAGTCCTTGTCCCCAATGCCAAACCAAAAATAAGGACACAGTATTGAGAAGAAAGAAAAAGAAGTTTTATTGATTTACTAACATAGGAGAAACATAGCAGATTTCTGACCCAGGGGCTGTAATTCTGCCCATCAGGAAGAATAGGGGCTTTTAAAGAGGGGAGTCAAAAGCAGCATTTCACGTGTTCTCGGTTGCACTTGTAATTCACTTGTTAATTTTGGAGAGAGTCATTTCACAGATCTTCTGGTACCATCCCCAAACTCTGGACTACTTTGTTCTTATGATGTGTATGCACTCAAGGACAAATGAACCTGCCTAAAGTGAGAAAGAAAAGTATTCTTGTTTCCTCTGAAATTGGGAAGAAAGAGAGATTATGGAGAAGCAGGGAGAAAGGAAGAAAAAGAAACATGTGCATTTAAAAAATAAGGTGCAGTAGCAAAGTAGCAATGGTTATTTTCAAAGCATAAGGTGGACCACAATTACATTTCCCCTCTGTCAGATTCTACATTCCATTTCTAAAGAAAAATGGTGAAGACATCTTCAAGCTGCATCCTGCTGAATGAGGGTGAATATGGGGGAAGTAACCC
Organism: Sciurus niger; assembly: GCA_020740815.1. Lineage (NCBI taxonomy): Eukaryota > Metazoa > Chordata > Mammalia > Rodentia > Sciuridae > Sciurus > Sciurus niger. The sequence continues at coordinate 285,300 of JAHUXG010018314.1, forward strand.
AATGTCCTTGTTCTCTATCAGGTGAGGCATGAACAGTTAAGAGTATTCAGCATCAGAGAAGTCCAGAGGTCCACAGAGGCAGATGGCAGCTGACTGGACAAGGCATACATAGGGCAGGGATCATTCTAGGCAATAATAAGCAAGAGAGCAAAGCATTAACTTTTTTTGATAAACAATTAGCACAAAAACAATTAGAATTTCAATAACTCCCTAAAAACCACAAAGACAGTAACTGGTAATTATGTCATAGAGAAACATATCAAGTTTATCAATGTAGGAGGTAAAGAAGATTTGTATGTTTATGAGATCTGGCTCAAATTAACTCAGGACAAACTTGTGACTCTAGAGTCCTTTGTGACCATTATTATTGGGCACTTCCACACAAGAACATTTCTCTTAGAGTCTCCAGCTTTACTTTCCAATGGTAAGGCTGACACAAGTGTTCATCTTAAGTTATATTAAAAAAACATTGTTGTGCTTGCCTCACAAGTACAAGGCCCTGGGTTCAATCCCCAGCACCACAAAAACACAAAAAGAAAAAAAACACAAACAAACAAACCAAACCAAAACAAAACAAAACCCCAAACCCCCATTGTTTTTCTATTTAAATGTTCTTGTAGAACTTCGTTTAGGCTATACTCTCCTGCCAAGTGTTTAAAAACAAGTTGGTCAAAACCAACCCTGTCCTATCTACTGCTTACAAAGAGTCAACTGAGATTCCTCACAGATCACTCTTGGGGATGTGTGCAAACCCTCTTGGCTCCTTTAGCTTCTCTGTACAGTGGTGCCATCTGCCAGGATGGGTCAGGATATTGCTGACCATATGTGTCTTCTTTTGGTAGCATCATTGATATGTCCCTCTCCAGTGAACCTCTTCTTTGCAGAATATGCACTTGGTTTCCTGTTCTCTAGTGTCCTCTTGATCTCTTTGATCAGCAGATCTGGTGACTCACCAGAGTTGCAGGTTCCAGAGGGTCTCATATTCCCTCGGTAGCTGTAGAAGTGAGGTCCAAAATGTTGGCTGTTTTTCCTTGGTCTTTTCACTTCCTTGACTTCGATCTGCAAGTGTTTGGTTTTAAACATCTGGTAGACCAGTTTCACCAGTTTTAAAGTGGGAGAAACAGGTTAAAATTTCAATATCTATAATTTTACAGTCACCCCTTTCATTTAATTGGAGTGAGGATTAGTACTGGAAGTACTTAGAGCATTACATACTCTTTGTTCTATACCTGATGACTTATTATCTCAAACTAGCTTAAGTTGTTTTATTAGAAGCAGTGCCAACAAAATGCTGGAAAACTCTAACAGGCAACAGTCACAAATTTTAGAAGGAAAATAGAAAACAAAATTAATAGAGCAAAACATATTAATTTTGGTAATAGGTATAAATGAAGAAAAATGATTTCTATACTTTTGAACAATTACTTCTATGTCATATCCCCTTTTTTGAGATCACAGTAAACTTCTCAACAAAATTGGTCTTATGAACACAACTTTAAATGAGTTGAAATCTGGCCTATTTTGGAGTCATTCTAACATGGACTGAGGTGAGAGGCAGAACATTATCTTAGATATGGTGGAGCTCTTGACAAATAACAATATAACAGTACATCCAAAACATCAATATAACATTACAACTGAAATATGAATCAAAGGCTAAGAGAAAGTTAAACTTTCTTTTTGTGGAAAAAGCTGCAAAATTCTTCCATGTTTAATAATTCCACTTTTAAGCACATCAGGCTCTCATTATCTTCCAAAAGTACACTTAAGTTCCTATTCCAGTATGAAGAGTAACACAAAGTTGTATATATATATATATATATATATATATATAAAACTTTTTTATAAGAGGCTACTTTTATACAGCTATAAAACACCAAATGACATGAATTAATACCAAACAAATTTGTTATTTCTATAGAAATACAGGATTTTTATTACACACCATTTCAGTTTGAGGAATAACTTGGTAAAATTCTCCCCCTAAGCTCTACATTTAATAAGTTTAAATTTTAATGTACAATTTTGAACCCATAGTGTATGGTACCAATAATTGTGGTCTGCATAAGTTAGCAATAGTAGCAAAAAAATAAAAGAATAGCCTTGAATCTCTTAGATATTTAGGAAACAGTGTTAAGACTTAGTCAACAGTGTTATACTTAGTCAAAGCAAATAGATTTTAGACAGGTTGTCAAATGACAACGTGTCCCTTCTATGTCAGATAAAATGTATTAAAGAGAGCACTGATTGGTTACCTTGCCAGGAAACATAGGTAAACATTCATTTTATAAACTTTTACATAAAACTTATACAAGGTTCAGCTAGATATAGTTCTCAGATGAATACTTATATACAGTCATATGTATTCAGGGTGTCAACTATAATTTTATAACCTTAATACTATTCTTTATCCAATTGAAAGTAATCATTTAAAAGACTATAAAAAGCTAAAACCCTAATTCATTGAAGACTTAGTTTCCGAGAGTAGGAGAACCTAACAGAATCAAGTAAAATGTAGATAACAGCAGATATTTATCTTGATACATAAGAACAGATTAATGTTTCAGACTTTGTTTCATAGCAGTACATTAAAGTTCAAATAATTGCATTAATTACAGTCAATAAATCACCAATGGAAACTTTTTCAGATTTATCTTCTGCAAACCTTCTTCAATTTAGACATTCATCACTTGCCTTTTACATCCTTAATTTTGTCCTCTCTTACATCTTGGACTTTCTCACAAGAATATTACTTTACCAGACACAATACTTTCTCATCCAGAAACATTACTTCTCATTTTACTAATCTGTATCCTTTCTAAAATATATTTTCCTATATAACATCCTTTTACATTTTTTACTTTCAAACCCTTTCTTAAATTCATATTCTGAAACAATTCTTATGAAGGTTATCTTTGAATGGACTATACACAACAAATTTCATCACAGGAGAGGCAACAGACAATCTGGCATATAAAAAAACTGTGCCTTAATTTTTTTCCTCTCTCAGATCTCATTCCAGGGGTTGGAGTACATGATATTTGAGCATGACCTATCTCCCTTATTATTATCACAATGCCACCAACTTAAGTGAGTTCCCCATTGTCGATTTTACTGAGATCCCTTTTGTGCCTTTTTCTTCTGCTAGACATATCGCTATGCAGCGGAGGTGGCCCCTTGTATCCTTTCCTTTAGGCTTCCTAGATGATCCCCTTGTGGAGATTGCTTAGAAAACACCACGGGTTGCCCTTCAGTTTCTGCCTTTTTCTTTCTGGGTCCAGTTATTTATTCTGCCAGCCTTCCCATGCACTCAGTTTGATGGGATTCTCTCATATCAAGAATTGCTTTGCCCCACTGATGGGTGTCCCCTGGTCAAATGCCTTGTCAAACATTAAAAGAGGAGACCATTCCTGTCCCCAGGTTATGAACAAACAGTGGTGAAACCCACTGACTCATCCTTTGTGACCAGCAGCCTCCATCCCCCATGGGCACAAGGACCTGGAAGGTAGGACAGGACCAGGTGCTCTTTGGCCATTTTCTATCACCCAGGCAGCTTTTCTGATATTTTTCCCAGCATAGGCCTAGTGTTCTTGAACCAAAATGAGATGGTGTGTGGCTGCCTGGGTCCAGGCCAAGAAAAAGTGCTGGCCATGTCACCATAGGATTTTAAAGATTTAAATCCCTTTTAACACTTTGTTCCAGGGTTCTGCTATCCTTGTGCACCAGAGGTAGTGCCTTGTTCCACCTTCAACTTATTTCCTGACCTTTCAGAGTCCTTGTCATGCAACTGCATAATTGCCTGTACATATAGAATGTCTTTCATATACTTTACCCTGACAGATCAACTTCAACCTGAAGATTGTGTAATAATCCAGAAAAACTTTCAAAGGCCAGATTGTGTTACAGTAAAACCTGTTTTCTTAGAAAGGTCTATTTATCCAAAATGTCTCAAGTGACTATCAGTGAGATCAATGTACCATGGCCCATGTCTTAAAGGGCCTGTAACAGTTAAAAAAGAAACAGACAAAAGAGGATCACCAGAAGCAGGAGTGACAGAGGGGAACCTTTAAAATACACAGACCTGTATGTACCAATTTTTTTTTAACTTTGACAAACTATTTCCAACTGCAAGATTGTATAATAATCCAGAAGACTATTCAAAACCCAGACCATTATGGTATAATATTAACTTAGAATGACTTATACCTATATGTGCACCTTTCCTCAACACATTTTACCTCTTTCAGACCAACTCCAATTGCAAGATTGTACAAAAGAAAGCGTGGAGAGAGACAAACAGAAAAAGTCCCAGAACCACAGAATGCAAACAGGAAGCTTTAAAACAGAGCAGCCAAGACCTTTCCCAAAAGACTACCTACAGGATGAGTACAATATTGGGCATGTCTTCAAAGGGGTGGTAGCAGATATAAATAAAACAAAAACACAGACAGACAACCAGAGGGAATTCCCAAGTCTAAGGTCAACAAACAGATGAGAATCTAGAACAGAGAAGGAGGGGGTAAATATTCCTAGTTTCTTGAATCACACTTAACCATGACTTCTACAACAGTGGTGCCAAAGATTTCCCCATAATGACAGACCAGATGCTACCTTAAAGAGGAACCAGATGTGTATGATCAAGGATGTCAGTTTTCACATCAGGGGACATACCAGATGACCAAGGGTGTCAGGATTTTACTGAGTTGGGTTTCCTTTTTCTCAAAGCAGAACATGCTGGAGCATGGAGAGAAGGCAGGAGTTTCCTAAAACAAAAGGAGCTCCACCAGCTGCTCAGATGTCGCATCAAACACTCCCTTAGTCACAGAAATACCACCTCTGGATCGGTGTGAAGCTCCTCCCCTAACTCTCTTGAGGTTGAATCAACAAGTTCACCAACCATCTTGCATGTTCAGCATGGAAGTGGGGTTTCTTGGAAAGTCACACCTTCCCAATAAATCTGGTGGTGGTGGCTCTTGTGTCCCACCTGGGGTATCAAATTTGTTACTGAAAGCTCATTTCTTAATCCTAATGCCAATCCAACAATGAGGACATGATATTGAAAAAAAGGAAATAGAAGTTTTATTGCTTTGCTACCAAAGGAGAAACACAGGGGATGTTTTTCCCCCAGAGACTGTGATTCTGCCTATCAGCAGGAACAGGAGATTTTAAATAAGCGATTCAAAGACTACATTCCACATATTCTCTATTGCAATTGTAATTCACCTGTGAACTTGGGAGATAATAATTTTGGAGATCTGGTGCCATCACCAAGTCCTGGATTACTTTTTACTATGGTTCATGTGTACTCAAGGACAGATAAATTTGACTAACATGGGGAATCAAATTAATCCTGTTTCCCCTGAGTTTAGGGAAGGGGAGAGTTTAAAGAGGAGCAGTGAGAGAGGAGAAAGAAATGTGTCCATTTACAAAATAAGTTGCATGGAGATTTCAAGATGGCAGAATAGAGAAGATTGCATTCTTGGTTACTCCATGGCATGAAACCAAGAAAGCACTTAGGTAGCTCTTCAGAAGGGTGGGTTGTGGAGAGCAATGACTTGGAACATCAATGTTGACTACCTTGGAGTTTGGCTGTGCTTTTCCCTGTAAACATTAAGTGCTAAAGTGCAGGGCAAAACTGTCCAGAAGCTATGGTAATGTCCTGCCTGAAGTTCTGTGCAAAGATCCAGCAGTATATCAATCTTGAACTTGAGCTCATATACCAGTGACATGGGGTAGAGAATTCTGGGCATAATGATAAAACCAGAATATCTTGCAATTGCTGCAAATTTCAATCCTGCCTGCCTTGCAGGCCCTTTCCCACAAATAACCATTTGATGATAAAAACCTAAATAATAAACGTGCTGTGCTAGCTCTGCATCCCTCTTCCTCCATCAGATATCATTGTCTCACCTGGTTCCAGTTTCTCTTTTTAAATGCTTGCATGTCTTTCATAATCCCCCATCAACCCTCCCAAGTCCTTAGGGTTTGTCTATGTGGGTCAGATCAGATGGTGCCAGGACAGGGACTGGAGAAAGGGGAACTTCAAGGATTATGTGAGGGGACATTTCTGAGGAGGCAGGTCAGATAGAGAGGTAAGGAGTTCAAGTACATCTCTGGGTTTAAAACACCTGACATGCAGGTTTTGAAGAGAGGAAACTTGATGTACAAAGGCTTAGAGTAATCCTTAAAGTTTGAGGAATGAAAGAAAAAGGATGGGTGGGGGGAGGAAGTTTCCAGAGAAAACATAAACTATAGCACCACACATTAAGAGACTGATTTCACTAAGTAAAAAATGGTTAAATGCTCCTGCAGAGGCATGACAATACCAGACCTCAAACTATACTACAGGGCTATGGTAAAAAAAAAAAACATCAGGGTATTGGCACCAAAACAGACATGTAGACCAATGGTATGGAATAGAAGACACAGGGAAAAAATCCACATAAATATAGGTATCTCATACTAGACAAAGAGGCCAAAGACATTTACTGGAGAAAGGATAGCCCCTCAAAAAAAATAGGGCTGGGAAATATGGAAGTCACATGTAACAAAATGAAAATAAATCTTTATCTCTTACCCTGCATGACAATCAACTAATGGTGAACCAAAGACTTAGGCAGTAGAACATAGACCCTGTGACTACTGGAAGTAAAAGTGGACCCAAATCTTCACCATGTCAGTCTAGGATTTGACTTAACAAGACCCCTAAAGTGGGGGACCTCTCTGCTACATCCCATGTGGATGAGAAAAGGGTTAACTGCTCGAGGAGGATATTGGTTCTACAGCACTCAATTACCCAAAAATGTATCTACTCAATAAACACACAAGAGCCAATATTCTTTTTAAATGAGAAGGAGCAAGACGGGTCTGGCCATACCAGCTCTGGCCTCTTACAACAACATCTCACACAACTCTCTTTTGTTTATAATATATGGGTAAAGTGAGCAAGGACTGGGAGGAGCCTCTTCTGTGATGGACAGGATAGGGTGGAGTTAAGGAAGCTATTCTCTTAAGGGTGACTATTCCAGAAGGAGACAGGGAACCACTACCATGCAGTGCCACACATTCTCTGGCAGTCCCTAGAAACCAGGCCTCTGCATCCCAAGGCTCAACCCAGTCTGATTCTGCTAAGTAAGGATGGTGTCCCACACCCTAATGTGCAAGAAGTTAAATCAAGAATCAATAAGTGGGATTGACACAAACTAAAAAGCTTCTTTTTAGCAAAAGAATCAATCAATGTGAAGAGAGAGCATAAAGATTGGGAAATAATCTTTATCACATGCACCTCAGATAAAGCTTTAATCTGCAGGATATATAAAAACTCAAAAAAACTTAACAACAGAAACACCACATATAACCCAAACAGTAAATGGGCTAAGGACTGAACAGACACTTCACAGAAGAAAATATATAATAAATCAACAAATATATGAAAAAAAGTTTCAACATATGTAACAATTGGAGAAATGCAAGTGAAACTACTCTAAGGTTTCATCTTATTCCAATCAATTATCAAAAATAGAAGCAACAATGAATGTTGGCAAGTATGTGGTGGAAAAAGTATACTTATACATGGTTTGTGGGAATGCAAAATGATACAAGCATCATGGAAAGCAGTATGGAGATTCCTCAGAAAACTTGGAATGTACCCATCATTTGATTCAGTTGCCCCACTCCTTGGTTTATACCCAAAGGACGTAAAATCAACACACGATGGTGAGAAAGCCACATCAATGTTTATAGCAGCTCAATTCACCATAGCTAAAATTTGGAACCAACCTAAATGCCTTTCAGAAGATAAATGGATAAAAAAAGTGTGATATAAGTCTACAGTTGTGGCTCAGTGGTAGCACCCTTGCCTAGCATGTGTGAGGTACTTGGTTTGATTCTCATCACCATATATAAATAAATTTTAAAACGCAGGTCCATCAACAACTTAAAAATACTAAAAAAAAAGAAAAGAAAATGTGATATATATAATAGAATATTATTCAGCTTAAAAGAAGAATGATATTATGGCATTGTTGGTAAATGAATTCATTTAGAGCATATCATGCTAAGTGAAATAAACCAAACCCATAAAAAGCAAAGGCCAAATGTTTTCTCTGATATGCAGATGCTAAATCATAAAAAGTGGGAGGTAGGAAAGAATAGAGTCACTTTGTATTAGAGTGTAGTGAAGGGAAGGGAAGGATTATGAGGATAGAAATGATAGTAGAGTGAAACAGACATTATTACCTCATGTACATATATGACTACATGACCAATGTGATCCTCCATTATGTATAATCAGAAAAATGAGAGATTATACTCCATGTATGTGTAATCTATCAAAATGTATAAATGCATTCTGCTTTCATGTACAAATTAGAATAAGCTTAAAATTTAATTTTAAAAAAGGCTCCCACATGAGCTTTTCCTCCTTAGGTCTAAACAGCAGCTTTCCTTAACTCCTAAGCTCTGTCAGATATCTCTATGTCCTAGATTTGCATCAAACATAAAAACTGCAGTGGTGATTATTCAAAATGGGCTTGAGACCAAAGGAAAGAAAAAGTTTCACTTTTTCATTCAAGGCACTGTGGGACCTAAATGAATGCTGTCATATCTGCTCAGTCTACCACCCTGCGCTCTTAACAAGTTCCTCCCTAAACACTACAGCACAGTGAGAAAAATGGAATGATCTCGTATATACAAGTTTTCTTTATCTGAGCATTTTAAGACTCTCACATTCTTTAATTACTGGATTTACCATTTTCTTAACTATCTAGTGAACTCTGACCTGGTAAAAATGTTCTACATGCTGATTTTGTTAAAATAATTATAGCTGAGTCTTTTTTTAGCACTCCTGTTTTAAAATTTTCTGTATTTTTGAGGTCATTGTTTTATGGTGATTCACTTTTGATCCTAGATGCATAAATTAATATATTTTGCTGATCAGTGTTCTTTTACCTAACTCTCGAGGATTTTATACTCTTTATTCAGAGCCCAACATTTCAAGGCTTGACTCTCAAATAACTTGAAAAACCTTTATTTACAAAATCCTAAAATGACCTGGACATGGAGATATTGGAAATAAGTCTGAAATCAATCAAAGAAAAGTGATCACATGAACCTTTGATTTCAGTGTCCATCATGGATGTCTGCTTTTACATCTAGAATTTCCTACTGTACAGCCTACCCTATGTTTAAGTAATAATGTAAAAGTCTAATGGGCTCAATTTAATTTTTTTTCACATAAGGGAATTTATTAAGCAAACAGTGTCTCCCTGCAGTGTAAGAGAGAAAATGAGAGGAAAAGAGAAAGGAAAAGAAAGGGCATGTGCTAGAGAGAGTGGAAAGCCAGGAGGATAGAGAAAAGTGTGTAGAACAGACAGAAGAAGAATGGGAAAAGATGGTGGGGAAGCTACAGTAAACAGTTGAATTCTGCCGGACTAACAGGGGACCAATATTGGAGAAGGATATTTGCAAGCTGACTGATGCACCAATAGATAGCCAGGATGTTCACAGATTGACAAGTGGTTGGGAGGTGGGGAAAATGACTGCACCTGATGGGCAGGGGGCAGCTTTATATGTTGCATTCCCCCATTTCTATTTGTATAAAAAAGTCTTTTGCTCTCCAGTTCTTTCTGAAGCCTTTTCTCTCCTTCCTGCCTAAGTGACTGGGGCTAGTTTTGCAGGTGAGATGTAAAAATCCATTCTTCTATCAGAATTCCAAAGGCAGATGGTTTTCATGGACTTAATTTCCTCAATTTGACTGATACCCTATTTCTACACTAACTGCCTATCCCCAATTCTGACTTCATTCACCCCTCTAATTCTAGGAACTCCTTTGCTGTAGGGAAAGGGGATCAATGACCACTCTGGCTTCTTTGAGCTGAAAGGGGGCAGTGTGGGGCAAGCAGTTTGGAGTTCCCTTTTTAGAAATTGGGTCAATTGAGGGGTCCAAAGTAGAAGTCCGGTTGGGAAGAGCAGGTTGTAAAGACATCTGGTGATGGATGCTTCAATGAGAGAAGAACGAAAAGACAGGAGTACTGAAATGAAATTGATACAATATAAATGTTGCAGAATCTGGAACATGGCAATGCATATCATAAAGATGAGAGAAGTCAATAAGTACTCACCAGGGAGTGGAAGAACTGAGAAGTTGTTCCCATAACAAAGGCTAGCAAAGGTTGGAGAGGACAGGCCTTTATTTGGGAACTTTAACATTGTCTAGATTATCAGGAATGTAAACACAACATTTAGTAGAGATACTAGCAGACATAGATTAAGCCTACCTGTGTTTGTAGGCCTTAAACTGACTAAAAACTTCTGACTCTGGCAGTTTCTCTTGATAGTTATTAGGCACATTTGCCTAAGAATCTCTCTTTTGTAGCTTTTAGTCTTTAATCTAGTGGGCTAACACAAGTGTACATCTTAAGTTACATTTAAGTATTAATTCTTTTAAATGCCCAAGAATGGCTATATTTTGGTTTTAGCTGTATTGCTAGGTGCTTAAGATCAAGCTGGTCAAGAGACCTGTTCCTGTCTGTTAAAGAGTCACCTGAGTTCCCACAGGGGTCACTCATAGAGAACTTAAGAGCAGCTTCTTAGCTCCATAGTGCCATTGGTTAGGCAGGGTCTTCTTGATGAGGTGGCTCCCCTTGGAAGCATTAGGTGTGTCTCCCTTTTTCCATGACCATCCTCTGCAGCAGGTGCACTGAGTGGCTTTTCCTCTAGTGGCCTCATCAATCTCCTTGGTCAGGAGGTTGTGTGACCCAGATTGCAAAGCTCCTTGGAGAAGTATTCTTGTTCCCTGGGTTCAGGCTGACTTTGAGGGCAAGACCCAAATATGGACTTTTCTTGACCTCTGTATTTAATCTCAATCTCTAAGTTTTATCTTAACCATCAAGCAAGTCAGTCTCACCAGTCATAAAGCAAGAGTACTGGACTTTAACTTCACTGTCTATGACTTTACAGTTATTTACCCCCTTTTATCTAATTGGGTTTTACATTATTTGTCCTATAGCTGATGGTTTACTATTCCAAGTTAATTTACGGTGTTCACTCTTGAAGTAGTACTTCTGCAAAATATTGATCAGGCAACAAGATGTTTGGACAGATTGGCAGCTGCAGTAATATTAGAATAGGGTATCGGGTAATGCATAGTGCTTGGGCATGCACTAGACAGCCCATCTGTGCGGTAACAGTCAACATGTCCACTTATTCTTGTAGTAAGTCCACTCTTTGGTTTAGAATCAGGATTCCCATGGCGAGATGCACATTAATGTTTTCCTGGACTGTCAATGCTTCAGCAGTGGCTTGTGACAGATTGTTGAGTGCATGAGCAGTAGGAATAGCAGTTCCTAGGTCAAGTCCAGCAGCAGTGGCAGCAGCCGCAGCAGTCGCCGCAGCAACAGCAATGGCTATAATGGCTGAGATACCAAAAATCTCTTTTTGCTTTCACGGGTAGGAAATTCCACTCACTATGAATTCAGGTCACTGGACTGGAATGAATTTTGGAATCCTGGCAATCACAGCCAAAGGAAATAGTGAAGCATCCGAACAACTAGACACATAACACTCTTATCACATAACACATAACCCTCTTAAAACATAACACAGTTAAGGACCTCAGTATCATTATCATTGTTATTAGTAATGTTAATATTAAACTTAGAACTGTTAGATAGAATGAACACAGATGGAGACGTGACACATACGGGAGTAGGGGGGAAAACCTGATAAAAGGAAGAGTAATTGGCCTCGCAGCCCGTATAATAATAAACAGGTGTATTACTTCCCTTTATATAGGTATGCTTTTGACTGTACCTTTATTGAATGAGAGAGAGATTGCCTCCCTGTATTATGGCAGTTTCTAAGGTGGCTAACCAGAGGAAGCAAAGACTACCTCTTAACTTGAAGTTTAGACTAGTAATAAGTGACTTTACAGTGGAACCAGCCGGTAGGTAAGGAATACCTAGAAGTACTGTACTAGGAAATAATTGAAGGAAAACTTGTGTGCCATGAGTGATATATCCCCAAAAGTTTAAGGAAAAGCTAACAACAGCAGATTACCACCATCACCATCATTTTGTGTTTTGGTGCCATTTTCTTTCTTATGGATAGTTCTTACCAAGCACTCCGGGACCCAGATAGATTGTTGCTGGTCGTGAGGAAAAACACAAACAGATCCTTGCCCCCAAATTAATACTGGGTCAGGTCCTTTCCAGGACCCAGTCAAGATGTCTTTCCACATGGTTGTGGATGGCCACCAGACTTTCCACTAAAATGTCTATCAGCCACAGTACAGCCCATACCATCCAAATTTAAAATATTGATGGTGAATAAAGCAAGGTTAAGTCTGTTCTTGGGAGGGGCTAATGAACCTATTCCCCCTTTTTGTTTAGTTAAGCAGACTTTTAATGTCTGATAAGCCCTTTCCATGATACCTTGTCTTTGTAGATTGTACGGCAATCCTGTAGAATGATAGATATTAAACTTTGAGCAAAATTGTTGAAATGAAAAAGTATATGTAGGCCCATTATCTGTTTTAAATGATTTTGACCTTCCCATAGCAGCAAAGGCTTGAAGGCAATGACTGATTACATCTTTTTCCTTTTCCCCTGTATGGGCGGTAGCAAATATATATCCTGAGTAGGTATCTACAGTTACATGTACAAATCTTAAAGTACCAAATTCAGGGATATGGGTGACATCCATCTGCCATAGATGATTTGGAAGGAGTCCTCTAGGATTGACTCCAAAATGAGGAACAGATAAATTAGGCGCACAGGCAGGACACTGTTTTACTATATTTCTGGCTTGTGCTTTTGTAATGTTATATTTTATTTTGAGAGTAGTATCACTGACATGAAAATCTTTATGGAAATTAATTGCTTCTTCTACAATATTAAATACATGAGGATCTTGAGTAGCTGAATCTGCAGTAGAATTTCCTTGAGCTAAAGGCCCAGGGAAGCCTGAATGTGCTCTGATAGGGCCTATATATAAAGGTTCTTTGTGAGCCCACAGAAGAGTTTGTACTTGATAAAAGCATTGTTGTAAGGTAGATTGAGGACTAATGGGTCCAGCTGTCTCAAGCCAGGGCACAAGCTGGGCAATATAGAGACTGTCAGTATAAATATTTAAAGGTTTCTCAGGAAATGTTTGTAAGGCAGTTATAATTGCTTCTAGTGCAGTTTTTTGAGCAGACTCATGAGAAGTAATAATATTCTGTACTTTATCAGAAACTACTGTAGCTGTGCCAGAGGAGGAGCCATCTGTAAAGATTGTTTTTGCTGCTGAGATAGATTGAGCCTTAACAACCTGAGGGAAAATAACAGGATGTCATTTGAAGAAGCTGACAATAGGTGAACTTGGCAAGTGATTATCAAATGAGGCCATGGTGGAATAGACAATTGCTCAATATTCATTACTGTTAACTAGTATTTCAAACTCTTTTGCCATTTATGGGACAATAACTGTCTGAGGATGAACTCCAAAAACTCGAAGGGCTGTCTTAAGTCCTAATGTAACTAGATTTGCCACCATCACAGGATACAGGGAAACAACATTTTTGGGGGGACACTGGCAAATGGATCCATATCAGGAGTCCAGTTTGCCACAATAGACCTGTAGGAGTGTATTTAGAATCGAACACTATGAGGCTAAAAGGCAAGGATAGATCAACTCTATCACTATGAGCATTTTCTAAAGCTTGTTCTACTAACCTTAAAGCTTTTCTACCTTCAAGAGTTAAATTTCTGGGGGATGTAGGGTCTGAATCTCCTTGGAGAATATCAAACAGAGGCTTAAGTTGACCAGTGGTGATTCCAAAATTTGGCCTTATCCAATTTATATCACTTAATAATTTTTGGAAATCATTTAGTGTCCTAAGCTTTCCTGTGGCTAATTGAATTTTTTGTGGCCTAACACAGGTAACTAATATTTGATGTCCTAGAAAGGTAATAGGGTTGTTGGTTTGCACCTTCTCTGGGGCCACATGTAATCCCCATTTTCTAGGGTTTTAATAATATCATTAAATACCCTAAACTTGCAAAAGTAACCATTTCCCAGACTTCTTATTTATGGCAAAAATGGGTGTATTCCAAGGGGAAGTGGAAGGAATGATATGATTTTCCTTCAATTGTTGATTAACTATTTCCTGGGCTGCCTCTATTTTTTTCTTTAGAAAGGGGCCACTGGGGGACCCAGATAGGATTATTGGATTTCCATGTTATCTTTAATGGTTCAGTGGCCCCTCCAGAAAACCCAGTCCCTTAGTCCCTGTTTGTCCTTCTGCTTGAATGGCGCAAGTCATACCTTGTAGATTCTTGCCTAGTCCTTTTCCAGGGATATAAGCTTGTCCCACCATGACTGGTAAAACGGTTGGGTTTAGACAGGACATATTTTGTTCAACTGAGGAAGAAATGACAACACCCATCTGTGTTAAACTGTCTCTTCCCCAAAGAGTGACAGGCAGGTGAGCTAATATATAAGGTTGGAATGTGCCCCTTTTCCCATCAGGGTCCTCCCAAGATAATACAGCTGAACTTTGTAATGGGGTTTGGGGAAATCCAAGTCCCCATAAGGTAGTACTGGTTGCTGTAACAGGCCATGATTTGTTCCAGTCCTTCTGTTTTATAATAGAGATGTCAACACCCGTGTCTTTTAGACCCTCTATGGGGGTACCATTAACTTTTAATTTAAGCATGGGTCTATTTTTGTTGATTGTGCCCAAAAGACTCCTGATCCTTTGGATCCAAACCCATTGTTTTTCCCAGTCCTTTGTGAACTGGGAAAGGCCCCATAATGGCTAGACAACATCAATATTTGTGCTATTTTATGTCCTGGAGAAACAACAGATACCCCTGGAGGGGAAGATAACATAATCTTTATTTCTCCAGTATAATCAGAATCAATGACTCCTGGCAATACTTGTAATTCTGACAGAGTTGTGGAACTCTGCCCTAAAAATAATCCTGGTGTGCACTCAGGGAGTGGTCCATGCATGCCATGGGGACCGCTTGTACTTCCATTTCTGGGGTTAAAACAAGTCAGGCAGAGGCACAGAGGTCCAATCTCCCGCTCCCTGATGTTCCTCGGGATAATGAGGAGATAGTCGGAAAGGATTGTGAATGGGGATCAGTACTATGGGATTCAGAAAGGTCCTGTATGTTTGAGGGCCCCGGATTGGGCCTCCCTGGTCTTTTTTGACTGGGCTGGCATAGGATATCTCTCTATATCAAATCTTGATGTACAATATTTCACCCAGTGCCTTCCTTTTCAGCACCGGGGTCATAGACCTGGGGCAGGTTGATTTGTCCCTTGTTATTCTCCAGTGTTAGGTGTTCCCCTAGGCTTTAATCCTATGGGTCCTTCAGGGCAGTCTTTTCTGAAGTGCCCTCCTTTCCCACACTTAAAGCATATTATTCCTTTAGCTTTTAATTGCTCTTGATTTGGCCCATGAATAGCAGCAGTTATTACTTGTCCTGTAATGACTGCATCATTGATATCCCTGCAGACCTCTATATAGGTATTTAAATCTTTATTTTTCCATGGTTTT
Source organism: Sciurus niger (assembly GCA_020740815.1). NCBI lineage: Eukaryota > Metazoa > Chordata > Mammalia > Rodentia > Sciuridae > Sciurus > Sciurus niger. Next base: position 300,847 of record JAHUXG010018314.1, read on the forward strand.
ATAGCGTTTTTACACCATCTATTTGCTTGCTTATAAGCTAATTGTTTTATTAAGGGCATAGCTTGTTCTGAATCCCCAAATACTCTCACAGCAGTTTGAATTAATCTATCAACAAAGTCTGCAAATGGTTTGTTATTTCACTGAATCACCTTGGTCAACTGCCCCTATAAATCTCCTGACCCTTGAATTAACTTCCAGGCTTTAATGGGAGCAGCAGCAATTTGTGTGTACACCCCAGGGTCATAAATAATCTGCTGCTGAATACCTTCATAGATTCCTTCTCCTGTTAGCATTTCTACATTTCTTTGGGAAAGCCTGTGACAGTGTTATGGAGTGCCGTTTCTAATGAGGCTTCCTGCCATGCAGTTTTCCACACTAGGTACTGTCCCCCTGAGAGCACAGTTTTACATAGCCTTCTCCAATCTTCCAGCACTAGATTCAGCCCTGCTACTGATTCCAACATACTAATTGTAAATGGGGCCTGTGGACCGTACGTAGCCACTGCCTCCTTAAAATTTTTCACTGTTTTGAAATCCAGAGGTTGGTGGAATCTTTGTCTATTTTGGTCCTCTAGTACAGGGAAGAATTGTGGGACTGCTGAGGTTTCCTTAAGGGCGGGTTTCTTCTCCCTGCTGTGAAAACCCAACTGATTCATAGCATGAGCTAACTCCTCCCAAGGGTACCTTGGGGGATATAGAGGGCAGGCTGCTTGGGGGGAAGTTGCTGCCTCCAGGAAGGGATTTGTATTCCTTCCCGATATAACTGATGGGAGCGACCGTGTCCTTGATGCTCTTTCTAATCCCTCCCAAGTAAGCCCCTCCTCCTCTTCTTCCTCCGTATGAGAAGTTACACTTAGTTGTTTCTTTATCTCTTCCAGACATATTTCCTTTTTTTTACTAAATTTATTATTTTACCTTTTTTAGATGTTAGACATTCCTTAATGAGCTGCCACATGGGAAAAGTCCTCTACGTAATGGGGATTGCTTTTCTGCTATAGTAAAATCCTCTTTATCATGTTCCCATTGTGGAATATTTAGGACTCCCTCTTCCAAAAACCAAGGACTAACCTTGGCCAACATGGTTACATGTGCTCTCACAGTAGATCGTTTTATGGCAGTCTCATTAGCCTTAAATACATCTTGTATGATTCTTATCATTTGATTTCTAGACACTTGTGACCCAATTCTGGAGTTATGATACCTCCCTTTACCGGAGTTATGTGGCCTCTTTACCAGGGAATGTAGACTCCCTTTACCGAGGTATGTGGTTCCCTTCACCAGGACTCTGGGGTCCCTTTCACTGGGACTGTGTGGTCCTTTTCACCAGGACTGTGTGGTCCCTTCACTGGGACTGTGGGGTCCTTTTCACCAGGACTGTGGGGTCCCTTCACTGGGACTGTGACTGTGGTGTCCTTTTCACCAGGACTGTGGGGTCCCTTCACTTGGACTGTGGGGTCATTTTCACCAGGACTGTGGGGTCCCTTTCACTGGGACTGTGGGGTCCCTTTCACCGGGAATGTGACCTCCCCCTTATACACTCTGGCCAGAGATTTCCGGGAGGTTATCCTACAGTTTTCCTACAGCTTACTTTAAGTTACTTAGTTTTCCTATAACTTACCTTAAGTTAATCAACTGGGAGGACACAGAAGGAGAAAGAACTTCCCCATATGGGCCACCGAAACCGGTGCAGAGAAAGGAGACACCACTAGTCTTTAGTTGACAAGATTTATTGTGTCTTCCCTGTTTTTCTGCCTCCTTTCTTCTCCCACTATCTCCCTTCTTCTACCCTCTTCCTCTCTCCTCCCCCAGGTTCCTAGCTTATCAGTCAATTATAGCAAAGCTTTATCTCACACAGGAGAGCATGCAGAGGAATGTCAGCATAGCACTATATGGATCATGAGCTGTCCATGCGCGGCATGATATTAAATTGCCAATCCTAGATCCTGGCGTTAACACGTCATACATCTCCAAGGAACTAGTAGGCAAGGAACGTTTTTGGGTACTTCCTTATTTTGGTATCCAGTGCCCTTTGGCTCACTGCCAGGCACCGTCTTGTCCAAGACGGCCCTCAACACAGTACTGTAGTGTAAGTGTGGTAAAACTGGCTTGCTAGATGTTCAAAACCAAAACTTGGAGACTAAAGTGAAGGATATAAAAGGACCAAGAAGTAAATAGCTAATATTGTCCTTTCAGTATGCTCCAATTCAGGGAGTGGGGACTTCTCTAAAGGCTTACAACCCTGGGCTATGTGACCTTCTAATCAGGGTGACCTATGAGACTCTGGTAAATAGAAAATGAACCAGTGGACATGCTGTAAAGAGGAGGGATGCTGTAGAGGGAAATGTCCCTGATGTTTCCAAAGGAAGCCACTTGCTCAACAAGTCCCTCACATCCTGGAAGATGTCACTAAAGGAGTTAAGAGGCTGCTCTCAAGTTTCCATGAATAATTCCCCAGAGTGAAATCTACCAATGCTTAACAGTAGATAGGAACAAGGTCATTTTGAACAATTTTGTCTTAAACACCTGGCAGAAAAACAGCTACCAAAACAGAGTCATTCCTGGGCATTTAAAGGAAATGGCAATAGTTCTTATCATGTGCACTTTTTTTCATCCCCCACCAACAGTAAATAAAGAAGTCTAAAAAAGAAGGGTTCTTAGACTAGAATGCCAAATAACTATCCAAAAATTCGGAGTCAAGAGCTTTTTTTTTTTCATTTTAGTTAATTTAAGGCATAAAATTTTCCTAACCTCCTACATATGCAGATTTATTCTGTTTGCTAGTATAATTATCTATTCCTAAGTGACATATCTACTAAGTACAGATGATATGGCCATAAAAAGGTATTTTACAAAAAGAAAATGGCATTGAACATCTTAACTACATTCTTTTTTTAATTTTTAAGCTTTTAACAGACTGCATTTTGATTCATTGAACACAAATGGGGTACATCATTTTGTTTCTATGGTTGTGCAAGATGTAGCTTCATACCATTCTTGTACTCATATTTAGGGTAATGATGTCTTCCCATTTCACCAGTTTTCATACCATTCTCCCTCTCATTTCCCTCTATGTAATCCAATGTTCCTCTATTATTGTCTCACCCCCCACCTCCATTATATATCATCATTAGGGAAAACATTTGGTCTTTGCTTTTTTGGGATTGACTTATTTCTGTAAAGTTATAAAGCATAAGTTTTGTGTTTACATTCCTTATAACTCTGACAATGTAACTAATATCCTTAAAGATTTACATTCCCAAATAGAGGTCATGTCTTCACCAGACTTATGATGTGAAAAACTTATTAGCTCTTGCACCTCCGGGTGAAAAATTACTGGTTTCTATCTTCATCATGATATTTGTTGACATATTCCACATACTGCAGCATTCATTTTGTATTTATTTCATTTATTACATCTTCTTGTTTTTATCATAAAGGACCCACCTTTCAGGTGATTTTACAGCCTGTTCTTCCTGGAAAAGACCTTTAACATGGACCTTCAATTGACCCAAAACATTCCTAAAAGGGAAAACCAAACTGCTTGCCTCACATAAGCAACTCTCAGCATGATGAAGCCAGAGAAGTCACTATCCATTTTCCCTTACATCAGTAAGGGTTCCCTTAATTAGTGGGGGTGTTGAAATAAGACCAGTACAAAGAACAGGTAGCCGGTTAACAAAGAAAAGGAACTGGCACTTTCCATACCAATACTTTGGCACAAAATACTTCAAGGACACTTTGAGATCAGTAGGCTATTGACAATATACTTGAAGCTAAGTTGGATGCCTTAAAGCCTACTCTACTGGGCTCAGGAGATCAGATAGAAAGTCTAAAGTTCAGACAACAACTACAATTCCATGTGGCTTATCACTTTATGCGTGTAATACCTGTCTCATACAATACCTCCCAAGAGGTTTGGGAAAAGATAAAGACGCATCTACTAGGAATCTATTTAGAATCATAACATGGTTAGTTTAGATCTCTTCCAACTGCACCATTACATCCAAATTTTTCAGAAAAGATGGATTCTCATGTTATCTCCTATCAGTTTTCAGGAAAACTGTTGGATGACCTGAATGATTTCAGTTCTTGGAATGTGCTAAAACAAACTTCATGGTAACTCCTAGGAATTGGGACTTATTTCCTTGCTCTCAATTATGTGTTGTTTTCTTGCAGTCAGCTGCAAGCTCATCTGATTCCAGGTCCACTACTTCAGAGTTGACATACATTGGTTACTATTAAAAAATAAACAAGGGAGAGATATGGAGAGCAGTGACTTGGACCATGGTCTTTGACTACCTTGGAAATGTGACTACTCTTTGCCCTGAGAAATTTCTGTGCCACCATGCAGGACAAAACTTCCCAGGGGCTATGGTAATGTCTTGCCTGAGGAAGTTCTGTGTAAAGGCCTGGAACTACATCTGTCTTGATCTTGAAGTTAGATGCCAGCTGACTGACAATAGGGATAGAGATATTCTGTGCATAACAAGATAACCACAATGTCTTACAAGTGCTGTGAACTTCAAGCCTGTCTTCTTTGTAGAAACTTTCCAACAAATAAACTTTGATGATAAAACCTACATAATAAATGTGCTATGCTAGGTCTGGTTACCTGTTCCTCCATTAGAGGTCAGTGTCCCACCTGGTCCCAGTTTTCTTTTTGTAAATGTTTGTGTGTATTTCTTCATACTCCATTGTCCCTCACTAGTCTTTGGGGGTTGTCCATGTGGGATGTGGGATTGGGTGAGCAAAAGGAGGTTGGGGGGATTTTACTTGAATTTGATACCAGATTTTCAAAACAGATTTAGGACTCAGGAGGTTGGATATAATGGAATGATGAATAAATATTGAGATCTGCTGCTGCCACAGCCAGAGGCACCAACCCGAGTGGTACCTTCATGAGCGAAGTGAAAGGATAAAGAAATTAAAGGAATTAGCAGTATTAGGAGGCCTAAGGCATGTCTGGGTACCACCTGCCCAAAAGAGAAAGGTAATGCACCTTCAATTGTAACCATAATGGTTCACAAACATTTATACATATTCATATTTGTATTTTTCTCACTTCTAGCATTTTGAAATCCATTATTTTTTATGAATTAGTGTTTTGAATACTAGGATATTTGATTAGTGTATTTCTGTTTTATTTTGTATTCTCTTATTCTTATTTTCATTTTTTAAAATACTTTTAATTTATACATACATTTGTTCTCTCACTTGTCTGTGTCCCTTGATTTACTTTCTTATTTTTCTTCTGCTAAGAGCTCATCTCTATTGTTCTCCCTTTCATGCTTTCTTTCATTATTTACTTCTATCTTCTCTCCTCTGCCCATCAAAGCATCACATTCTATATCACTTCTATTCTCTCACTCTCCACTATTTGAAATTATAAAAGCTTTTGAAAACATGTTGGGTTTTCAAAATTTTTTATTTGTTTTAATTACTTATACATGAAAATAGAATGCACTTTGATACACCATATATATTGGAGTACAATTTTTCATTCTTCTGGTTCTACATGATGTAGAATCCTACTGGTCATATAGTTACATATATATACACAGGGTAGTAATGTCTGATTCATTCTACTATCCTTCCTGTCCCCATACCCTCTTCCCTATCTACACTCCTCTTTACATTATCTAAAGTAATTATATTCAACCCTAATCCTCCCATTTGTGTATTACATTAATATATCAGAGAAATCATTCAGCTTTTGTTTTTTGGGGGGATTGGCTTATTTCACTTTGAATGATAATCTCCACCTCCATCCATTTACTGCCAAGTACCATAATTTCATTCTTCTTTGAAGCTGAGTAATTCATTCATCTGTTGAAGGGCACCTAGATTTGTTCCATAGTTTTTGGAAATAACTGATCATATGATTTCTGTTCAATGTGTCAATTAACATTTTAGCTATCACAGTGAAAACTATTTGGTATAATGCAGTATATTGTTTGCATTGGTTGTTGTTATTATTGTCTTGAATATCTTGTGGGGTACTGGAAACTGTCAGAAACTCTATATGTCCACAGGGTAAAAACTCTACTTCCTCAGACCCATAAAGTTAGATGGGCAGACACACAAATGACATGAAAAATGAAGGAACAAATTGCCTCATAGAAACCAAGATATTCTAATAATGGAATCCATTGATCCAACAGTGATAGAAATGTCAGAGAGAGAGTTTTAAATGTTCTTAGTTAAACTGATCTGTGAGTTAAAGGACAAAGGAAGGAGTGAAATCAGAGAGAAAACATGGGAAGCAAAAGATCACTTCAATAAGGAGATAGAGAATCTGAAAAAAACGCAAAAATCCTCACAAAGAAGAAAGCAAACAAACTAATTAAAAATTCAATGGAATGCATCACTCACAAGAGATCTTGGGAGATCGAGTTTCAGGCAATGAAGAAAAAATATATAATCTTTGAAATAAAGTGGACTGTGGAGAAAAGACATTAGCAGACCATGAACAGAAATTCCAAGAAATATAGTTTAGCTAAAAAAGACCAAACTTAAGATTTATCAGAATATATGAAGGCTTGGAGATGCAAACCAAAGGAATGCACATTTTCAATGTGAAATAATGACTGAGAGTTTCCCAAACCTAAAAAATGAATGGAAAATCAAATACATGAGGCATATAGGACCCAAATATAAAAAATTACAATGGACCCACATCAAGACACATTATTATGAAAATGGCCAAAATACAGAATAAGTATAGAATTTAAAGGCTACCAGAGGGAAATGACAGGTCATACTCAAAGGGAAACCATTCCTGACCCCCCAGATGATATCTCAACAGAGAAATTCACAGCTAGGAGAGTTTGGAATAATATGTAAACTACTCTGAAATAAAATGGACACCAGTCAAGAATACTATACCAAGCAAAATTAATCTTCAGAACTGACAAAGAAATAAAAGGTTTTCATGATAGGCAAAAGGCAAAAGAATTCACAACTAGAAATCCTACACTACAAAACATACTCAATCAGATATATTGTGAAGAATAAATGAAAAATAAACATGATAACCAGAAAAGAAAGGACCTACACTAGAATAGTTAACCAAAGGAGAAACAAATTCAAATTAAGAGCAGAAATAAGTCAAATATTAGGAAATGAAAATCACTTCTCACTAACAACATTGAATGTAAAACTTCTAAACTCATCAATCAAAGCACATAGATAAGCAGATTGGATAGAAAAGCAACACCCAACAATAGGCTGTCTCCTAGAGACTCACCTTGTAAGCAAGGACATTCACAGACTGGAAGTAAAAGGATGGAAAAAACATATCATTAACATGGATTATGCAAACAAATTAGGATTCTACCTCATATCTCCTATGGTAGATCAAGTCAAAATTAGTTAGAAGGGCCAAAGAATGTCATTTCATACTGTTTAAGAGTGTTATACATCAAGAAGATATGACAATTTAAAATATTTATGCCCCAAACAACAGAATATCTATGCACATCAAAGAAACCGTTCTCAATTTCAAGAATCAACTAGACCAGAACTCAATAATACTGGGTGAATTTAACATAGCTCTTTCACCAGTGGATACATCCTCCAAGCAAAAACTAAATAAGCTACAGAAATAAAAAATGCAATGAATAACTTAGAGTTAACAAGCATATGTAGAATACTCCATCCATCAATGACTGAATGCACTTTCTTCTAAGCAGCACACAGATCCTGCTCTAAAATGGACTATATCTTTGTCCACAAATCAAATCTTAGCAAATACAACAAAATAGAGGAAATATACAGAGCTTTCTATCACATCGTAATGGAATGATATTAGAAATCAATGAAAAAATTAAAAATAGAAGGAACTCTAACACCTGGAGATTAAACCATGTGCTATTGAGTGACAAATGGATAGGAAATGACATAAAAAATGAAGTTAAAATACTTTGAAGTAAATGAGAATAATGACAAAACATCAAAATCTCTGGGAAATCAAAATCTCAAAGCTCTAGTAAAAGATAAACAAATCAACACAAAAAGCAGAAGACAGGATACAATTAATATCAGAGCTGAAATCAATGAAATTGAAATTAAAAATTTTAAAAAATCCATAAAACAAGTTGGTTCTAATAAACGAATAAAATTCACAAACCATTAGTCAAGTTAATGAACGAAATGTAAGAGAATCCTCAAATTACTAAAATTCATGGTGGAAAATGAAATACCATTAAAGGCATCACTGAAATACAGAGAATAACAGATGTTATTTTGAAATTTAAATAAATTTATAATAAATAAATTTATACTAATAAAATAGGACATTGTGAAGATATTCACAAATTTATAGAGACATAAGACCTACCCAAATTGAATCAGGAGGACAAAGAAAATTTAAACAGATAAATTCCAAGCAATAAAATTGAGGATGCCATCAGAATCCTAGAAACAAAACAAAGCCCAGGACCGAAAGAATTCTTAGTGAGTTCTACCATGCCTTCAAACAGGAACTTACACAAATATTCCCCAAATTATTCCATGAAGTAGAAAAGTATGCAATCCTTCCAATCTCATTTTATGAAGTTAGTCTCACCCTGATACAAAAACCAGAAAGACACATCATGAAAAGAAAACTTCAGACCAATATCCCTGATAAACATAGATGCAAAAATTCTTAATAAAATATTGACAGATCATATAATAAAAACATATTTAGAATATAATATACCATGATCAAGTGGGCTTCATCATAAGGCTGCAAGGTTGATTCAGTATGTGGAAATCAATAAAAGTAACTCACCACATCAGTAGACTTAAAAAAAAATTTACATTGTTGTCCTGGTAGATGCAGAAAATGCAATGTATAATACATAACATCCAAACATGTTCAAAACAACAGAAAAACTAGGGGTAGTGGAAATATACCCCCAAATTGTAAAAGCTATATATGCTAAATTCAAGGCCAACATCATTCTCAAAGAAGAAAAATTAGAAGTATTCCTTCTAAAAACTAGAACAAGACAGGGATATATTCTTTTGCAAATCTTATTCAACATAGACCTTGAAACTCTGGCCAGAGCAAACAGACAAAAAATAAATAAATAAATAAATAAATAAATAAATAAATAAATAAATAAAAAGGATATGAATAGCAAAACAACTAAAACTATTCTTATTTGTGAATGACATGATTCTGTACTTAGAAGACTCATAAACTCTACTAAAAATCTTCTAGAAACCATAAATTAATTGAGAAAAGCATCATGAAATAAAATCAGCACCATAAATCAATTGTTTTCCTGCATACCAATGTCATATTAGCTGAAAGAGAAATCAGGAAAACTATCCCCTTCACAATATCCTCAAATAAGAAAAATTAAACACTCTGGAATGACTCTAACAAAAGCTGTAAAAGACCTCTACAGTGAAACTATAGTAGTAGTAAAGAAAGATATTGAAGAACTCAGATAATGTAAAGACCTCTTATGCTCTTGAATAGGTGGAATTAATGTTGTCAAATTGGCCATACTACCAAAAGCACTATGCAGATTTAATGCAATTCCTACTAAAAAATTCCAGTGATGCTCTTCATAGAACTAGAAAAGCAATCATGAATTTCATTTGGAAAAATAAGAGACCCAGAATAAATGAAGCAATTCATAGTGAGAAAAGTGATGCAGGAGGCATCACAATGCCAGACCTTAAATTATACTATAGAACTATAGTAACAAAAGCAGCATTGCAGTGGCACCAAAACAGACATGAAGACCAATGGTACACAAGAGAAGACATAAACACACACTCACATAAATACACTTATAGGATGCCAGAGAAAGGTGTCATAAACACACATAGAGGAAAAGGTAGCAAATTCAAGTATGTTACTGGAAAAACTGGAAATCCATATGCAGCAAAATGAAATACAATCCCTCTCTCTCACCCTGCACAAAACTAAACTCAAAGAGGATGAAGGACCTGGGCATAAGACAAAATACACTGCACCTATCAGAATAAAAAGTTGGGCCAATGCTCCATCATGTTGGCTTAGGAAACAAGGGCTTCAACAAGACTCCTAAAGAACAGAAAGTAAAATCAAGAATCAATAAATAGTATGGTAAAAACTAAAAAGCTTCATCGCATCAAAGGAAACCATCACCAATGTGAAGTGAAAACCTACAGAATGTGAGAACATCATTACTACCTGTACCTCATATATATAATTGATTTCCAGGATTATAAAGAACTCAAAAATCATAACACCAAAAATCAAACAAGTCAATTATCAAAGGAATTGAACAGACTCTTCACAGAAGAAGAAATATGAATAGTCAACAAATACATGACCAATGAGAATTTCCATTAAATATAATGTATTATACGCACAGTGGAACTTCACTCTGCAAAAAAGAAGAATGAAATTATGTTATTTACTGGTAAATGGATGAAGCCAGAGAGAATCTTACTAAATAAAAAGAGTCAGACACAGAAAATCAAACAGTGAATGTTTTCTTTCAGAGTTATAGAGAAATAAGGGATTTTTTAAAAAATGGGGAATCCCATGAACTTGGAAGAAGAGTATAGCAGAGGAATGAGATTGAGGGGAGGGGGAGCTATGGGAAAGAGGAGAACTTCAGAAAGCAATTGACCAAATTAAGCCATGTGTATATATGAATATATTACATTATACTCTACATTAATGTATATCTAAAAAGCTCCAATTAAAACAATAGGTAATTAGAAGAAAGACCAGTAGAGTAGAGAAAGGAAGCAGGGGAAGGGACAAGGGAAGGGAAATCAGAGTTCCTGGGGATTGAAATTGAGCAATTCATATTATAAACATGTGTGATTATGTCACAATTAACCTCACTGTCATGTGTAACTATAACATACTAATAAAGCATTCAAAAATAAAAACATTTAAAAATAAAAAAAAATAAATACTAGCAAGCCATGTTTATTGGCATATGAGTGTAATCCCAGCTATGCAGGAAGCTAAGGTAGGAGGATTGAAATTTGGATGGAAGCCAGGGCAATTTAGTGAGGCCCTGTCATGAAAATTTAAAGAAATTTCTTTAAGAGGTGGGGTATAGCTTAGTTTTAGTGTACTTGCCAAACACACACAAAGCCCTGAGTTCAATCCCCATTAGTACAGAAAGTAGGAAAGAAAGAAAAAGAAAAGAAGGAAGAAAGAAAGAAAAAGAAGGGGAAAAAAGGAAAAAAGAGAAAATTCAAAAACTTTCCAAACTTTGGGAAAGATTTAAACATTCAGGTACCTGAAGATTTAAGATCTCCAGTAAGATTCACCCCAGACAAGATCACCACAAGAAATACAAACTGTCAACAATCAGGTACACGTGGAACATGTACTCCAGGATAGACTGTATGTTAGACTCCAAAATGAGTCAGCAAAATTACAAAGTCTTATCCAATATCTTCTCTGACCCCAAAGTTATGAAACTAGAAAATGATAACAGGAAGAACTTCAGGAATATGTTGAAATTAATCATCATTCTCTTATACAAACAGTAGGTCAAAGAAGAAATTAAAAGAGAACTTTCTAAATATTGTGAAACAATTTGAAATGGACACGCTGCACAACAAAACTAACAGAACACAGCAAAAGCAGTTAAGAGGAAGGTTTATCATAATGATTGCCTGTATTGACAAAGAGAGAGAGAGAGAGAAATCTTCCAAATAAGCACCCTAATATTACCTCTCACAGGATAGAGAAAAAACAGACTATTATCATCAGGGTGTCCAAATGGGGTCCAGGTCCTTGGAGTCCTTGATCAAGATATACACAAGTAACAGGCAGAGTACAGAGTTATTGAAGGTGAAGGTGGAACTAGCCTTTAGTTAGGTAGAGCAGTGTGGACAAAGCAAGAGAGAGAAGCTCAATACCCCAATCACTGGAAATTGGTGTCTTATACACTGAGCTGGGACATGTTCTTTTCCCTGTGTGAATCTGGTTGAAGACCTTACCCCACTTGCTCCAATTAGTAACTTTATTATCCCTGATTAGAATGTTGCCTGATTTCGCCCCCATTGATTACTTTAGACAACCTGATTAGAATACTGCCCATTTTATCCCCATTGGTCACTTTGAAATAACACACCTCTGGTGGAACTTGTTGAGGTGATTAAGTTCTCAGTGGTTGAAGTTTTTATAGTAATGGAATTCATTGTATAGAGGGGCAGGACTCCTCTACTTGCCAGCCTCAAGTGACTTTTTTGGGGGGGTAGTTGGGATTGAACCCAGGGGAATTTGACCACTGAGCCACATCCCTAGCACTTTTTATATTTTATTTAGAGACAGGGTCTCACTGAGCTGGTTAGGACCTCACTAACTTTCTGGGGCTAGCTTTTAACTCACCATCCTCCTCTCTCAGCCTCCTAAGCTTCTGGGATCCAGCTACTTCTTTCTAATACCCTGTCTCTGCCATCTTTGTGTTCCTGAACTCTTAAATAACATTTCCCCCTGAGACTTGATCCCCAAATTCTCTTTAGATGGCTGAGGGCCTGGGGGTCTCATCTTATACCTGCTTCAGGCTGACAATGGATTGTTGTCCCTCACTATTTGATATTCACAGAACTCTTGCCCTATGGTTCAGATGAGACAGTGGAGTGTCTGGGTCCATTTGTGGGATTGGTTTCTAGATTGATGGCCTGGTTTGTTATGGTTTTCTGTCAGGTGAGACATAGACACTCAAGTGCATTCAGCATCAAGGGAGTACAGAGGTCCATGGCAGCAGCTGATAGGCTACTGCGTGAGGTATACATAGGACTGGGATCATGCTAGAACAACCATCATAATTTTCTTGTAATAAATCAACACAAAGCAATTAGTATTAATGGGTCAGTCTTTGAAAACCTTGAATACAGTAACTCACTAAATTTAAAAGTGGAGTTCAAGAAGGCATTGGTTTGTGAATGGAAGCCATTTAAGGCTTTAGAAATATTAGCAGAGTTGTTAGCAACATTTACATAACAATTTAGTTTTTATATTGTCATAGATGACCCATGAGCTCTAGTTAAGATATCTAAAGCCAATTGAGTTGTATAAAATATATTTCTATTAGAATTATCTCTGGGTTAGTAGAGATCCCTTTATTTCTGTCACTTAGGGTTTTCTAGTTAAAATTACTTGTTTACGTGCCACATTGCATCTAGAAGACGAATATGATGGACAAATAGCAGGGCTAGATAGTCATTGTAGCAAGCATAGAAACACACTTCAGGTCTGCCTATGTAAAAGGTTGGAAATATTAGAAAGTTTTCCAAGTCTCAAGTTTCAATTTAACTCAAGAAAATCTTTTGACTCTGACAGTCCATTTAGTTGGACCATCAGGCACTCCTGACTAAGATTTCTTCCTTTTTTACCTCCAGCTTTGCTTAAATTTTGGTGGGACTGACAGGAGTTTAAATCTTAAATTGCATTGAAAGAACTATTGTCAGAGCCTGCATGCCCCTTCATGCGAGTGCTGAGCCCACCCCCAACCATGGACAGACCAGCGCTGAGCGCCAGCCCACTCCCACACCCAGGATGAAGGCCAGTAACTGAGCCTGCCTGCCTGTCCCCTACTCCTGAGGGACACTGGGCCTGCCTCCACGCTGCCTCACCACACACTCTGGGATACCCCAACTTCTTTGGAGGCTAGAGCAGGCATTTTGATTTATTCCTGAGGGCATGGCCATCATCATTGAAAAGGGGAATTGGAAGGGCAGCTCCCTCCCAGAGACAAATACAGGAGACTGGAGGCCCTTTGACAGGTAACTCTATTTACTCAAAAACATTCTACACCATTCCCCATCCTCTTGTTCACAAGTAGAAATACTGTAAATAGTAACTGAACTGATCCTGTTTATTTTAATAATGTTAAAGCCTTTATAGAAGCTACCTGGTTCAGGACTGCATTCTCTCTGTATGGATCTCTCCTTCAAAGGAGAGATAGTGGAAAGCTTCAGTGTCATAATAAGCCTGCAGTGGTAGAACTTCAGTATCTCTGATCTTCACTGCTAGAGGGGAATATATAGAAACAATATAAAAAAACAGGGGAAGAAAGTGTCCCTAACAAACCATGCTATTGTGAAAGAATCTAATGATAGCATGGCAGTAGATATGACAGAAAAAAGAATTTAGAATCTGCATACTTAAAATGATCCATGAAGCAAAAGATGAGATAAGAGAGCAAATGCAGGCAATGCATGACCATTCTAGTAAACAGTTAAAAGAGCAAATGCAGGAAACAAAAGAACACTTGAATGAAGAGATAGAGATTCTGAAAAAACAAACAAACAGAAATACTTGAAATGAAAGAAATGATAAACCAAATTAAAAACTCAATAGAAAACATCACTAACAGAATAGACCTTGTAGAAGACAGAATCTCAGACAATGAAGACAAAATATTTAATCTTGAAAATAAAGTTGAACAAATTGAGAAGATGTTAAGAAGTCATGAATGGAACCTCCAAGAAATATAGGATATCATGAAAATACTGAATTTAAGAATTATTGGGATTGAGAAAGGCACAGAGATACAAACCAAAAGAATGAACAACCTGTTCAATGAAATAATCAGAAAAATTTCCAAACCTGAAAAATGAAATGGAAAATCAAATACAAGAGGCTTACAGAACACCAGGTGCACAAAATTACAACAGATCCACACCAGGACACATTATAATAAAAATACCTCACATATGAAATAAAGATAAAATTTTAAAGGCTGTGAGAGAAAAGCATCCGATCACACATATGGGGAAACCAATGCAGATATCAGCAGATTTCTCAGCCCAGAGTCTAAAAAATAGAAGGGCCTGGAATATATTTCAAGCTCTGAAACAACATGGTTGCCAACCAAGAATCGTATACCCAGCAAAACTAACCTTCAGATTTGACAATGAAATGAAATCATTCCATGATAAACAAAAGTTAAAAGAATTTACAAATAGAAAACATGCCCTGCAGAACATTCTCAGCAAAATATTTTGTGAGCAGGAAGTGAAAAGCAACAATACAAGTCAGCATAGGGAGAAACTACCCTAAAGGAAAAGCCAATCCAAGGAGAAATCAAGTCAAGTTAAAAAACCAAAAATAAGTCAAAATGACCAGGAATAAAAATAATATCTCAATAATAACCCTGACTGACAATGGTCTAAACTCAATAATCAAAAGACATGGACTGGGATCCAAGATGGCAGACTAGAGAGTGACTGAATCTCCTGTTGCTCCAGAACTCAGGATTCAAGAAGGGGAAGTATTGAGAGACTCAGACCCACATACAGCCATGGGGTGAGTCTCTCCCACTGGGGGAAGCTCGGCCCAGGAGGCAGGCCTGGACAGCGGGCAGCTTCTCAAAGCAGGGCAGTGAGTCTTCCCCAAGCAGCCCTACTCCCTCTGGCAGCAGGTGTGATCCACAGCCAGGTTCTTGGAGTAGGCCCGCCCAGTGAGAGCTTTTCTGCACAGAGTCAACCCCAAACCCTGAACCCAGTGGTACGCCCTGGCCCACAGCACCTTCTGGGACCAGTGAAGGACAGCAGGAGGCTTTCCCAAGCAGCCTGGCTCCCTCCAGTGGTGGCAGGCCCTGTCCACAGCTAGTTTCTCAGAGCAGGCCTGCCCAGTGAGAGGATTTCCATGCAGAACCAGCCCCAACCCTAGGAACCAGTAGTGGGCTAGGGGCAACTTTCTTCGGAAGCACTGCATTATCAAGTTTCTCCAAGACTTCAGGCTACTGAAGCCTGGGAGGTGATATACTGGAAATCTAAAGGGACACTATAAGCCAATAGAGGAAGTCTGCAATATCTCAGAGTCCCTCTGACATCTGATCAATATGAGAAAACAAGGGAAGGAAATGTCCTAAACAAACCTAGATACCATATCAATAAAACCCAATGACAGCACAGTCAAAGAAAAGTCTGAAAGGGAGTTCAGAATGTACATAATTAAAACAATCAGCGAAGCAAATGAGGAGATGAAAGAGCAAATGCAGGCATTAAATGATCACACCAATCAACAGTTAAAAGAGCAAATATGGGAAGCAAAAGTTCATTTCAATAAAGAGTTAGAGATATTGAAAAAAAAATCCTGAAATACTTGAAATGAAGGAAACAATAAACCAAATTAAAAACTCCATTGAAAGCGTAACCAATAGGATAGAACACTTGGAAGACAGAACCTCAGAGATTGAAGAAAAAATATTTAATCTTGAAAACAAAATTGACCAAACAGAGACGATGGGAAGAAATCAAGAACAGAATCTACAAGAATTATGGGATATCATGAAAAGGCCAAATTTAAGAATTATTGGGATTGAGGAAGGCTTAGAGAAACAAATCAAAGGAGTGAATAATCTATTCAATGAAATAATATCAGAAAATTTCCCCAAACTGAAAAATGAAATGGAAAATCAAGTACAAGAGGTTTATAGGACTCCAAATACACAAAATTACTACAGAACCACACCAAGGCACATTATTATGAAAATACCTAACATACAAAATAAAGGGAGAATTTTAAAGACTGCGAGATAAAAGAATCAAATTACATTCAGGGGGAAACCAATAAGAATATCAGCAGATTTTTCAATCCAGACCCTAAAAGCTAGAAGGGCCTGGAACCACATTTACCAAGCCCTGAATGAAAATGGATGCCAACCAACAATCTTATTCCCAGCAAAACTTACTTTCAGATTTTATGATGAAATAAAATCCTTCCATGAAAAACAAAAGCTCAAAGAATTTACAAAAAGCCAGCATTACAGAATATTCTCAGCAAAATATCCCATGAGAAAGAGATGAAAAACAATGATGCAAATCAGCAAAAGGAGGAACTAGCCTAAAGGAATTGCCAAATAAAGGAGAAAACAAATCATGTCAAAAAACAAAAACGAGTCAAATGACTGGGAATACAAATCATATCTCAATAATAACTGTGAATGTTAATGGACTGAATTAATATATCAAAAGACATAGACTGGCAGATTGGAATAAAAAGAACAATCCAACAATATGCTGCCTACAGGAGACTCATCTCATAGAGATACCCAGGGACTAAAGGTGAAAGGATGCAAAAAAACATACCAATCACACGGACATAGCAAAAAGCTGGAGTATCCATCCTCATTTCAGATAATGTGGACTTCAAACCAAAACTAGTCAGAAGGGATAAAGAAGAACATTACACACTGCTTAAGAGAAGCATAACTCATCAAGAAATAACAATCATAAATATCTGTGCCCTGAACATTGGCTCATCCATGTATGTCAAATCATTCTCAATTCCAGAAATCAAATAGACCACAACACAATAATACTAGGTGATTTTAACACACCTGTCTCACCACTGGATAGATCTCCCAAACAAAAATTGAATAAAGAAACCATAGATCTCAAATACAATCAACAATTTAGACTTAACAGACATATATAGAATATACCATCCAACAAAGAGCAAATACACTTTCTTCTCAGCATCACATGCATCCTTCTCTGAAATAGACCATATTTTATGCCACAAAGCTGCTGTTAGCAAATACAAGAAGATAGAGATACTACCTTGTATTCTATCAGATCATAATGAATTGACATAAGAAATAAATGACAGAATAAAAAATAGAAACTTCTCCAACACCAGGATATTAAATATGCACTACTATATGATGAATGGATAACAGAAGACATCAGGAGGGAAATAAAAATATTCGTAGAACTAAATGAGAACAAAGACACATCATATCAAAATCTCTAGGACACTATGAAAGCAATATTTAGAGGAAAATTTATTTCCTGGAGTACATTCAATAAAAGAAGGAAAAATCAACAAATAAACAACTTAACACTACAGCTCAAAGCCTTAGAAAAAGAAGAGAAGATCAACACCAAAAGTAGTAGAAGACAGGAAATAGTTAAAATCAGAGCTGAAATCAATGAAATTGAAACAAAAGAAACAATCAAAAAATGACAAAATAAATAGTTGGTTCTTTGAAAAAATAAACAAAATTGATAAACCCTTAGCCACACTAACAAAGAGAAAGAGAGAGAAAACTCAAATTACTAAAATTCAGAATGAACAAGGAAATATCACTACAGACATGAGTGAAATACAAAACATAATCAAAAGCTATTTTGAAAATCTATACTCCAACAAAACAGAAAACCTCGAAGACATCAACAAGTTTCTAGACTCATATGAATAACCTAATCTGAACCAGGAGGACATACACAACTTAAATGAATCAATTTCAAGCAATGAAATAGAAGACGTCATCAAAAGCCTACCAACAAAGAAAAGTCTGGGACCAGATGGGTTCTCAGTCGAGTTCTACAAACCTTTAAAGAAGAGCTCATTCTAATACTCCTCAAAGTATTCCATAAAATTGAAGAAGAGGGAAACCTTCCAAACTCATTCTGTGAATCCAATATCACCCTGACATGTAAACCAGACAGAAACACATTGAGGAAAGAAAATTTCAGACAAATATTCTTAATGAACATTAATGCAAAAATTCTCAACAAAATTTTAGCAAATTGTGTACAAAAATATATTAAAAAGATAGTGCACCATTATCAAGTGGGTTTTATCCCAGGGATGCAAGGTTGGTTCAACATTTGGAAATCAATAAATATCATTCACCATATCAACAGACTTACAGTCAAGAATCACATGATTATTTTGATAGATTCAGAAAAAGCATTTGATAAAATACAGCATCCCTTCATGCTCAAAACACTAGAAAAAATAGGGATATTGGGAATATTCCATAACACTGTAAAGTCCATCTATGCTAAGCCTATGGCCAATATCATTCCAAATGGTGAAAAACTAAAATCATTCCCCTAAAAACTGGAACAAGGCAGGGATACCCTCTTTCACCACTTCTATTCAACATTGGCCTTGAAACTCTAGCCAGAGCAATTAGAGAAACCAAAGAAATTAAAGGGATATGAATTGGAAAAGAAGAACTCAAACTATCCCTGTTCACTGATGACATGATTATATATTTAGAGGAACCCAGAAATTCCACCAGAAAACTTTTAGAACTCATAAGTGAATTCAGTAAAGTAGCAGGTTACAAGATCAATGCTCATAAATGCAATGCATTTTTATACATAAGTGATGAATCTTCAGAAAGAGAAGTTAGGAAAACTACCCCATTCACAATAGCCTCAAAAAAAATTAAAATACTTGGGAATCAATCTCACAAAAGAGGTAAAGACCTCTACAATGAGAACTACAGAAAACTAAAGAAAGAAATTAAAGAAAACCTTAGAAGATGGAAAGATCTCCGATGTTCTTGGATAGGCAGAATTATTATTTTCAAAATGGCCATACTACCAAAAGTGCTATACAGATTCAATGCAGTTCCAATTAAAATCCCAATGATGGCCTTACAGAAATAGAGCAAGCAATCATGAAATTCATCAGGAAGAATAAGAAACCCAGAATGGCTAAAGCAATCCTTAGCAGGAAGAGTGAAGCAGGGGGTATCACAATACCAGATCTTTAACTATACTACAAAGCAATAGTAACAAAAATGGCATGGTAGATCAATGGTAGACCAAAATAGACAGGTAGATCATTGGTACAGAATAGAGGACATGGACACAAACCCAAATAAATACAATTTTCTCATACTACACAAAGGGGCCAAAAATATGCAATGGAGAAACATAGCCTCTTCAAGAAATGGTGCTAGGAAAACTGGAAATCCATATGCAACAGAATGAAATTAAACCCCTATCTCTTGCCCTGCACAAAACAACTCAAAATGGATCAAGGACCTCGGAATCAGACCAGAGACCCTGAGTCTTATAGAAGAAAAAGTAGGTCCAAACCTTCAACATGTCGACTTAGGACCAGACTTCCTCAACAGGACTCCCATAGCACAAGAAATAAATGCAAGAATCAACAACTGGGATAGATTCAAACTAAATAACTTTCTCTCAACAAAGGAAACTATCAGAAATGTGAAGAGAGAGCCTACAGAGTGGGAGAAACTCTTTGCCACTCATACTTCAGATAGAGCACTAATTTCCAGTATATATAAAGGACTCAAAAAACACTACACCAAGAATGCAAATAATTCAATCAACAAATGGGCTAAGGAAATGAACAGACACTTCACAGAAGATCTGCAAGCAATCAATAGATACATGAAAAAACGTTCAACATCTCTAGTAATAAGAGAAATGCAAATCAAAACTACTCTAAGATTCCATCTCACCCCAATTAGAATGGAGATTATCAAGAACACAAGCAACAATAGGTGTTGAAGAGGATGTGGGGAAAAAGGTAAACTCATACATTGCTGGTGGGGTTGCAAATTAGTGCAGCCACTCTGGAAAGCAGTATGGAGATTCCTCAGAAAGCTTGGAATGGAACCACCATTTGACCCAGCTATCCCACTCCTCGGCCTATACCCAAAGGACTTAAAATCAGCATACTACAGAGATACAGCCACATCAATGTTCATAGCTGCTCAATTCACAATAGCCAGATTGTGGAACCACCTAGATGTCCTTCAACTGATGAATGGATATAGAAACTGTGGTATATGTATATACAATGGAATATTACTCAGCCATAAAGATTGATAAAATTATGGCATTTGCAGGCAAATGGATGAAATTGGAGAATATCATGCTGAGTGAGATAAGCCAATCTCAAAAAACCAAAGGATGAATGATCTCACTGATAAGCGGATGATGACACATAATCAGGGGTGGGAGGGGGGCAAGAATGGAGGAAGGAAGGACTGTATAGAGGGAAATGAGGGGTGGGAGGGATGGGAGGAAGGGAAACAATAACAGAATAAATCAAAGAACATTACCCTATGCAAATTTATGATTACACAAATGGTATGCCTTTTCTCCATGTACAAACAGAGAAACAACATGTATCCCATTTGTTTACTTTAAAAAAAAGACATAGACTGGCAGATTGCATTAAAAAGAAAGACCCAACAATTGCTGCCTTCAAGAGAGTCCTCTCTTAGAAAAATAAATCCACAGACTAAAGGGGAAAGGGTGGGGAAAAACATACCATGCACATGGACCCATTAAAAAAGCAGGGGTCTTCATCCTCATATCAGATAAAGTGGACTTCAAACCTAAGTTAGTCAGAAGGGATAAAGCAGGACATTTCATACTGCTTAGCGAAAGCATGAAACAGCAAGATATAACAATTTTAAATATTTATGCCCCCAAAATGGGGCATCTATGTATATCAAACAAACTCTTCTCAATTTAAGAATCAAATACATTAAAACACATTAAGAGTGGGGGACTTTGACACACCTCTCTCACCACTGGATAGATCCTCCAAACAAAAACTGAACAAAGAAAATATAGAACTAAATAATATCTCCAATGATATAGACTTAAGGGACATTTAGAGAGTATTTCATCCATCATCAAGGAAATATACTTTCTTCTCAGAAGCTCATGGATCCTTCTCCAAAATAGATCATATGCTATGCCACAAAGAAGCCATTAGTAATTACAAAAAAAAAAAATAGAGATCCTACCCTGTATCCTATCAGAACATAATGGAATGCAATTAGAAATGAATGATAACATAATAAACAAAAACTACTCATACACCTGGAGGCTAAATAATATGCTATTGATTGATGCAATGATAACACAAGACATCAGGAAAGCATTAAAAAAAATTCTTAGAGGTAAATGAGAACAATGACACAATATATCAAAATCTCTGGGACACTCTGAAAGCAGTACTAAGAGGAAAGTTCATTACATTGAGCTCATATATTAAAAAAATAAAAAGTCAACAACTAAGTGATCTAACATTGCATCTCAAAGTCATAAAAAAAGAACAGATCAACACGAAAAATAGTGGAAGACAGGAAATAATTAAATTCAGAGCTGAAATCGATGAAATTGAAACAAAGGAAACAATTAAAAAATTGACAAACAAAAAGTTGGTTCTTTGAAAAAGTAAACAAAATTGATAAAACTGTAGCCACACTAATGAAGAGGAGAGAGGATACTCAAATTACTAGAAGTCGTGATGAAAAAGGAAAGAACATGTCAGACACCTTTGAAATACATAACATAATTAGAAGCTACTTTGAAAATCTATACTCTGGCAAAATGGAAAATATCAAAGACATTGACAAATTTTTGGAGACATATGATCCTCCCAAACAAAATCAGGAAGATGTACATAATTTAAACAGATCAATTTCAAGCACTGGTAATAAAAGAACCCATCAAAAGCTTACCAACCAAGAAAAGCCCAGGACCAGATAGATTCTCAGCTGAATTCCACAAGACATTTAACAAAAAACTGATACCATTATTTCTCAAAGTATTCCAGGAAATAGAAAAGGAGGGAAACCTTCCAAATTCATCCTATGAGGCTAGTATCACTCTGATTCCAAAACCAGACAAAGACACATCAAGGAAAGAAAACTTTAGACCAATATCCCCGATGAACATAGATGCAAAAATTCTTAAAAAAAATACTGGCAAATTGCATACAAATATATATTAAAAAGATAGTTCACCATGATCAGTGGGGTTTATCCTAGGGATGCAAGGTTGGTTCAACATCTGAAAATCAATAAATGTAATTTATCAAATCAATAGACTTAAATTTAAGAATATATGATTATTTCAATAGATGCTGAGAAAGCATTTGATAAAATGAAATATGGTACCCATTCATGCTTAAAACAGTATAAAAAATAGGAATAGTAGGAACATACCTCAACATTGTAAAGGTTATCTATGCTTATCCCATGACCAACATCATTCTGAATGGATAAAAATGGAAAGCATTCGCCCTAAAAACTGGAACAAGACAGGGATGCTCTTGTTTCACCACTTCTATTCAATATCATCCTTGAAACACTTGCCAGACCAATTAGACCAAGAAAATTAAAGGGATACAAATAGTAAAAGAAGAACTTAAGCTGTCACTATTTGCTGATACATGATCCTATCTTTAGCAGATCCAAAAAACTCCACAAGAAAATTACTAGAACTAATGAATCAATTTAGCAAAGTAGCAGGATATAAAATCCATATGTGTAAATCTAATGCATTTCTATTCATAAGTGATGAATCCTCTGAAAGAGAAATTAGGAAAACCACTCCATTCACAATAGCCTCAAAAAAAAATACTTGGGAATTAATCTAACAAAAGAGGTGAAAGGACTCTATAATGAAAACTACATAACACTAAAGAAAGAATTCAAAGAACCTTAGAAGATGGAAAGATCTCCCGTGTTCTTGGATAAGCAGAATTAACATTGTCAAAATGGCCATTCTACCAAAGGCACTATACAGATTCAATGCAATTCCAATTAAAATCTCAATAATATTCCTCATAGAAATAGAGAAATCAATCAAGAAATTCATCTGGAAGAATAAGAGACCTTGAATAGCCAAACAATCCTGAGCAGAAAAAGTGAAGCAGGAGATATCACAATACCAGACCTTAAACTATACTACAGAGCAATAATAACAAAAACAGCATGGTATTGGCACCAAAATAGACAGGCAGACCAATGGTACAGAATAGAAGACTCAGAGACAAAATCACATAAATACAGTCACCTCGTACTAGACAAAGGAGCCAAAAACATACAATGGAGAAAAGATAGCCTATTCAACAAACGGTGCAGCAAAACTGGGAAATTCATATGCAGTAAAATGAAATTAAACCTCTACCTCTCATCCTGCACAAAACTCAACTCAAAATTGACCAAGGACTTAGTAATTAGACCAGAGACCCTGCACCTAATAGAAGACAAAGTAGGCCCAAATCTTCATCATGTTGACTTAGGATCAGACTTCCTCAACAAGACTCCCAAAGCACAAGAAATCAAAGCAAGAATCAATAAATGGGATGAACTCAAACTAAAAAGCATTTTCTCAGCAAAGGATACAATCAAGAATATGAAGAGAGAGCCTACGGAGTGGGAGAAAATCTTTTCCACATGCACTTCAGATAGATCACTTATCTCCAATATCATAAAGAACTTACAAAACTTTACACCAAAAATACAAAGAACTCAATCAATAAATGGGCCAAGGAATTAGACAGACACTTCATAGAAAAAGACACAGGCAATTTAATAAATATATGAAAAAGTGTTGAACATCTCTAGTAATTAGAGAAATGCAAATTAAAACAATGCTAAGATTTCATCTTACTCCAATTAGAATGGCTATTATCAAGACCACAAACAAAAGTAGATGTTGGCGTGGATGTGGGGGAAAAGGCACACTTTTACATTGCTGGTGGAGTTGCAAATTGGTGCAGCCACTCTGGAAAGCAGTGTGGAGAATCTTTAGAAAATTTGGAATGGACCCACCTTTTGATTCAGTTATCCCACTCCTCAGTTTATACCCTAAGGCGTTAAAATCAGCATACTACCGTAATGTAGCCACATCAATATTTATAGCAACTGAGTTCACAATAACTAGATTGTAGAACTAACTTAGATACCCTTCAACAGGTGAACGGATAAAGAAACTTTGGTATATGTACACAATGGAATATTATTCAGTCATAAAGAAGAATAATATTATGGCATGCAAATAAATGGATGGAATTGGAGAATATCATGCTAAGTGAAATAATTCAATCCCAAGAAACCAAAGACTGAATGTTTTCCCTGATAAGTGGAGAATCATATATATAATGGGGGTGGGGATGTGGGGAGTGAGAGAAGAATGGAGGAATTTAGGATTGTGTAGAAGGAAATGATAGGGAGGGGGATATAAAAATGGTGGAATGAGACAGACATCATTACCCTATGTACATCTATGTTTATAGAAATGGTATGAATCTATATTGTGTACAACCATAGAAATGAAATGATGTTGGGGTACATCATTTGTGTACAATGAATCAAAATGCAGTCTGTAAAAAATTTTAAAAAATAATTAAATAATTAAAAAAATAAATAAATATGAGAAATACAAAAAAAGAATATTACCTTACCAGACCAAATACTTTTTCATCCAGAAACATTACTTCTCATTTTTCTTCCTTTTTACATTCTAAGAAATATATCCATGCCTATAACTTTCTTTTATCTTTTTTAGTTTCTAACCCTTTCTTAATTTCATGTTCTGAAGTGATTCTTATTAATATATCTGTGCATGTACTCTACACAACAAATTTCTTCAGAGAGAGATCAGATCAGAGAATCTGGCACCTACAAAAACTGTGCCTTAATTTTTTTTTTTCTCTTAGGTTGCATTTAAGGAGTTGGAGTCCAAGGCATTTGGGCCTGACCTATCTCTCTTATCATTATCACAATGTTATTTACTTTAAGTGAGTTCTCCACTGTTAATTGAATTGAGTAGCCTCTTTTGGGTCTTTTTCTTATACTAGGCATGTTGATATGCAATGGAGGAGACACTTTGCATCTTTTTTTTAGGCTTCCTTGAAGATCCCTTTGCAGAATCTGCCTAGGAAACATGGATTGGCCTTTAATTTCTGCCTTTTTCTATTTTGGGTCCACTTGCTTATTATGAAAGCTCCCCATGCACTCAGTTTGATGGGATTCTCTCATAGCAGCAATTCTTTTGTCCCACTGATGGATATCCCCTGGTCAAATGTGGTGACCTGTCAGATTATAAAATGGGACACTATTGCTGTCCCGAATTCATAAATTAACAGTGCTAAAATATGTTGCCACATCCTTTGTGGCCAGCAGCCTCCTTCACCCATGGTCCAAAGGGGTCCTAAGGCAGGACAGAGACCAGGTTCTCTTTGACCATTTTCCACATCCCAGACAGCTTTACTGGGATTTTTCCCCAGAATAGAGCTAGAGTCCTTGGCCCACAGTGAGATGGTCTGTGGTTGCCTGGGGCCAGGCTGAGAAACAGTGCTGGAAGAGTCAGCACTGGACTTTAAAGATTTAAATCTTTTTTAAAACCATTTTCTTCTGGTGTCCTGCTATCCTGGTACACCGAAAACAATAACTTTTGGCACCTTCAAATTAGGTCCTGACTGTTGAGATCCCTTATCATGCAACTGCCTAAATGCCTGTATATACAGAATCTCTACCACATACTTCACACCTTTCTCCCATGACCTGCACAGTGATTGGACCATTCTCTAATGCAGGTGGTGAGTAAGATTAGAAAAATTTGAAATTATAAGAAATAATAAAAAATAAACACAAATGCTCAAATATAGTTAAAAACTGGGACCTGGCAGTGGAAACAGCTCTGGTGAAGGTCTGATACATAAAAGATGAGAGTCCATGTGCTTCATTTTATGGGCAAAAACATCAAAAGAATTTATTGTGAGCAAACATCAAGCAAAACAAAAGCAAAGTTGAGCAGGCGCAGGTTAATTGGGGCTTGTCTACTTGAACCATGTTTACCTAGCTCATTTACAGCTGGCATTTCAAGGATATTGAGTATGCCCATATTTCTTCCACCCCAGGACATCAGGCATTTGAATTCAAACTATTTAACCCTTAAGTTCCATGCCGGGCATGAGATCTGTCTCATTAACAGTGGTCATCTACAAATGGGCATTTCTTTCAGCACCATCCCACCAAAAGATTCCCAGAAGTGGCAACTGGCTTTCCAAGGATAGAGTTCAAATCAATGATTTATTTGCCACTACCAACATCTCCCCCTTTTTTATTGTTAAAGGACAAGTGATGTGTTGATACTTGGAATTCTCAAATTTCTTCTCTGAATGTATGGAAACCTATAATTAAAACACAAAAAGAAATAGTAGCACAGCTGTTATTTCAAAAATATAGCATGTGGAATGTTTCAACATATTTTCAGGATTAAAGTCATTTAAATCATGAAGTATATATTCAGTAAGTGATACAATATCCATGAGATTGATCCTACTTTCCTGAATGTCCTGGATGTTATGATGAAACTCCATAAGGTCCAGACTATTATTTTTACTGTGCCAAATGCCCATTGGATGAATTTTTATCATCTCCCAGTCTCACTGGGAAGCAATACATTTGGCTATAGTAACACATAGCTGGCATGGCACTTAAGTCTTTGCTTATGTTTGACAGTGCCAAGTTCTTTTCTAATATTTAAGACAGTAACTTCTAAAGAATTTAATTTAGCCTCAATATTTTCATCAATATTTACCTGGGGTGTAGTGCTTTGGAAGTATTTTGAGCCAAATGATTAAGAAAATGAGAACTTTGAATATTTTTGGATAAAGTTTCAGAATCTGTCACTGTAGAAGTCAAAAAAAAGATATTAAAGCAACTACTCTGGATACAATTACACCAAAAATGCCCTGGGGTCTGCTTAGTTGGGCATGCATCTGAACTCTAGCAAGTCTTGAGCTCTAGCATCAGCTTGTCATGGGCCTGAAATGTTAGCTGGGAGAAAAACAAAGGAGGATTGATAAAGATTGAGTACCTCTTTCCCTTTATTATATCTGGTGATACATTTGGTCAGATTACATCTCTTACAAGTACATGATGGTTTTCTTTTCTTCTTTTACTCTTACATTTCCAGAAAAGAAAGTATATGGAGATTGAACATAGGCCACAAAGGCATAAATTTTGTCTATATTCTTTTAATTCTTTTCATCTCTGATGAGTGGGACCAGGTTAAGATGGAGGCAAAAAAGACTTTTAAAATTCTATTTTTTAAGTTCATCAACTTGATCTGGTGCATCTAGGTTAATTTCCTCATCAGATATATCCTATCCAACTATGAAGTCTTTCTAATGCTCTGTTTCATTCGGAGGCCAAAGTACAGGGTTATCTCTCAATGTAATGGGTTTTTAAAAATAAGCTGCAAGGCATTTTTATGTCTGTTTGCTTTATGTATATGTGCACCAATGTATTGTCCTTTCTACAATATTTTGGTACCAAAATTGACATATGAGCTCATTAATTAAAATTTAAGAAATGAATTCAAATATTTAAATTCACGTGATGTTTAAAAGTTTAATTTATATTGGGCAAATATATAAGAGTAAAAATGCCTTTAAAAGTTACTAAATCACAAGTTGCTCTAAGTAGTCACACAACTGAAAAAATATTAATATCTAAAAATATCTAATATCCATTTTATATACATTTTTCATCAACAGGAAAGAGATGGATAATACTGTGCAATACACTTGTTTTTTAAAAAAATGAGTAGATTTGACATCAATGGGATTGATCATAGATGTGTTTGTTAGATATGTGATTATTTTAAAAAATTAAAATCTGTTAAATATAACATCAAGTACTCTTAACTCCATAAATTTCATAGGTAACATACTTAAAACATTATTGGTGATTTCATAAATTGGTATTAAAAAGGGGTTTAAAGTTACTTTGTGTCTTTACTGAAAACAAGGTTACTGAAAGTCTCAACAAGTATAATTCTATGTAAAGGGTCCAAAAGTTTCAACTGTGTTTCAATTAGAGTACTGTAAATAACATAAAGTATCTCATCTTATTAAAATGAATTAATTTATCTAAATTCAGAAATTTACAAGGGTTGTTTCAAAATATACACAAAAAGAGGGGCCAAAAGATAAAAAGTTAGAAGGTTCCAGGTATGGGAATACATTTCATGGAAGGCAAAAGTGTTTCTGGGTAAAAAAACTCTTTCTGTGATGAAATACATGAGGGTGTTAGTAAGTACTAAAAACATCTGTGTGTAAACAAAGAGCAAATTTCCACAGGTTTGTGTGAAACTAAGTTGGTTAGGTATATGTAAAACAGTCAATTAAAACTATTTAGGGTTTCTACCTAAGGTCCAATACTAATGTACTAGTATAATCCAAAATTTATTCCATATGTTAAACTGACAAGAATTTCTTAAAACATTAATGTATGCTTAATGCTGAGTCTATTAAGTTTTATTCTTCAGAGCAATTAGTCTTATTAAAATTAGGGTGTGTACAATAATGATTAAATAACCACTATTAGAGTATTATACTACATTATAGAATCTAAAGTTTTCTTTACAAGTTAAACTTGGTTAATAAAAAACATCAACATAATTATGATGCTATTACTCTTCTTTATATATTAAATGTGTTCATATCATCCAGGTATACAAGTCCGTAAACTAAAAGTTTTAAAGGAACATTTTTATCAAGCTGATGTTCTCCACACTAAAGTTTTTGGTAACAGTGTCTTATACACTGGGATATAAAATTTAAAGACTTTTTTAAAAAAAGAGAAGAAGGAGCCTGATCTATTTAAAAGTTACATGTTAAAATGACCTCAACTTCTACTCATTTAAAGTTGTATTGAAAAGATTACTTTTGTTGTAAAATTACTATTGAATGCACCCAGAAACCACTCGGACATGAGAAAACACACAACAGATTTTCTTAAGCGGACAGGCAGAGTGTCTGCCCACAGTGTGAGAGACAGTGAGAGAAAATGAAAGAGAGAGAAAGAGAGAGAGAGAGAGAGAGAGAGAGAGAGAGAGAGAGAGAGAGAGAGAGAGAGAGAAAAGAAGAAGAAGAAGAAGAAGAAGAAGAAGAAGAAGAAGAAGAGGAGGAGGAGAAGGAAGAAGGAGGAGGAGGAGGAGGAGGAGAAGGAGGAGGAGAAGGAGGGAGGAGAAGGAAGAGAAGGAGAGAGAGATAAAGAGAGAGAAAAACTGAGAGAGAATAAGAGAGCATGCACAAGAGTGAGAATGAGGGAGAAAGAGGATGGTGGTGGAGCTATTCTTAAGTAATCAAATTTTGCCAGCTAATAGCAATGGACCAATGGCTGATGAGAATGTTTGCAGACTGACAATCTGGATTGTAAAACAGTGTGCATGTGTGGGAGGGCAGAATATTGGTAGCAGCTGATGCCAATAACTATGATCTCAAATAGGGGTTATAATGTATAGCTCAGTCAAAATTCAAGATAGCTATTACACAAAATAAATATATTTTTACTCCTGGTAATTCCATTTTATATTTTCCTTGTGAACTCATAACTATTGCCTGTTAATGTTTTGTAGAGGTACTGCTTAAGAAGAAACAATCTAAGTTAATTTGTGTTATTAAGCCATCATCTATAGACAAAAAATAAATAAAAGGAATAAATAACTATGGAGCTAGAAACATTAAAGTTGAAGACCAATATTCTTACTTTAAGACTGGTAAGACTGGTGGAAGACCAAGACTTAAACATTTAAATTAACATAAAAGGAACACCTCCACACTGAGGTCAGACACCATCGCTGAGTGAGCCAGCCTGCCCGACCCCAACACTGAGGTCAGATGCCATCACTGAGCATGCCTGCCTGCCCTCCTTCTGCTGAGGGACACTGCACTTGCCTCTGTGCTGACTCAGCACACCCTCAATGGGGCTCCCCAGCTTCTTTGGAGGCTGGTGCAGGCATTTTGAATTATTCCTGAGGGGGTGGCCACCATAAGAAGGGCAGCTCCCTTCCTGAAACACCTACAGGAGACTGGAGGCCCTTTGACAGGATTCAGGGTTCAAGAAGAGGAGGTATTGAGAGAATTGGGACCACTGGGTGAGGCTCTCCCACTGGGCGAGGCTCTCTGGATGGGGCAGTAGTCCTGGAACGCAGGGAAATTTGTGGAGTAGAGTTGCCTAGTGAGACTCCCCTGCTGGAGCTGTGAACCCTGGCAACCAGGAGCATTGTAGAGGAGGATCACCCAGCAAGAGGCTTTCGTGCAGAGTGAGGGTCCATGCCTGGGCAGCAGGATGAGACTGCAGGCAGCTTCTTGGAGGAAGGTCATCCAGTGAGAGGCTTTGGCACAAGGTCAGGCTCCCTGGCCCAGGATGCAGTTCCAGAACCCAGAAAATGTCACAGAGGAGGGCTGCCCAGCCTTGGTGGTAGTTCTGGAATAAAGGTAAATTCTCGGAGAAGAGTTGCCCAGCGAACTTCCTCACTGGTTGAGTCTTCCCTTCCAGGCAAGGTTATCCCACCAGGATGGTAGAACCAGAGACACAGGCCCAGCCAGCCAAGTCCCAGCTCTCAGTCTAGTCCCCTTTTGGCTGACCATCAGTCAACAACTGGAGGTGCCTCTGCCCACTAGCAGGGAATATGCCCCCCTGAAGGACACCACCCCTAGAGGGGCAGCTTCCTTGTGGAGCACTGCATTATTAAGTTCCTCCAAGATTTCAAGCTACTGAAGGCTAGGAGGTGAGTTACTGGAAATCTAAAGGGATATTGTAAGTCAAAAGAGGAAAGCTGCAATATCTCAGAGTTTCACTACTAGAGGGGTAGATACCTGAGCAATATGAGAAAACAAGGGAAGAAAATATTCCAAACAAACCTAAATGCTACATCAATAATATCCAATGACAGCATGGCAGAAGAAATGTCAGAAATGGGGTACTGAATGTACATAATTAAAATGATCAGAGAAGCAAACAAGATGAAAGAGCAAATGAAGGCTTGAATTATTGCACCACTCAATAGTTAAAAGAGCAAATGCGGGAAGCAGAAGATCATTTCTATAAAGAGTTAGAGATACTGAAAAAAAAAAAAAAAAACAGACAGAAATCCTTGAAATGAAGGAAACAATGAACCAAATTAAAAACTCCATATAAAGCATAATCAATAGGATAGAACCCTGGAAGACAGAACCTCAGAGATTGAAGACAAAATATTTAATCTTGAAAACAAAATTGACCAAACAGAGACAATGGGAAGAAATCATGAACAGAATCTACATGAAATATGGGATATCATGAAAAGGTCAAATTTAAGAATTATTGGGATTGAGGAAGGCTTAGAGAAACAAATCAAAGGAATGAACAATCTATTCAATTAAATAATATCAGAAAATTTCCCAAACCTGAAAATGAAATGGAAAATCAAGTACAAGAGGCTTATAGGACTCCAAATATACAAATACAACAGACCCACACTAAGGGACATTATAATGAAAATACCTAACATACAAAATAAATACAGAATTTTAAAGACTGCAAGAGAAAAAAAATCAAATTACATTCAGGGGGAAATGATAAGGATATCAGCAGATTTTTCAACCCAGACCCTAAAGCTAGAAGGGCCTGGAACAACATTTTTCAAGCTCTGAAAGAAAATGAATGTCAACCAAGAATCTTATACCCAGCAAAACTTACCTTCAGATTTGATGATGAAATAGAATCCTTCCATGATAAACAAAAGCTAAAAGAATTTATAAAAAGAAAGCTGGCACTAAAGAACATTCTTATCAAAATATTCCATGAGGAAGAGATAAAAAACAACAATGTAAATCAGCAAAGGGAGGAACTACCCTAAAGGAATAGCCAAATAAAGGATAAACCAAGTCATGTCAAAAAACCAAAAAAGAGCCAAATGGCCGGGAATACAAATCATATCTCAATAATAACCCTGAATGTTAATGACCTGAATTAATCAATCAAAAGACATAGACTGGCAGATTGGATTAAAAAGAAAGATCCAACAATTCCCTGCCTGCAAGACACTCATCACATAGAAAGAGATACCCACAGACTAAAGGTGAAAACATACCATGCACATGGACTCAGCAAAAAAACTGGAGTATCTATCCTCATATCAGATAATGTGGACATCAAGTCAAAGTTAGAAGAGATAAAGGAGGACATTTCATACTGCTTAAGGGAAGCATAAATCAGCAAGACAGAGCAATCATAAGTATCTGTGCCCAAAATATGGGCCCATCCATGTATGTCAAACAAATCCTCCTCAATTCCAGGAATCAAATAGACCACAACACAATAATACTAGGTGATTTTAACACAGTTCTATCTCCACTGGACATATCTTCCAAACAAAAATTGAAAGAAGAAACCATAGATCTCAAAACACAATCAATAATTTAGACTAAACAGACATATATAGAATATACCATCCAACAAAGAGCGAATACACTTTCTTCTCAGCAGCACGTGGTCCTTCTCTGAATAGACCATATATTATGCCACAAAGAGACTGTTAGCAAATACAAGAAGATAGAGATACTACCTTGTATTCTATCAGATCAAATGGATTGATATTAGAAATAAATGACAGAATAAAAAACAGAAGCTACTCCAAACCTGGAGATTAAAAAATATGCTATTGAACGATGAATGAATAACAGAAGACATGAGGGGGGAATAAAAAAATTCTTAGAGGTAAATGAGAACAAAGATACATCATATCAAAATCCCTGGGACCCTATGAAAGCAGTACTTAGAGGAAAATTTATTTCACGGACTGCATTCAATAAAAGAAGGAAAAGCAACAAATAAATGACCTAACACTACAGCTCAAAGCCCTAGAAAAAGAAGAACAGACCAACACCAAAAGTAGTAGAAGACAGAAAATAGTTAAAATCAGAGCTGAAATCAATGAAATGGAAACAAAAGAAACAATCAAAAAATTGACAAAATAAATAGTTGGTTCTTTGAAAAAATAAACAAAATTTATAAATCCTTAGCCACATTAACAAAGAGAAGGAGAGAGAAAACCAAATTACTAAAATTCAGAATGAATAAGGTAATATCACAACAGACACTAGTGAAATACAAAACATAATTAGAAGCTATTATGAAATTCTATACTCCAAAAAAATAGAAAATCTCAAAGACATCAACAGGTTTCTAGAGACATATGAATTACCTAAATTGAACAAGGAGGACATACACAATTTAAATAGATCAATTTCAAGTAATGAAATAGAAGAAGTCATCAAAAGCCTACCAACAAAGAAAAGTCCGGGACCAGATGTGTTCTCAGCTGAGTTCTACAAAATTTCAAAGAAGAGCTCATTCCAATAGTTCTCAAAGTATTTCATGAAATAGAAGAGGAGGGAACCCTCCCAAACTCATTCTATGAATCCAATATCACCCTGATACCTAAAACAGACAGAGACACATTGAGGAAAGAAAATTTCAGACAAATATCCTTAATGAACATCGACACAAAAATTCCCAACCAAATTTTAGCAAATTGCATACAAAAATTTATTAAAAAGATAGTGCACCATGATCAAGTGGGTTTCATCCCAGGGATGCAAGGTTGGTTCAACATCCAGAAATCAATAAATGTAATTCACCATATCAACAGACTTAAAGTCAAGAATTACATGATTATTTTGATAAAATATGATACCGCTTCATGTTGAAAACACTAGAAGAAATAGGGATAATGGGAACATTTCATAACATTGTAAAGGCCATCTATGCTAAGTCCATGGCCAATATCATTCTAAATGGTGAAAAACTGATAGCATTCCCCCTAAAAACTAGAACAAGGCAGGGATGCCCTCTTCCACTTCTATTCAACATTGTCCTTGAAACTCTATCCAGAACAATTAGACAGACCAAGGAAATTAAAGGGATACGAATAGAAAAAGAACTCATACTATCCCTATTTGCTGATGACATGATTACACATTTAGAGAAACCAGGAATGTCCACCAGAAAACTTTCAGAACTCATAGGTGAATTCAGTAAAGTAGCAGGATATAAGATCAATGCTCATAAATCTTATGCATTTTTATACATAAGTGATGAATCTTCAGAAAGACAAATTGGGAAAACTGCTCCATTCACAATAGCTTCAAAACAATAATATGCTTGGGAATCAATCTAGCAAAAGATGTGAAAGTCCTCTACAATGAGAAATGCAGAACACTAAAGAAAGAAATTAAAGAAAACCTTAGAAGATGGAAAGATCACCCATGTTCTTGGATAGGCAGAATTATTATTGTCAAAATGGCTATACTTCCAAATGTGGTATACAGATTCAATGCAATTCCAATTAAAATCCCAATGATGTACCTCACAGATATAGAGCAAGCAATCATGAAATTCATTTGGAAGAAACCCAGAATAGCTAAAACAATCCTTAGCAGGAAGAGCAAAGCAGGGGGTATCTCAATACTAGATCTTCAATTGTACTTCAAAGTAATAGTAACAAAAGTGGCATGGTATTGGCACCAAAATAGGTAGATCAATGGTACAGAATAGAAGGCACAGACAAACCCTAATAAATACATTTTTCTCATACTAGACAAAGGTGGCAAACACGTGCAATAGAGAACAGATAGCCTGTTTAACAAATGATGCTAGGAAAACTGGAAATTCAAATGCAGCAGAATGAAACTGAACCCCTATCTCTCACTTTGCACAAAAATCAACTCAAAATGGATTGATGCCTTTGGAATCAGACCAGAGACCCTGCATCTTATAGAAGAAAAAGTAGGTCCAAATATTCAACATTTCAACTTAGGTTCAGACTTCCTTAACAGGAGTCACATAGCACAAGAAATAAAAGCAAGAATCAATAACTGGGATAGATTCAAACTAAATAGCTTTCTCTCAGCAAAGGAAACTATCAGGAATGTGAAGAGAGAGCCTACAGAGTGGTAGAAAATCTTTGCCACTCATACTTCAGATAAAGCACAATTTCCAGATTATATAAAGAAGTCAAAAAACTTTACACCAAGAATACAAATAACCCAATCAACAAATGGACTAAGAAAATGAACAGACACTTCACAGAAGAAGATCTATAGGCAATCAACAGATATATAAAATAATGTTCAACATCTTTAGTAATAAGAGAAATGCAAATCAAAACTACCCTAAGATTCCATCTCACTCCAATTAGAATGGCAGTTATCAAGAATACAAGCAACAATAGGTGTTGTAGAGGATGTGGGGAAAAAGTACACTCATACACTGCTGGTGAGGTTGCAAATTAGTGCAGCCACTCTGGAAAGCAGTGTGTACTTTCCTTAGAAATTTGGACTGGAACCTCCTTTTGACCCAGCTATCCTACTCCTTGGCCTATACCCAAGGGACTTAAAATCAGCATTCTACAGTGATGCAGCCACATTAATGTTCATAGCTGCTCAATTCACAATAGCCAAATTGTTGAACCAACTTAGATGCCCCTCAATTGATGAATTGATAAAGCAACTGTGGTATATGTATACAATGGAATATTACTCAGCCATAAAGAATAATAAAATTATGGCATTTGGAGGTAAATGGATGAATTAGGAGAATATCATGCTAAGTGAAATAAGCCAATCTCAAAAAAACGATGGACAAATGATGATAAGTGGATGATGATACATAATGGGGGGGTGGGAAGAAGGCATTATTGGAGGAAGGAGGGACTGTATAGAGGGAAAAGAGAGGTTGGAGGGTTGGGGGAAGAAAAAAATAACAAATAAACAACATTACCCTATGTAAACATATGATTACACAAATGGTATGTCTCTACTTCATGTACAGAGAAACAATTTGTTGCCCATTTGTTTACAATAAATAAAATAAATTAAAAATTTTTAAAAAGAGAAAAGGATCAAGAAAACCAAATTTGACTCCTGCCCTTAATTTGACTTGAATCCAGGGAACAAGGGGAAGGGTTTTGCACTTCTGGATCACTGACCTCCTGATTAGGGAAATTACTGAGACCCAAAGAGAAAGCCAATCAATGTATATCCTGTGCATATCCTGCAAAAGAGGAGAATCATTGGAAAGGGGAGACATCCCTGATGCTTTCAAGGGAATCCACATGGCCAGCAAGACCGTGACCCAGCCTAGCACGGATGGCATTAGCAGAACTAAAAGACTTCTCACAAGTTCCCCAAGAGTCACCCCCAAGGGAACTCAGCTAACTCTTAACAACAGATAGGAGCAAGATCAATTTGACCAGTGTGATCTTAAACACCTAGAAAAAACAGTTAAAACAAAAGCACAGTGATTCCTGGACATTTAAAAACAAAACAGGTTAAAAACCTGAGGGAAATGGTACCAAAATCTGTTTTCTTGGTACCCCTGGTTAACTACTCTAATAACCACAATGGTGGGACCTGTCATCCTAGTTATGCTGGGGCTTTTAATCAGGCCATGCATGATAAACTATTTAACTAAATATGTTAGAGATAGAATCCAATCTATTGAATTAATGGTGTTATGTACCCACTGCAATCATCTCTACACTAATAATGAATGAATGATTTGTTGATGTACATAAAACCAGTGGGGAATGTGATGGGCTGACAGATTTGACTCCATGCAGAAGTTATAGACCAGGCTATAGGGGCAATGACTAAACAGACTCCATATTACCTTGAGACTCCATGTTAAGGAGGAAATACTTCTCCCATGGGAACATTCTGCCTCTGTACCCATCAACATTTGCTGAGCATCTTCCATGGGAACACCCCACCACTGTACCCATCATCAGTTACTTAGCATGACATGTTTGGCAACAGAAAATGGCAATTCTTGTATAATGAAAGATTGTTCTCTTTTTGATTCTTATTTTTCCTAAACAATGTACCATGTCAACAATGATGTCAACAGTGATTGTGTAGATGTTAGTAACCATTCTTCAATTTGTATCTAAGTAAGGTCATTTTGATCACTTCCCCTTTTGCTTGTGATTTCAGATCCCATGATGTTAGGTTGTAGTTTTCAAACATAGCAATAGCCATTTATGATTGATGTACTGACTTATGGTATAAAACCCCTGCAACACTATGGTCAGGGTTGTTCTCCCAATAGTCATTTTTGGGGCATTGTGTGAGACAGAGAGCCAGCTAATAAAGACTCTCAAATTTGGACTTCTCACTGGTGATTGGTCTGTTCTTAAGTTGTGCCCCACAACACATGGAATTCTGGCACAGCTGTCTTATGTCAATTCTTGGAGACCAATCCAAAATATATCCACCACCACTTCTAGAGAACTTTTTAGATTACCATCCATGGTCAGGTTTGGATGAGCTATCAGACACAGGTACCTGGCTCTCAGAAACTAAAATCATGAGAAATTGTTCCAGATTTCCTGGAGTATGTGGTTTCTGTGCAGTGGTTCACTTCCAGAATTTGCAGGCCCTAGATGTGCCAATGACCCGCTAAAACAAAATGGCTTGCTTAACTCTACCCCATCCTCTTTCTCATGGAAGGAGTCCCTAGTGGTCCCCTTTAATCTGTACTGTTATAAATAAAGAAAACGTGGGCTTCACCATTTTTGTTAGAGCCAGACCCTTATGAATGCCCCCATTCTAAAGATAATTCTGACTCTTGCCATTTTTTTATTAAATAAATTTCTTAGCAATTAGGTCACAGCCAGTCCATCCCTCTGACAGGAAGCCTTTTCCTTGCCCATGTGGGACATGCAGCAATAACTGTGCCTTGACAGGGACAGTTCAAGAGGAATTCAGAAGTAGATAACAGGTGGGTGTTGGCCCTCTCTCGTGGAAAGCATGCACATATGAATAGCTTATTAAGAGGAAGAGAGGAATTTTTCATAGCATGAAATTAAGCATGGGGAATTCACTCTCTACAGAGAAGGAAATCTACTTATCTATATTGAAAACTATCATAAAATAGGGGAAAGTCTGTAAAATGAGATCATCTTGCTAAATTCTTAGAGGCAATTCACAAAGCGAATTGTCTGTAGTTTTCTGAGAAAGAATCACTTGATTTGCGTACTTAGGAAAAACTAGGCAAGGAACTGCATACAGGTTGTATTTCAGCTAACATGCCTAGAAGCACAATTTAAAATGTAGAAAGAACTTGGACTTTAATAGAGACTTCCTAGTATTTGGACCAAGATATTGGTTTGTGGACTTAGGTTAGATTTGGTGATGGGACTTAGAAATGCTGGTAAAAGTTTTAGACCTAGTAGGCAAGAATGTCCATCTTCTAGGACCTCTTTGTCTACAGGGAACATGTTAAGCCAAAAGAAGGGGAAATTCATTGACCAGGTTTCATAGTTTAAATATGTGTGTTCCCACTTTGGCTTCCACCTGCAGAAATGGCATGGTTTCTCTCCTGGGTGGGGAGTATGGGAGGTGGCAGAGAGGACTCTCTCTGGTGCTACAGGGAAAGCTCACAGAATGCTGCCTGCTCCTAGAAAGTGTGACTGGTTCGTGCCCAGGCAGAGCCCCTCAGGGTCAGGCCACCAAGATAAGAGGAGAAATGGTGCCTTGAATGGAGGCACCATGACATGGGCAATAAGGAATCTAAAAACATGGTGGAACTGCATGATCTTCTGGGGTTCATTTCTAGCCCCTCCTCCCTGCTCCCCTGTGCTTGATTGCACTTAATTCTACAGTATGAGAAGAAAAGAAAATTAAAATCTTAGCCACAGTCTTCTATTCCCTGATTATCAACTTTCTGGAAAAAATAAAATAAATAAAATAAGTATCTTTACTTATCTTCGCTAACTCTAGTGCCATGTTGTCTCTTTTTTAACAAGCTGCAGTTCAGTTTTCACTAGCACTTTCTTTCATTTTCTAACAGATTATCTTTAGCCAAAGTTAAGTGATAAAAATTCCTAAGTTAATAAAAGATGCTCTAATTATGCTTTTTAATGGATTATTATTATTATTATTATTATTATTATTATTTTGCTTTTTAAATCAAAGCTGTGGTAAGTATTTGTTCATACTGTGGAGCTCCACTTACAGAAAGTTATAAAAATTTTCCTTTTTTAAAATTTCACTGATTGTGTGTGCACACAATGGTTTTATTTCCTTGATATCCAAATTTACTTAAAGTTCAATGAGCATGCTCACAATTTGAAATTAAAATAAGAAAATGGATCCAAATAATTTTAATTCACATGACTTATAAGGTTTAATTTAAATTGGGTAAACAAAGAGAAATACTTTTTTTATAATTATTAATTCACATTTTCCAGCTGGTCAAATAATAAAAGTGCTAATT
The DNA here is from genome assembly GCA_020740815.1 of Sciurus niger. Classification (NCBI taxonomy): domain Eukaryota; kingdom Metazoa; phylum Chordata; class Mammalia; order Rodentia; family Sciuridae; genus Sciurus; species Sciurus niger. The sequence goes on from JAHUXG010018314.1 coordinate 340,451, forward strand.
CGTATAATATTCAAAAGCTATATCCATCTTCTTCTAACAATTTTCTTCATCAGTAAAGAGATGATAAATACTGATATTCACATTTGTTTGTTGTTTTGACTTTTACAATTAAGAATAAGTAAGTTAAATTTAAAGTAAATGAGATTAATTATATATGTCTGTTACAGGAGATACTTGCTAATTTAAAAGGATGAAATGCTAAAAGATCATTGATTGGATGCTAAAATATCATCTACTTAAATATAAAAATATAAGATACTCAAGTAAAGTATATTTAAACATTAGATTTGTTTTTAGTTTGGTTGATACAAAAGCAGGTCCAAAATTTCAAAGGATAAAGAAAGGGCAATAATTAAAACAATATACTCTCATTTCAATAAAATAATGTCTTATGACTGCTAAGTTTTATTATTTAGAAAACCTAATTTTAAAGAAATTAAGATTCATACAATTTTGGTTAAACAATATCTGTTATTTTAAAATACCATCTTACATTCCAGATTTAAAATTTCTGTATAAAAACTGAATTTGGTTAATATAAAACATCAATGACTGTGTTTCAATCAACTATGATGATTATTACCTACTTGTTATGTTAATTGTATCTTTGTTTCCCAAATAAAGAAATCTTTAAAGTATATTTAAAAAGATTTTTACTAAGGTGATGCTCTCCAAACTAAAATTTTCTACAATAATGGACTCTTACAAACTTATATATAGCAACAAATTAATTTCAATTTAATTATATTATTTAATACTTTAGAATTTAATAAATGTTATGAAATTTTTGTTACTACACTGAGAAGTAAACTTAATTACATTTCTAAAGATAATTAAGAGACACGAGTTTATTTAAAGATTAGCAATATAAGATACAAAAATATTTCAATTCCTTCAACCAAGAGGGAATAAAAGCTCTCTTGACTTGTCTGTTTCATGTTTCAGATATAATATTAAATTATGCTACTCAATTTATACCAATCCAAAAATTATATATAGAAAATTTATGAAATAATATTCAAATAAGAAACTAAAATTAGTTTCAAAATTAAAATACCTTACCTAAATTTTGTCAAGACCCACTTAAGAAAAATTAATTATACATAAGAATCTCTTAAAATTCTACTATTCACAAACAACTACTATTAACATTTACTACATAACCTTCTTCACTGTTTCATACATATACTTACAGATATACCTATTTTATACATATAGAATCATGTTATTTTTAAAACTTGTAAAATCATTTTAAATTGCACATAATATTCTTTTACAATATTATTTTTAATGCCCTTTTTATCATATAGTTAATTTATCCCAAAACCCTATATTGGACATTTAAATTATTTTTGCTACTTAAAAACAAAGTTTCTAAGAATATTCATACATCTGTATCTTTATGCATAAAAATATTAATTAATCCCTTCAAATGTGATTGCTAGATCAATGACATGAAATTATAAGGTTTTTGAATACCTTATTGGAACACTGTCCTGAAAGATACTACCAAGTCACATTCTACCAAATAATATTTGAAAATACCAATTCTAGTATAACAACTTGTTAATTTAAGATAATAAGGCCATTGCCTATAAGACAAATAAGTCATAAAACTGACTTTCAATATTTATACTGACTCCATTTTATAACTTTGTTGCTCAGCCCACTACTAGAGACAAAAATCAAATCATACATTTGGTAAAATCTAGGACTTCTTTTACTGTAATGCCCTCTTCAACTCAATAACATTGACTTTAATAATAGGTAAATTTTAATAATTTTCCTTGAGAAATAATAAAAATATTTATTAAGTCACATCTTATGGTTTGAATAGTTGTACAATACTAGGCCACTGTCTACAGTTTAAGGCTAATGATATTCCAACTTATATCAACTTTTTTCCCCTACAATTTTGAAAAATAAAAAAAGGGGAAACAGACCCCTGTATCAGCACACTAAATCTCACAAAACTTTTTCAAAAAAATATTTTAGATTGTGATATTAAAAATCTCATGGCTTTTGATTGACACATGGAGAAATATAATGCACCAGATTTTATACTACTATAGGGTAGAAGCTATCTATATTTGTATATTTCCAAAAACCACCAACCTGTCATCATGGAGACAACTGAAGGACCTGACACTTCAGACCAAAGGGATGGTTCAACAACGAGGAGTTCTTAAGTTTCCAACCACAATGTTTTTGGTCATGCTGGTTATACTGAGCTGTCAGGTAAGTGGAATTCTTGGGGAAACCTATTAGGCCTATTTTCCAGATCCATCTTTAATACAACCATCAGTATGGACTGGGGAATCCATTCCAGTATCTACTAATGATATTCATATGGTGGGAGATTTTACAGATAAATGTATTACATCTGTTCATGCACTGGATTTAATTATACTGGCTACAGTGGAAAATTCCCTATTTATCCTGGTCCATGATAGCTACTTAAAGGTAACTTTTGAGGAAAAAAACAGCATAGGGATTACCAAGGCCAGCTAATCATACTAGTTTTGGAACTTAAGATTATATGTTCAGTTATTAAAATTGGACTTTCCAATAAAACCAGTCATTTCCATGGATATCCATCAGTATCTTACTGCCTTAATTGTATTTGTTCTGCAATAAAATTTGACACCTATCCTGAATGGATGAAATGTATAAATGTTTTCCCAATGCAACATAAAATCTCTAAAAGTGGTAAATATGTTTTGGATTGATCTTCAAAAGTTGATAAAAGACATTTACAGAGTCGTGGAGCAAGTTAGTGGGTGAGTCAGGCTGCATGCATCGTGAAGGTAGCGGGCAGGCACCCAACCCACCTGCCTTGTGGAGCTAGTGTGATGGGCTGACAGATCTGGCTCCATGAGAATGTTATAGGCCAGACTATAAGGGAAATGACTAAACAGACTCCATTTTGCTCTGAGACTCCATGTTATGTAGGAAATAAGCTTTTCTCATGGGAACACCCTGCCTCTGTACTCATCATCAGTTACTTGGTGAAACAGATTTAATAATATACAATGACAACTCCTATGTAGTAAAGAATTGCTGTCTTTTGATTGCTCCTAAACAATGTACCATGTAAACAATGATTGTGTGGATGTTAGTAATCATTCTTCAGTTTGTACCAAGGTAAGGGTCATTTTGACCCACTTCCCCCTCTGTTGATGATATCATGATGTTAATGTGTAATTTCAAGTCATAGGAACAGACACTTATGATTAATGTGATTTTTGGTATAAGAACCCCTACAAACCCTGTGATTGGGCTGTTCTCCCAATAGCCACTTTTGGGGTATTTTGTGAGACAGTCAGCTGGCTGGCTGAATAAAGACTCTCAAATTTGGACTTCTCAGTGGTGATTGGTGTGTTCTTAAGTTGCGCCCCATAACACTAGGCAGCAGGCAACCAGCAAACGCAACTACCAGGCTGAAGACAGACACCATCACTGAGTCTGTATGGTGCCATACCACCATGCTGTCCAACCACCATGCTGAGGTCTGTAGCCATTGTGGAGCAAGCCTGCAGACGAGCAGGGATGCCTGCATTGCAGAGATAGCCAGAGGCTTCTTTATAGGCTGGTGCAGGCATTTTGAATTATTCCTGAGGGCATGGCCATCATCATTGGAAGGGCAGCTCCCTTCCTGAGACACCTACAGGAGACTAGAGGACCTTTGACAAGACCCAGGAGTCAAGAAGAGGAGGTAGTGAGATATTCAACCAACTCAGAGCCACTGGGTGAGTCTCTCACATTGGTCAGGCTATCCAGATGGGGAAGTAGTCCCAAAACTCAGGAAAATTTGTGGAGAGAGTGTCCCACTGAGACTCCCCTGCTGGAGTTGAGAACCCAGTCAACTGGGATCATTGCAGAGGAGGGCCTCACAGCAAAAGACTTTAATGCAGAGTGAGGGTATGAGGCCCAGGTGGTAGCTCCAGTCCCCAGGGAACATAGCAGAGGAGGGCTGCTCAGTGAGGGACTCCCTCACAGGGCCAGTCTCTGCAGGCCAGGTGGTAGGTCAGGACCCCTGGGAACATCACAGAGGAGGGTTTCCCAGTCTAGGTTGTAGTTCTGGACTGAAGGAAACTTCTCAGAGGAGAGCTGCCCAGCAAAACATCCCCGATGGGGGGGGGTCTTCCCTACTGGGCAAGGCTTCCCACCAGGGCAGTAGAACCAGAAACACAGGCCCAGAACAGATGTGCCCCAGTCAGCAGTCTACTCCCCCTTTGGCTAACCATCAGTCAAAAAGTGGAGGCACCTCTGCCCACTGACAGGGAATATACCCAACCTGAAGGCCACTGCCCCTAGAGGGGCAGCTTCCTAGTGCAGCACCGCATTATCAAGTTCCTCCAAGGCTTCAGGCTATTGAAGGCTAAGAGATGAGTTATTGGAAAAATACATAGACAATAGTAGTCAATAGAGAAAATCTTCAATATCTCAGAGTTTCACTACCAGTAGGGTAGACACCTGAACAATATGAGAAAACAAGGGAATAAAATGTCCCAAACAAACCTGGATGGTATAGCAATAAAATCCAAGGACAGCATGGCAGAAGAAATGTCAGAGGGGAAGTTCAGAATGTACATAATTAAAATGATCAGAGAAGTGAATGATGAGATTAAAAGGAAAATGTAGGCTTTGATTTATTGCACCACTCAACAGTTAAAAGAGCAAATACAGGAAGCAAAAGATCATTTCAATAAAGAGTTAAAGATGCTGAAAAAAAAAAAAAAAAACCAGACAGAAATCCTTGAAAAGAAGGAAACAATAAGCCAAATTAAGAAATCCATAGAAAGCATAACCAATAGAATAAAACATCTGGAAGACAGAACCTCAGACAATGAAGACAAAATATTTAATCTTGAAAACAAAGTGGACCAAAAGAGAAGATGGTAAGAAATCATGAACAGAATCTGCAAGAATTATGGGATATCATGAAAAGACCAAATTTAAGAATTATTGGGGAGCGTTTCAAGATGGCAGACTAGAGGGTGGCTGCATTTCATTTTGCTCCAGGACTCAGGATTCAAAAGAGGAGATAGTGAGAGACTTGGGACCAACTCAAAGTTGCTGGGTGAGTCTCTCCCATTGGGGAGGCATTCTGGATGGGGCGGTAGTCCCGGAACACAGGGACCTTTGTGAAGTAGAGTTGCCCAATGAGACACCCCTCCTCCCACTGGAGAAGTGAACTTGGACAACTGGGAGCATCGTAGAGGAGGCCACTCAGCACAGTGCTTGGACTCGGAGCAATCACTGGGGCTCTGGGAAGCTGCTCAGAGGAGGAGCTGCACAGTGAGCTGTTTGGACTCAGAGCAACCACTCCTGAACACTAGGGGGCTGCCCAGATGAGGAGGAAGAGTGCAGTGGGTTGCTTGGACTCAGAGTGGCTGCAACAGAGCTACAGGTGGTAGCCAGAGGAGGAGCTGCATGGGGAGCTGTTTGGACTCAGAGCAACTGCTCCTGAACACCGGGGCCTGCCCGGAGGAGGAGGAGGAGGAGAGCAGTGGGTCGCTTGGACTTGGAGTGACTGCACCAGAGCTACAGGCAGTTGCCAGAGGAGGAGATATGCGGCAAGCTGTTTGGACTCAGAGAGACTGCTTCTGAACACCGGGGGGCTGCCCGGAGGAGGAGGAGGAGCACGGCGTGTTGCTTGGACTCGGAGTGACTGCATCAGAGCTCCTGGCATCTGCTCAGAGGAGGAGGCGAGTGGTGAGTTGTTTGGACTCAAAGCAACTGCTCATGAACACTGGGGGCTACCAGGAGGAGGAGGAGGAATGGGCCGGGTCACTTGGACTCAGAGTGACTGCCCAGGGCTACAGGCAGTTGGAGGGAGGAGGTGTGAAGTGAGTTGTTTGGACTCCTAGTGACTGCACCGGAACACCAGGTGGCTGTCCGGAAAAAGAGGCGTGTGGTGGGTTGCTGGGACTGGAGCGACGGTACGAGGCTCTAGGTGACTACTCAGAGGAGGAGCTGCATAGCCAGGTGATTAGGTGAAGAGCAGGGTCCCAGTACCTAGGAGGCTTCTTGGTGGAAGAGCCACAAAGAGACATGCTTAGGGGCAGAGTGAAGGTTCCAGGACTGTGAGCAGATTATCTGAGGAGAGGCAGCCTAAGGAGACTCATCTGCAAAGGGTGAGACTCCCAGGCCCAGGAGGTAGGTCCCAGACCCTCAGAACATTTCAGAGGAAGGCAGCCCAGCCCAGGTGGTAGTTGTAGGTTGAGGGGAACCTCTAGGAGGAGAACTGACCAGTGAGACCTCACCACCAGGTGAGTCTTCCATGCTGGGTGAGGTTTTCCCAAAAGGACGGTAAAACCAGAGACACAGGCACAAACAGGCCTTGTCTCAGCCCGCAGCCTAGTTCCCCTTTGGATGACCATTGGTCAACAAGTGGAGGCAACTCTGCCCACTAGCACGGAATATACCCCACCTGAAGGCCACCACCCCTAGAGAGGCAGCTTCCTTGTGGAGCAGTGCATTATCAACTTCCTCCAAGACAACAGACTACTGAAGGCTAATAGGGGATATACTAGAAATCTTCAGGGACATGATAAGTCAATAGAGGAAATCTGAAATATCTTAGTGGTCCACTGATACCTGAACAATATGAGAAAACAAGGGAAGAAAATGCCCCAAACAAATCTAGATGTTACATCAATAAAATCCAATGACAGCATGGCAGAAGAAATGACAGAAAGGGAGTTCAGAATGTACATAATTAAAATGATCAGGGAAGCAAATGATGAGATGAAAGAGCAAATGCAGACTTGAATGATCACAGCAATTGACAGTTAAAAGAAAGTTAGAAGGGCCTGTAACAACATTTTCAAGCCCTGAAAGAAAATGGATGCCAACCAAGAATCTTATACCCAGCAAAACTTACCTTCAAATTTGATGATGAAATAAAATCCTTCTATGATAAACAAAAGCTTTCTGCAAATACAGGAAGCAAAAGATCATTTCATTAAAGTGTTAGAGATATTGAAAAAAAACAAACAAACAAATCCTTGAAATGAAGGAAACAATAAACCAAATTAAAAACTCCATAGAAAGCATAACCAATAGGATAGAACACCTGGAAGACAGAACCTCAGAGATTGAAGACAAAATATTTAACCTCAAAAACAAAGTTGAACAAACAGAGAAGATGGTAAGAAATCATGAACACAATCTCAAAGAAATATGGGATATCATGAAAAGGCCAAATTTAAGAATTATTGGGATTGAGGAAGGCTTAGAGAAACAAACCAAAGGAATGAACAATCTATTCAATTAAATAATATCAGAAAATTTCCCAAATCTGAAGAATGAAATGCAAAACTAGGTTCAAGAGGCTTATAGGACTCAAATACACCAAATTACAACAGACCCACACCAAAGCACATTATGATGAAAATACCTAACATACAAAATAAAGTCAGAATTTTAAAGGCTGTGAGAGAAAAGAACCAAATGACATTCAGGGGGAAACCAATATGGATATCAGTAGATTTTTCAATCCACCCTGAAAGTTAGAAAGGCCTGAAACAAATTTTTCAAGCCCTGAAAGAAAATGGATGCCAACCAAGAATCTTATACCCAGCAAAACTTACCCTCAAATTTGATGATGAAATAAAATCCTTCTATGATAAACAAAAACTAAAAGAATTTACAAAAAGAAAGCCAGCATTACAGAATATTGTTAGCAAAATATTCCATGAGGAAGAGATAAAAAACAAAGAAGCAAATCAGCAAAGGGAGGAATTATCCTGAAGGAATTGTCAAATAAAGGAGGAACCAAGTCTTTTTAAAAAATAAATAAATAAATAAAATAAAAATAAATGAACCAAATGAGTGGGAACACAAATCAAATCTCAATAATAACACTGAATGTTAATGGCCTGCATTAATCAATCAAAAGACATAGACTGGCACATTGGATTAAAAAGAAAGATCCAACAATATGTTGCCTGCAAGACACTCACCTCATAGAAAAAGATACCCATAGACTAAAGGTGAAAGGATGGGAAAAAACATACCATGCACATGGACTCAGCAACCAAGCCAGAGTATCCATCCTCATTTCAGATAATGTGGACTTCAAGCCAAAGTTAGTCAGAAGGGATAAAGAAGGACATTTTATCCTGCTTAAGGGAAGCATAAATCACCAAGACATAGCAATCATAAACATCTATGCCCCAAACAGTGGCTCATTCATGTATGTCAACTAATCCTTCTCAATTTCAGAAACCAAATAGACCATAACACAAAAATACTAGGTGATTTTAACACACCTCTCTCACCACTGGACAGATCTTTCAAACAAAAATTGAACAAAGAAACCATAGATCTCAATAACACAATAATTTAGACTTAACAACCATTTATAGAATATACCATCCAATCAAGAGCGAATACACTTTCTTCTAAGCAGCACATGGATCCTTCTCTAAAATAGACCATATATTATGCCACAAAACTAATGTAAGCAAATACAAGAAGATAGAGATTATCTATCAGATCATAATGGATTGAAGCTAGAAATAAATGAAAGAGTAAAGAACAGAAACTACCGCAACACCTGGAGGTTGAATAATATGCTATTATATGATAAATGGATAACAGAAGATATTAAGAAGCAAATTAAAAAATTCTCAGAGGTAAATGAGAACAAGGAAACATCATATCAAAATCGCTGGGACACAATGAAAGCAGTACTTAGAGGAAAATTTATTTCATGGAGCACATTTAGTAAAAGAAGAAAAACTCAACAAATAATCGACCTAACATTATAGCTCTAAGCCCTAGAAAAAGAAGAACAGACCAACACAAAAAGTAGTAGAAGACAGGAAATAGTTAAACTCAGAGGTGAAATCAATGAAATTGAACCAAAAGAAACAAATAAAAAATTGACAAATAAATAGTTGGTTCCTCAAAAAAACAAACCTTTAGCCACACTAACAAAGAGAAGATGAGAGAAAACCCAAATCATTAAATATCAGAATGAACAAGGAAATATCACAACAGACATGCTTGAAATGCAAAACAAAATTAGAAGCTATTTTGAAAATCTGTACTCCAAAAAAATAGAAAATTTCAAAGACATCAATAGTTTTCTAGAGACATTCGAATTGCCTAAACTGAATGAGGAGGACATACACAATTTAAATATACCAATTTCAAGTAATGAAATAGAAGTCATCCAAAGTCTACCAACAAAGAAAAGTCCGGGACCAGATGGGTTCTCAGCCGAGTTCTACAAAATCTTTAAAGAAGAGCTCATTCCAATACTTCCAAAGTATTCCATAAAATAGGAAAGGAGGGAACCCTCCCAAATTCATTCTATGAATCCAATATCACCCTGACACCTAAACCAGACAGAGACACATCGAGGAAAGAAAGTTTCAGACCAATATCCTTAATGAATGTTGACGCAAAAATTCTGAACAAAATTTTAGCAAATCGCATATAAAAACATATTAAAAAGATAGTGCACAATGATCAAGTGGGTTTCATCCCAGGGATGCAAGGTTGGTTCAACAACAGGAAATCAATAAATGTAATTCACTATATCAATAGACTTAAAGTCAAGAATCACATAATTATTTCAATAGATGCACGAAAAGCATTTGATAAAATATAGCACCCCTTCATGCTCAAAACACTAGAAAAAATAGGGATAGTGGGAACATTCCTTAACATTGTAAAGGCCATCTATGCTAAGCCCATGGCTAATATCATTCTAAATAGTGAAAAACTGAAAGTATTCCCCCTAAAAACTGGAACAAGGCAGGGATGCCCTCTTTCACCACTTCTATTCACTATTATCCTTAAAACTCTAGCCAGAGCAATTAGACAGACCAAAGAAATTGAAGGGATACGAATAGGAAAAGAAGAACTCAAATTATCCCTATTTGCTGATGATATGATTATATACTAAGAGGAACCAGGAAATTCCACCAGAAAACTTTTAGAACTCATAAGTGAAATCATTAAAGTAGCGGGATATAAGACCAATGCACATAAATCTAATGCATTTTTATACATAATTGAATCTTTGGAAAGAATAATTAGGAAAACTACCCCATTCACAATAGCCTCGAAAAAATATAAAATACTTGGGAATCAATTTCACAAAAGAAGTGAAAGACCTCTACAATGAAAATTACAGAACACTAAAGAAGGAAATTAAAGAAAACTGTAGAAGATGGAAAGATCTCCCATGTTCTTGGATAGGAAGAATTCATATTGTCAAAATGGCCATACTACCAAAAGTGCTATACAGATTCAATGCAATTCCAATTAAAATCCAATGATGTACATTACAAAAATAGAGCAAGCAATTATGAAATTCATCTGGAGAATAAGAAACCCAGAATAGCTAAAGCAATTCTTAGCAGAAAGAATGAAGCAGGGGGTATCACAATACCAGATCTTCAATTCTACTACAAATCAATAGTAACAAAAATGGCATGGTATTGGTACCAATGTAGAAAGGTAGTTCAATGGTACAGAATAGAGGACATGAACACAAACCCAAATTAATACAATTTTCTCATACTAGACAAAGGTGCCAAAAATTTGCAATGGAGAAAAGATAGTCTCTTCAACAAATGCTGCTGGGAGAATTGGAAATCCATATGCAACAGAATGAAACTAAACCCATATCTCTCACCATGCACAAAACTAAACTTAAAATGCATTAAGGATTTCTGAATCTGACCAGAGACCCTGCAGATTATAGAAGAAAAAGTAGGTCCGGACTTTCCACATGTCAGCTTAGGACCATAGTTCTTCAACAGGACTCCCATAGCGCAAGAAATAAAAGCAAGAATCAATAACTGGGATAGATTCAAACTAAAAAGCTTTGTCTCAGCAAAGGAAACTATCAGCAATGCGAAGAAAGAGCCTACAGAATGGGATAAAATCTTTGCCACTCATACTTCAGATAGAGCACTAATCTCCAGAATCTATAAAGAACTCAAAAACCTCTACACAAAGAATGCAAATAATCCAATTGACAAATGGGCTACAGAAATGAATAGATACTTCACAGAAGAAGATCTACAAGCAATCAACAAACATATGGAAAAATGTTCAACATCTCTAGTAATAAGAGAAATGCAAATCAAAACCACCATAAGATTCCATCTCACCAAAGTAGAATGGTGATTTTCAAGAATACAAGCAACAACAGGTGTTGGCGAGGATGTGGGGAAAAATGTACACTCATACAATGCTGGTGGGGCTGCAAATTAGTGCAGCCACTCTGGAAAGCAGTGTGGGGATTCCTTAGAAAACTTGGAATAGAACCACTGTTTGACCCAGCTATCCTACTCCTTGACCTACACCCAAAGGACTTAAAATCAGCATACTACAGAGATACAGCCACATCAATGTTAATAGCTGCTTAATTCACAGGAGCCAGATTGTGGAACCAACCTAGATGTCCTTCAATTGATGAATGGATAAGAAACTGTGGCATATATATACAATGGAATATTACTCTGACATAAAGAATGATAAAATCATGGCATTTGCAGGCAAATGGATGAAATTGGAGAATATCATGCTAAGGGAGATAAGCCAATCTCAAAAATCAAAGGATTAATGATATCGCTAATAAGTGGATGATGACACATAATGGGGGGTGGGAGGGGTAGTGTTAGGGTTAGAGTTAGGGTTATGGAGGGGGGCAAGAATGGAGGAAGAAAGGACTGTATAGAGGGAAAAGAGGAGTGGGAGCTTGGGGGGAAGGGAAAAAATGACAGAATGAATCAAACAATATTACCCTGTGTAAATTTATGTTTACACAAATGATATGCATTTACGCCATGTACAAACAGAGAAACAACATGTATCCCATTTGTTTACAATAAAAAAAAGAATTATTTGGATACAGGAAGGCACAGAATAACAATCCAAAGGAATGAACATTCTATTCAACAAAATAATTTCAGAAAATTTCCCAAATCTGGAGAATTGTATGTAAAATCAAGTACAAGAGGTTTTTTGGACTCCAAATAAACAAAATTAAAAAAGACCCACACAAAGACACATTATAATGAAAATAGTAACATACAAAATAAAGACATTTTTAAATGTTGTGGAGAAAAGAATCAAATTACATTCAGGGGGAAGTGATAAGGATATCAACAGATTTTTCAATCCAGACCCTAAAGCTAGAAGGGCCTTGAATAACATTTTTCAAACTCTGAAAGTAAATGAATGCCAACCAAGAATCTTGTACCCAACAGAAATTACATTCAGATATGATGATAAATAGAATCCTACCATGATAAAAGCTAAAAAAATTTATAAAAAGAAAGTCAGACCACAGAACATTCACAGCAAAGTATTCCACAAGAAAGACATGAAAAAAAGATGTAAATCAGCAAAGGGAGGAACTACCCTAAAGGAATAGTCAAATAAAGGAAAAAATAACTTGAGTCTAAAAAAACAATGAGCTAAATGGCCGGGAATACAAATCATATCTCAATAATAACCCTGAATGTTAATGGCCTGCATTCATCAATCAAAAGACACAGACTGGCAGATAGGATTAAAAAGAAAGATCCAACAATTTGCTGCCTGCAAAAGACTCATCTCACAGAAAGAAATACCCACAGACTAAAGATGAAAGGATGGGGAAAAACATACCATGCACATGGACACAGCAACAAAGCCAGAGTATCCATCCTCATATCAGATAATGTGGAGTTCAAGCCAAAGTTAGTCAGAAGAGATAAAGAAGGACATTTCATATTGCTTAAGGGAAGCATAAATCAGCAAGATGTATCAATCATAAATATCTATGCCACAAAGAGTGACTCATTCATATATCAAAACATATCAAAAACAAATTTTTCTCAATTCCAGGAATCAAATAGACCACAACACAATAATACTAGGTGATTTTAACACACCTCTCTCTGGACAGATCTTCCAAACAAAAACAGAATGAAGAAACCATAGATCTCAATCACACAATCAATAATTTAGACTTAACAGACATTTATAGAATATGCCATCCAACAAAGAGCGAATACACTTTCTTCTCAGCAGCACACGGATCCTTGTCTGAAATAGACTATATTCTATGCCACAAAGCTAATGTTAGCAATTACAGGAAGATAGAGATACTACCTTGTATTCTGTCAGATCATAATGGATAGAAATTAGAAATAAATGAGAGAGTAAAAAACAGAAACTACTGCAATACCTGGAGATTAAATAATACATCATTGTATGATGAATGGATAACAGAAGACTCAGGAAGGAAATTAAGAAATTCTTAGAGGTAAATGAGAACAAAGAAATATGATGTCAAAATCTATGGGACACTGTGAATGCAGTACTTAGAGTAAAATTTATTTCATGGAGTGCATTCAATAAAAGAAGAAAAAATCAACAAATAAATGACCTAACACTACAGCTCAAAGCTATAGAAAAAGAAGAACAGACCAACACAAAAAGTAGTAGAAGACAGGAAATAGTTAAAACAGAGCTGAAATCAATGAAATGGAAACAAAAGAAACAATCAAAAAAAATCAACAAAAAAAGTTGGTTCTGTGAAAAAATAAACAAAATTGATAAACCCTTAGCCACACTAACAAAGAGAGGAGAGAGAAAACCCAATTTACTAAAATTCAGAATGAACAAGGTAATATCACAACAGACATGAGTGAAATACAAAACATAATTAGAAGTTACTTTGAAAATCTATACTCCAACAAAATAGAAAATCTCGAAGAAATCAACAGGTTTCCAGAGACATACGAATAACCTAAACTGAACGAGGAGGACATTCACAATTTAAATAGATCAATTTCAAGTAATGAAATAGAAGTCATCAAAAGCCTACCAACAAGAAAAGTCAGGACCAGATGGGTTCTCAGCCGAGTTCTACAAAACCTTTAAAGAAGAGCTCATTCCAATAGTTCTCAAAGTATTTCATAAAATAGGAGAGGAGAGAACCCTCCCAAACTCATTCTATGAATCCAATATCACCCTGATACCTAAACCAGACAGAGATACATTGAGGAAAGAAAATTTCAGACCAATATCCTTAATGAATATTGATGCAAAAATTCTCAACAAAATCTTAGCATATCGCATACAAAAATATATTAAAAAGATAGTGCACAATGATCAACTGGGTTTCATCCCAGGGATGCAAGGTTGGTTCAACATCCGGAAATCAATAAATGTAATTCACCATATCAACAGACTTAAAGTCAGAAATAATAGAATTATTGTTATAGATGCAGAAAAAGCACTTGATAAAATACCACACACCTTCATGCTCAAAACACTAGAAGAAATAGGATAGTGGGAACATTCCTTAACATTGTAAAGGCCATCTATGCAAAGCCCATGGCCAATATCATTTTAAAATGTGAAAAACTTACAGAATTCCCTAAAAACTGGAAGAGGGATGCCCTCTTTCACCACTTCTATTCATCATTATCCTTTAAGCTCTAGCCAGAACAATTAGACAGACCAAGGAAATTAAAGGGATAATAATAGAAAAAGATGAACTCAAACTATCCCTATTTGCTGATGACATGATTATATATTTAGAGGAATCAGGATATTCCACCAAAAAACGTTCATAACTTATAAGTAAATTCAGTAAAGTAATAGAATATAAGATAAATGCTCATAAATCCAATGCATTTTTACACATATGTGATGAATCTTCAGAACGAGAAGTTAGGAAAACTACCCCATTCACAATAGCTTCGAAAAAAAATAAAATACTTGGGAATCAATCTATCAAAAGAGGTGAAATAGAAAAGCAATTATGAAATTCATCTGGAAGAATAAGAAAACCAGAATAGCTAAAACAATCCTTAGCAGGAAGAGCGAAGCAAGGGGTATCACAATACCAGATCTTCAATTATACTACAAAGCAATAGTGACAACAATGGCATGGTATTAGCACCAAAATAGACAGGTAGATCAGTGGTACAGAAGAGAGGACACGAACACAAACCCAAATAAATAGAATTTTCTAATACTGGAGAAAGGTGCCATAAATATGCAATGGAGAAAGAATATCCTCTTTAACAAATGGTGCAGGGAAAACTGGAATTCTATATACAACAGAATGAAACTAATCCCCTATCTCTCACCCTGCACAAAAATCAACTCAAATGGATCAATGACCTTGGAAGCAGACCAGAGACCCTGCATCTTATAGAAGAAAAGGTAGGTTCAAATCATCAACATGTCTGCCTGGGTCCAGCCCTAGCAGGAGTCCATGGGTTCCACACTGGTAAACAGGGCGCGGGGAGACAGCGTCGGCGATGGATGGAGAATGAAAGACACAGACTCTAGTTCTGGTGCAATCAATCCCACTTTATTCTGGGGAAGGCTGGGTTTATATACATTTTTCTTCAGGCTATAATGACTCTTGTGGTTAATATTAAAGAAGTTTTCAAAGCATAGGCACAAATTGTTTTTAACAAGGAACAGAAAATTATGAGAAAACAGTAACCTTACAGATTATCCTTACCTATTCTCAATTGTTTTAAGAATATCTAACTACCTCGGTGAACTAATACAATATTTACTTCCTTAATATCTAAACTCTATGTGACCTAAGACTATTCTTATTATTCTTGCAGTAAAACAATAGACAAGTAATCTCATGTGACTATCTCTACTAGGTCCATCTGGTTAATATCTGAATTGCTGAGTTAAGGGGTACAGTAGGGCAGCGGTCCCAATTGTAATTGTGTACCAATGTTTATTATAAGGGTGACATATTCTTTGTAGGAAGGAAGGAATGTTATGAAACCTTATTCTTATACCTCACCACTACACATGAACAAAACCATCGTTAAAATTTAGCCAGCCTGTTGGAGACAAAGGCAGATCTACAACTATTTTCTCCAGAGGCTTTCATGGACTCATTGTACGGTTGCAAAATTATTTTTAATTTTGTTAGTGGTAAAGACCCATTGTTTTTCAGATTATAGGTAATATTTTCTGGAATTTTTGTTGTATTCCCTTCGTCCTCTTAAGCAATCCGTTCAGATTGAAATGAGTAATATATTATCAGAAAAACACAGCAGCAAAAACACCATGCTTCGGAGCAAAACACCCAGCAATTCCTTTTAGGATGAGCCTTTGCAATCATCCTCCAGAGGATCTTTGTCAAGCACTGGATGGAATTCCGGACGCCCCCGCACATGTCAGCTTAGGATCAGACTTCCTTAACAGGACTCCCATAGCACAAGGAATAAAAACAAGAATCAACAATTGGGATAGATTCAAACTAAAAACTTTTTATCAGCAAAGCAAATTATCAGCAATGTGAAGAGTGAACTTATAGAGTGGTAGAAAATCTTTATCACTCATACTTCAGATAAAGCACTAATTTCCAGATTATAAAAAGAACTCAAAAAACTCTGCACCAAGAATACAAATAACCCAATCAACAAATGGGCTAAGGAAATGAACAGACACTTCAAAGAGAAGATCAACAAGCAATCAGCAAACATATGAAAAAATGTTCAACATCTTTAGTAATAAGAGAAATGCAAATCAAAACTACCCTAAGATTCCATCTCACCCTTATTAGAATCAAGAATACTAGGAACAATAGGTGTTGGCGAGGATGTGGGGAAAAAGGTACACTCATACATTGCTGGTGGGGCTGCAAATTAATGCAGCTACTCTGGAAAGCAGTGTGGAGATTCCTTTGAAATCTTGGAATGGAACCACCATTTGACCCAGCTATCCCACTTCTTGGCCTATACCCAGAGGACTTAAAATCAGTATACTACAGATATACAGCCACACCCAATGTTCATAGCTGTTCAATTCACAATAGCCAGATTGTGGAACCAAACTAGATGCCCTTCAACTGATGAATCGATAAAGAAACTGTGATACACACACACACACACACACACACACACACACACACACACACACACACAGTGGAATATTACTCAGCCATAAAAAATAATGAAAGTGTGGCATTTGCAGGCAAATGGATGAAGTTGGAGAACATCATGCTAAGTGAGATAAGTCAATCTCCATAACCAAAGGATGAATGATCTTGGTGATAAGCAGATGATGACACATAATGGGGTGTGGGAGTGGAGCAAGAATGGAGGAAGGAGAGACTGTATAGAGGGAAAAGAGGGGTGGGAGGGTTGGGGGAAGGAAAAAAATTAACAGAATGAATCAAAGCTATTACCCTATGTAAATGTATGATTACATAAATGGTATGCCTTTACTTCATGTACAGAGAAGCAAGATATATCCCATTTGTTTACAATAGAAATAAATTTAAAAAGAAGAAGAAAAAAAAAAGACAGTTACATCAGAAGATCACTTCCTCCAGAAGGTCCAAAGCCAGGAAGGCTAGACAGGAAGAATTGCTGCCATGTGTGTTTCACTTTTACTTCTTGAAAAGAATTTATAAGCAACCATGTTTAATCTGAAATTTTAATACAATAAAATATGTAAGCAACTATGCTAATAGTTCAGTTCATTAAAACTACTTCTTTTCCTTCTTCCCATGGCCACACATTCTTCTGCCATACTGTGAGGTTGTCTGAATGTCGTGGCATGCATGCTTGCCTCATGATGATGTGGCACGTTTGCACTTCTTCCACTTTTCCAAGGGAGCTGGCCTGTGAGGACCTCCGTACCCTATTCTCCTTTACTGTGATGATGTATTTCCCTGCTGTGAGTTACAGGCTCAGTGAGGCCCTCTAATATCATCACCCACTGCCCGCGGGGACAATGACAACGCATACGCTTCTTTTTCACAGGAACAAATAGACCAAAGACCTTTATTAGAGGAAGTGTCTGGGTTATATCGCAAGCATAAGTCAGTCAGAGTCAGTCTGAGATATTAGCCTATCAAGGGTCAACCCTAGGCATTTAGCAAGCATAAGCCAATCAGAGTCAGTATGAGATATTAGCCTATCAAGGGTCAGTCACCAGACAGTTACAAAGATCACCTCATATACAGCAGCCAATCAGAGTTACTTTCTGAAACTTGTTTATGAGAACGGCTTATTCTGGCAAGCTGCCAGGCACCATCTTAGAGATCAGGCCAGTGTGCGGCTCTGGGGCCCTCAGAGCCCACCCCTGACATTCAAACTCTGGTCTGTTGAATCCAATCCCATGACTTGGCCACATTCCACCTGCACTTTTCAGTTTGAATGGCTTCCTTCTACCTGAAGGGCTGCAATTTGTTTCAATGTGTACTGCTGGGGACAGGCTCCCTTGAGGGTCTTTGTCAGAATCTGTCATTATGTTTCAGTCTGTAGCTGAGCCCAAGGGTCTAAGGGAAAAGCAGCAGTGGCTTGTGTCAGTCAGTGCTCCTGGGGACTCCAGCCCTCACCTGTCCCTGGGGCCACAAGAGACCTTTGACCCCTAGGCACCATGAGACTGAAGGAGATCCAGGTTTGCTACATTTTGGTGAGTTCAGATTTGCACTGGTAAAGACCTGGGACTCAGCATAGCTGTTGTGGAGGCCCTAGGTCTCCATCTGATTACTCCAGTCTCCTGTAACCACCTGTGTCTGTGCCTATATTACATTTACAGAACTGGCCACTGCCCAGGCAAGTTGTTTTAGTCAGTTTTTTCACTGCTATGACTAAATGATCTGACCAGCACAATTATAGAGGAGGAAAAGTTTATTTGAGGACTCATGGTTCCAGAGGTCTTAGTCCATAGAAGGCTGGCTCCATTCCTCAGGGCTCAAGGGGAGGCTGAACTTCATGACAGGTGAGGTTGGTGGAGGGAAGCAGCTTGTATCATCTGAAAGCAGAGAGGGTCTCCACTCTGCAGATAGAAAATATTTACCCCATAGCCACATCCCATTCCCACCTCCTCCAGCCACATCCTACAACTTCAGTTAGTCCCATCAGGGATTAATTTCATGGATTGGTTTAATACTTTTACAAAACAATCATTTCTCCTCTGAACCTTCCTGCTTTGTCTCACATTTGAGCTTTTGGGGAACACCTCACATCCAAACCATAAAATCAGCCTGGATTATATCCAATTTACATTTTTATAAAGTAATTATATAAAATATTTTTATCTAAATATATAATTTTTACTGTATATTTTATGATGCATACCTATTTATTTTAGAGGTTATGTCCTATTTATTGTCCTAGAAACTGCCAGGCTGGGGGTGGAGGGTCTAAATCCTGAGGAGCTCCAGCAAGGGCTCTTAGGGTCTTTACAAAGGTGAAGGGAACTCACTCCCTGCACCACAGGTGTGTGCTGTCCCTGATGGCTCAGGGGGCCCAGGGCACTGTCCAGGTTTACCATTTACATGCACCAGGTGATTCTATTGGAGTTCAGGCCAGTGTCTCCTGGGCAGAGCCCAGAAGGTAGCAGAGCACTGGGCTTCTAGGTGAGGCTCCCTGTAGTCCACCACCCTCCCTCAGCTCCTGTCCTGCAGCTTCAGAAGAATGGCCACCTCGGCACAATCCCAGCTGCCCTGGGTTAGTGGGTGACTGCCTCTGCTGTCTTCTTTCTGTGAATATCTGGAACTATTTTACACCTCTCACCTGCCTCTCACATGGAACAGCTGAATGGGCCATGACACAGTGAGGATCCATGGGGAATGCCTGTCACGCTCAGGCCAGTGTCCTTGTGGCTGGTGCTGAGTGAGCACCACTTGTCGAGTGACAATCAGTTTTTCTCCAATGTGCTCTTTTTTGTTCTTTGTTCAATCCATCCACATTTATGAGTGTCTAAGGGACACCGAATTTCCAATATTGAATTTCTGTGAATATCTCTTTTATTCACTTTACTAAGAGGCACTGCATCCACTTCTTTAATACCAAACCATGGAACAACAGGAAACACACACTTTCTATAATCCACCATCTTTTTAAATCAATTTTGTTTATTTTTTCAAAGAACCAACTTTTAATTTTGTCAATATATTCAATTGTTTCTTTGTTTCCTTTTCATTGATATCAGCTCTGATTTTAACTATTTCCTGGCTTTTACTACTTTTGGTGTTGATCTGTTCTTTTTCTAGGACTTTGAACTGTAATGTTAGGTTATTTATTTGTTGACTTTTTCTTCTTTTCTTGAATGTGCTCCATGCAATAAATTTTCCTCTTAGTACTGCTTTCACAGTGTCCCAGAGATTTTGATATGTGGTATCTTTGTTCTCATTCACCTCTAAAATTTTTTAAATTTCCCTTTGATGTCTTCTGTTATCTATGCATCATTCAATAGTGTATTATTTAATCTTCAGGTGTTGGAGTCGTTTCTGTTATTTATTTTGTCATTATTTCTAATTTCATTCTCTTTTGATCTGATAGAATACAAGGTAGTATTTTTATCTTTTTTATTTGCTAATGGTAACTTTGTGGCATAATATGTGGTCTATTTTAGAAAAGGATCCATGTGCTGCTGAGAAGAAAGTATATGCACTCATTGATGATTGACTATTCTGCATATGTCTATTAAGTCTAAATTATTGATTGTGTTATTGAGATCTATGGCTTCTTTGTTCAACTTTTGTTTGGAAGATCTGTCCAGTGGTGAGAGGTGTTAAAATCACCTAGTGTTATTGAATTGTGGTCTATTTGGTTACTGGAATTGAGATGGATTTGCTTGATGTACACGGATGTGTCATTTTTTGAGGTGTAAATATTTTTGATTGTTATGTTTTGCTGATTTTTGCTTCCCTTAAGCAGTATGAAATGTACTTCTTTATCCCTTCTAACTAATTTTGGCTTGGAGTCTGCTTTATCTGATATGAGGATGGATACCCCCACTTTTTTACTGAGTTCATGTGCATGCTGTGTTTTTTCCTGTCTTTTCACCTTTAGACTTTTTCTGTGAGAGGAGTCTCTTAGAGGCAGCATATTGTTAAGTATTTCTTTTTAACCCGATCTGTCAGTCTATGTCTTTTGATTGATGAGTTTAGGACATTAATATTAAGGATTATTTTTGAGATATAATTTGTATTTTTGGACCTTTTGGCTTAGTTTTGGTTTTTAACTTCACTTGATTTCTTCTTAATTTGAGTATTCCTTCAGGGTTGTTCCTTCCTATACTGACTTACATCATTGTTTCTCATTTCCTCCTCATGGAATATTGTGCTGAGAAGGTTCTGTAGTGCTGGCTTCCTATTTGTAAATTCTTTAAGCTTTTGTTTATCATGGAAAGATTTTATTTTGTCATCAAATCTGAAGGTAAGTTTTGGTGGGTATAAGATTCTTGGTTGGCATCCATTTTCTTTCAGAGCTTGAAAAATGCTATTCTAGGCCCTTCTAGCTTTTAGGGTCTGGGTTGAGAAATCTGCTGATATCTGTATTGTTTTCCCCCTGAGTATAATTTGATTTTTTTCTCTCACAGCCTTTAAAATTCTGTCTTTATTTTGTATGTTAGGTATTCTCATTATAATGTTCCTTGGTGTGGATCTGTTGTAATTTTGTATATTTGGTGTCCTGTAAGGCTCTTGTATTTGATTTTCCATTTCATTTATCAGGTTTGGGAAAGTTTCTGATATTACTTTATTGAACACATTGCTCATTCCTTTGTTTTGCATCTCTTCCTCAATCCTAATAATTCTTAAGTTTGGTCTTTTCATGATATCCCATCATTCTTGGAGGGTCTGTTCATGATTTATTACCATCTTCTCTGTTTGGTCAACTTTGTTTTCAAGATTAAATATTTTGTCTTCAGTGTCTGAGATTTTGTGTTCCAGGTGTTCTACCCTATTGATTATGCTTCCCATGGAGTTTTTGATTTGGTTTATTGTTTTTTTCTTTTCAAGGATTTTTTTTTCAGAATCTCTATATTGAAATGATCTTTGCTTTCTGCATTTGCTCTTTTAAATGTTGATTGGTGTGTTCATTAAATGTCTGCATTTGCTCTCTTATCTCATTGTTTGCTTCTCTGATCATTTTAATTATGTACATTCTGAACTCCCTTTCTGACATTTCTTCTGCCATGCTGTCATTGTATTTTATTAAAGTAGTATCTCGCTTTGTTTGGACACATTCTTACCTCGTTTTCTCATATTGTTCATGTATCTTCCCCTCTAAGAGTGCAAATCTGAGGTATTGCAGTTTTTCCCCATAGACTTATAGTGTTCCTGCAGGTTTCCAATACCTCACCTTGAAGTGAGACATCAATATCAGTAGCACACCATACAAACAATATGCATCCTTAACTCAAATAGTCCCTTTTAAGATATTAACCCTATTGTCTTAATAAACAGAGATTATGAGTTCAATTATTATCTAAAACTTAGCCAATAGGTTTGGAATAAGGACCATAATTTCTAATGGGAGACAAGGAGGATGGGGAGTGGTGTAGGATATAACATTAATGAGGTAAGAAGTGTGTCTATGGAGGTACTGTGTCATAGGAGTTTTGAAAGTGGAATTAAAAGAAATTGTTTGTTATCATGTGAAAAGGGAGAAAGAGTCTCCAAGGAGACAGATGATAAAAGGAAAGTATAGATGATAAGGAAAATATTAATAAAAGAAAAGAAAAGTAGAAATAATAATAGGTATAATAGGAATAATCATAATATTACTACTAATAATAAAATCTAAAATAAAACTATACAGTACTGTTCACACCTCCTAATCTTCAGTAGCCTCATGTCTGAGAGGAACTTGATAACAAAGTGACCCAGAAGGGTGCTCCTTCTCTAGGGAGGTGACCTCCAGGTGGGATATAATCCCTGCTAGTGGGCAGAGGCACCTCCACGTGTTGACAGATAGTCAACCACAGCATGGGGGCTAAACCACAGACTGGGGCTGGGCTGGTCTAGACCACATTCTCTGGGCCAGTAATCCTGGGCATGGAAGTATATCACAGTAGTGCTGGGCTGGGCATGGGTCTCTGAGCCTGCCTCTCTGGCATATCTTATGCAGTAGTGCTAGGCTTGGCCTGGGTCTTTTGGCCTGCCTCCCTTGTGTGGAAGTCTCACACAGCAGTGCTGGGGTGGGCCTGGGTCTCTGGGCCTGCCTCCCTGGAGCAGAAATCTTGCTCAGTGGCACTGGTCTGGACCTAGGTCCCATCAGTTCTTGTACGTGAATTAACTTCTTTCCTAAGAAGCCCTCCTTTCTCTCTTGCTGTTTTAGAATGTCACTGTGGATGCCTGTGTTTATCCTTAAAATTGATAAATTGTCAATACAGTTATCTATTTATATTAAAATTATAATTATTATTGCATACTCTTGTATTGAACCATGGGTTTTATTGTGGTGATTCTGCATGTGCATATGATGTGCTTGGATGGTAGCCTGCCCTCTTTCTTCCCATTTTCTTCCCTTTTCCTAATGGCTCCCTTTCCATTTTCATGATGTCTTTGTTTTCTTTCTATATTCCACATGTGATGCTTGCCTTTCTGAGTCCAGCTTACTTTGCTGAACATGATGCTCTTCAGTTCCATCTGTTTTCCTGCAAGTGACACAGTCTTGTTCTTCTTTTTGGCAGAGTAATACCCCATCATGTACCACCTTTTCTTAATCCATTCAACCACTGATGGGTATCCCGCTGATCCCAAAATTTGGTTGTTGAGAATAGTGCTTCAGTAACAGAGGTCATGCCAGTGTCTCTAAAGTACGGTCACTTTGATTCCTGAGGATTCATACCCAAGACTTGTATAACTGGCCTCTATAAGAGGTCTATTTGTGATTTTTGAAGAACATTTATATCATTTTCCCTAGTGACTGCACCAATTTACATTCCCTCCAATGGTATAAGAAGGGTTCTTTCTCCTCACATCCCCTCCAAGAGTTGTTCTTTCCTTTTTGGTATGAGGGATAGAACCCAAGGACACTTAGCCACTGAGCCATATGCCCAGTCCTTTTTAATTTTTAAATTTTGAAACAGTGTCTCACTGAGTTTCCTAGAACCTCATCAAGTCACTCATATTGACCTCAAACCTGAGATACTCCTGCCTCG
This sequence comes from Sciurus niger, assembly GCA_020740815.1. Lineage (NCBI taxonomy): Eukaryota > Metazoa > Chordata > Mammalia > Rodentia > Sciuridae > Sciurus > Sciurus niger. The sequence goes on from JAHUXG010018314.1 coordinate 364,370, forward strand.
GCCTCTGGAGTCTCTGGGATTACAGGTGTTCACCACTACTCCCAGCTTGTTTTCTTAATAGTAGCCATTCTGATGGGGGTGAGAGGGAACCTCAATGTAGTATTCATGTTCATTTCCCTGATGGCTGATATATTGAGCATATTCTGTACATTCATTGGTCATTTGTAGTTCTCTCAAGATTGGTCTCTTCTGAACTTTTGCCCCTTTATTAACAGGATTACTTTTTTGTTGTTGAATATTTTGAGTTATTTGTGTACTTTGGATATTAATCCTCTATCAGAGGAACATCTGGCAAAGCTTTTCTCCCGTTCTGAAGACTTTCTCTTCACTCTGTTGATTGTTCAGTTTGCTGTGCAGAAACTATGTAATTTGAGAACAAGAATCTCTCAATTCTGGTTATTATTTGCCATTCAGGAAATCATAAGCTCTACCTGTATCTTCATGTGTTTTTCTCTAATAGTTTTACAATTTCAGGTCTTAGTTAAGGTATTGATCCATTTTGAGTTGACTTCTGTGCAGGGTGAGAGACAGGGATCTCATTTCAATCTTCTACAAGTGGAGGTCCAGTTTTCCTAGCATCATTTGCTGAAGAGGCTCTTTTTTCTAATGTATGTGTTTGGCCTTTGTGGAGAATTGAATGGGTGAGATGTGTGGGGTTATTCCTCGGTCTGTTATTCTATCTCATTAATCCTCATGCCTATTTTCAAGCCAATAGCACACCATTCTGTTACTATGACTCTAGAGTATATTTTGAAATTGGTTATTGTGCTGTAGTTAGTAATGTTTATTTTCACTCAGGGTTGCTTTGGCAATGTGGGTCTTTCATTCATCCACATGATTTCAGGATAATTTTTTTTTCTGTTGTGTGTACAGCATTCTTGGTATTTTGATGGAGATTGCATTGAATGCATAAGTTGCTCTCAGTAGTATGAGTATAGGGGATATCTTCTCATTTTCTAGGATTTTCAATTTCTTCCTTCACTGTACAGCTCCTTCACCTCCTTCAGCTTATTTCTAGGAATTTGTTTTAATATTTTGGAGTCCATTATGAATGGAATTGTTTTCATGATTTTCTTCTCAGTGAATTCATTGTGACATATGGGAAAGTTACTGATTTTTATATATTGATTATATGACCTGCTACTTTGCTGAATTTTTTGGTTCAAAGAGATCTTTTGTGGACTTTTTAGATTATTGAAGGTATTAGAAATATATCATCTGCAAAGAAAGGGAATTTCTCTTTCTTTTTTCCTATATGTATCCCTCTTATTTCTTTCTCTTGTTTGACTGCCTGGCTAAAGTTTCCAACACTATATTAAATAAGAGTGGTGGGAGTAGGCACTCTTGTCTTATTCCAGATTTTAGAGGGAATGCTTTCAGTATTTCCCATTCAATGTGATGTTGGCATTGGGCTTATTTTATTGTGTTGAGGTATTTCTCAAGTAACCAGTTTATTTAGAGTTTTTATCTGAGGGGATGTTGAATTTTTTCAATGCTTTTTATGCACCTGTTGAGATAATCATGAAATTTTTTTATCCTTGATTCTATTTATGTGATGTAATACATTTATTAATTTACATGTTGAACCAAACTTGCATCCCCAGATTGAAACAAACTTGATCATGGTGTTTGATCTTTTTATTGTGATGTGGAGTTTGATTTGCAAGTATTTCATTGAGGATTTTTGCATCTATTTTCATCCAGGATACTGGTCTACAATTCTCTTTTTTGTTGTGTCCTTCTTAGGTTTAGATAGCAGATATTGCAGAACTATTAATTTTCTTTCCCACCATCAGTGTGCAAGGGCTCCCTTTTCTCTACATCTTCTTTAAGACTTGTCATCTTTCATCTTTTTGACAATTGCCATTCTGAAAGATATTTCTGGGAGCTATGCCATATGTACTACACCAAGATGGCACCTGGCAGCCAGTCAGAAGTTGTTTTGATCACATTGGTGGTGAGGAAGTCAGTTAGCATAAGCACACCCAGGTGTTTTATCATTGCCATATTCAATTAAGTCCACGCACACAATGCGTTCACATGTGTTCCCGAGTGCTCCTGATCGTGCCTGCTCGTTTTGACCTTTACCATGATTGGATGGCTAGCTCCTCACCTAATAATTGACATTAGCCCTACCTTTCACCTCCTGGAGGGGATATAAACCGGTTCTCCTCCAGCACCAGAGTTCCTGGGTTTCCTGAATCTACAATAAACCATTCCAAATTCAAGAACCTCACTACTCATTTGTCTCCCACACCAAATTGACTCTGCTGGACAGCATCAAATGGTGGCCCATACGGGGAACTCTGCATACAGGGAACTCTGCATACAGAACCTCTGTGTTCGTCTCCCCTCCCAAGAACTCAAACAGTGAGTAGCAAGGTAAGCTGCAGTCCCTGTCTCTAGGGCAGTTAGATGCTCGGGATAGCTGGCCAGGTAGTGAAGTACAAAAGTGTGTGTATTTTATGTTGCTTGTGTGTTTGTCAAATTCAAGAGTCTTGCTACCTGTTTGTCTATCCAAACGGTAAGTAGTTAGGTAAGCTGAGGTCCTGTCTCTCTCTGAGGCAGTTAGGTGCTCAGGTAAGCTGAGGCCCTGTCTCTCTCTGAGGCAGTTAGGTGCTCAGGATAGCTGGCCAGGGAAAGCTGAGTCCCTGTCCCTAGGGCAGTTAGGTGCTCAGGCAACCTGAGGCCCTGTCTCTAGGGCAGTTAACCCCTGTCCCTGGTGCAGTTGGGTGCTCAGGTAAGCTGAGGCCCTGTCTCTAGGGAAGTTAACCCCTGTCTCTAGGGCAGTTAGGTACTCAGGTAAGCTGAGGCCCTGTCTCTCTCTAAGGCAGTTAGGCACTCAGGATAGCTGGCCAGGTGATAAAATATAAAGAGGATGATAAAGGAGCTCCAGAGTGCATGTATTTAGTGTTGTTTGTGTGTTTGTATTACTGTTAGTGTGGTCTTTGTTTTTCCTGTATCAAACTTATTTAGTAGTTAAAGATGGGTTCAGAAGTATCACAAGGTCAGTCTGAAAGGATAATTCAAAAAGGAGGCATAAAAAATACATTACAAGAAGGAGAAGAAGTGCTAGAAGAGATTGAAGAGGAAGTTCGCTGGAGTAGCCAAGAACAGGAAGGAGGTTCTGAGGAGGAAGGAGATACTGGGGAGGAACAAGAAAATAGGTGAGTTAACACTGCAGAGTTGCTAAAAGGCAGGAAAGATCATGAGATATTTGCCCCCTCAGCTCCCCCTTATGATAAAAGGTGGAAGGACCCAACATTTTGTCAGCCATGTTGTGGTGGAGTCCCAAGTGATACTGGGGATCGCTGGGACCCTGTGGAAGGCCCATTAAGACTGTCCTGCCCAGTCTTGGCGGACAGTCAGGGACAGCGATTTCATCAGGCCCTAGAATTTAAAACAGTAAAATCTCTTAAAGTGGCAGTCGCTACTTATGGGCCCCCAAGCTCCATTTACCATGAGTATGGTGGAATCCATCGCAACACTAAATCTGACTCCTAGTGATTGGGCGAGTATGTGTCGAGCAGTTTTGCATGGTGGACAATATTTAATGTGGAAAGTAACCAATCAAGAGCTCTGTGCAGAAATAGCTCGTAGAAACGCAGCCGCAGGTTTCCATCAATGAAACCTAGATATGTTGCTGGGACAAGGACTATACGCTGAACAACAGCAACAAATTACGTATGATCCAGTGGTCTATTTTCAGAGAGCTACACCACTGTTAGAGCATGGAAAACATTACAAGGTCATGGGGACTTGCAAGGGCAATTATCCAAAGTTATACAGGGCTCAAATGAACCATATGCAGAGTTTGTAGACCATCTGTTACAAACAGCAGGCATAGTGTTTGGGGATTCAGAACAAGCAATGCCTTTAATAAAACAGTTAGCATATGAACAAGCTAATAAATGGTGCAGGGAAGCAATTAGGCCATGGAAAAATAAGGATCTCAATACCTATTTAAAAATATGCAGAAATATTAATGAGTCAGCTATACAAGTTCAAGTACTAGCAGCTGGTGTCACTCAAGGAATAGCTCAAGCTATGGGGGCCAAACCCAAAAGCTGTTTTTCATGTGGACAGCCAGGACATTTTAAAAGGAACTGTCCAAACCCAGGTCATAGTACATACAAAAAAATGCCCAGAATATGTCCAAAATGTAAAAAAAGAAAACATTGGGCAAGTGAGTATAAATTTGTAATTGACATTGGAGGTAAACCACTCCCAAAAAACGAGATGAGGAACCCTCGGGCTCGGGCCCCATAAATATTTGGAGCCCTGAAGGAAGGGCAGCCAGTGGCAGATCCCATCAGAATGATTCCTCGAACCCATTATCTATTAATTCCCTCATCAGACATACAACAGGAAGCACAGGATTGGACCTCTGTGCCATCACCAGAGTATTACTAACTCCAGAAATGGGGGTTCAATTAATATGTACGGTATCTATGGACCTCTTAAATCAGGAACAGTAGGTTTACTATTAGGGCACAGTTCTGCTGCCCTAAGAGGACTCCATGTAACACTGGGAATGATTGATCCAGATTATGAGGGAGAGATAAAAATAATGGTCAGTTCCCCAAAAGGTATTTCTGTTATAAATCAGGGGGATAAAATAGCACAAATACTGGTGACACCCAGTGAACATGACAAATATTTAGCAAAAAAGAATAAAAGAAATAAATCGGGGTTTGGATCCATGGGGGAACCTATGACCATGCTTGCCTTAGATCTAAACACTCGCCCCATGTATACTGTAAGAATAAATGACAAGAAATTTAATGGATTATTAGACACTGGAGCTGATCCTAGTATCATAACATTGACCTAATGGCCAAAAGATTGGCCTCTTCAAAAGGCTGACCAGACCTTACGAGGTTTGGGGGTTGCCTCAAACCCACCCCGGAGTGCACAGTTATTGAAATGGACAGATACAGAAGGAAATTATGGTACTTTCCAACTCTATGTCTTAAGAGATTTACCCATTAATTTATGGGGGAGAGACATATTAAGACAATTACAGATCAAGTTGACTAATGAACATATGCATATTAACCCAATAGCTTGTAATGTCATGGTGAACCAGGGACTCATACATGGAAAAGGTTTGGGAGCACATTCACAGGGAATAACTGAACCCATCCAAGTTATGAGGAGAAGTAATAAAGAGGGACTGGGTTTTCAGAGGGGGCCACTGAGCCAATAAAAATTACATGGAAATCACAAAAGGCTGTTTGGATACCTCAGTGGCCCCTCAATACTCAAAGGTTATAAGCAGCCAGAGAGTTAGTGAGACAACAACTGGCCTTAGGACATCTACAACCTTCTTTGTCTCCTTTCAATACACCTATCTTTATAATTAGAAAGAAATCAGGAAAGTGGCAACTCCTCCAAGATCTTAGAGCATTAATAATCAAATGGTAATAATGGGAGCAGCTCACTTCGGCCTCCCTCAACTGTCTGCTATTCCAAAGGATTGGAGAATTATAGTTTTAGACAAAAAAGATTGCTTCTTTTCTATACTACTTCATAAGGAAGATACCTGTAGATTTGCTTTTACTGTACCAGCTACTAACCATGAAGGACCTCATCAAAGATGTGAATGGACAGTATTACTGCAAGGCATGGCCAATAGCCCCACTATGTGTCAGGTCTATGTAGAAAAAGCTTTACAGCCTATTAGAAAATCTGGTAAAGACCTAAAGATCTATCATTATATGGATGATGTCTTATTAGCTTATCCTGATCAAGACAAACTTTTCAGAGTATATGATGGACTGGTCAAAAATCTTCTTTGATTTGGATTAGAGATAGCAGAGGATAAATTATAGAGTTCTTGCCCCATTACCTACCTTGGTGCCATTATTGACAAAATCTTAATACGACCCCAAAATGTTACCTTTAGGATGGACAGATTAAAAACACTGAACAATCTCCAGAAACTTCTGGGAGATATAAACTGGATAAGACCATATTTAAAATTAACAACTGAAGACCTTGGACCATTATTTGATATTCTTAAGGGAAGTGGTGATCCCACCTCACCCTGGAAAATTACCACAGAAGCTAGAAAAGCATTATGTAAAGTAGAAGATGCCATTACTAAGGCACATTTAGATCGGGTAGATATAACTAAGCCTATATTACTGATAATCATGGCCACCATAGGAAGTCCTACAGGAGTGTTTTGGCAACAAGGACCTATTTACTGGGTTCATCTTCACTATAGCCAAAAGAAAACTCTACCGAGTTTTCCAGAATTAGTGGGAAAGTTAATAGAAAGGGCAATAACCAATGCTATAGGAATTTTTGGCATTGTTCCAAAAAAATTATCACTCCTTTTAAACCAGAAACTATAATTGAGCTCACACAAGAATCAGAAGTATGGGCTACATTATATGTAATTATAATCCAAATTTTAATAACCACTACCCCAGGGATCTCATGATCCAAATGCTCATCAGACACCCATTCATATTTCCTAAGGTCACCAGAAAAAAATCCCATACCAAAAGTTATAATTTACTTTTCTGATAGGTCAAGTAATGGAACAGCTGCTATAGTCATGCCAACACAGATATTTACTTTTCTTTATCCTCCACAGTCTGTCCAGAAGATAGAGCTTCTAGCCATTTGTCAAATTTTCCCAAATCAGCCATTTAATCTGTTCTCTGACAGCAAATATACAGTCAATGCTCTAAATATCATAGAAATTGTACCAAAAATATTCTCAGCATCTACCATTCATTCCTCATTATCTATAATTCAAAAGTTAATTTGGGACTGTAAGGAACCATTTTTTGTTTGACATATTAGGGCTCATACCGGGTCACCAGGATCTCTCAGTATGGGTAACGCTTTAGCAGACTTAGCTACTAGAGACATACATATTTTTTCCATGTTCTTAGAAGCAGAAAATTTTCATAAAAACTTCCATGTTAACACTAACACTCTTCAAAAACATTTTAGATTGTCTAAGGAACAAGCTAGAACTATTGTCAAAAATTGTCAACATTGTGTCACCTATCTCTCAGTACCTCAAAATGGTGTTAACCCTAGAGGATTACAAGCCAACCATATATGGCAAATGGATGTTACTCAGATCCCAGAATTTGGAAAAATTAGATACACGCATGTGTCCATATATACTTATTCAGGATTTATTATGGCTTCCTTACAGTCAGGTGAAAAAATAAAAGATATTATAAATCACTGCCTATATACCTTTTCTATTCTGGGCGTTCCAAAAATAATAAAAACAGACAATGATCCAGGCTATACATCCTTAACCTTTAAACAGTATTGTTCTACATTTAGTATATATCATGTCACAGGTATTCCTTATAACCCCCAGGCACAAGGAATTATAGAAAGAGCTCATCTAACCATTAAGACCTTATTAACAAAACAAAAAGGGGGAATAGTGGAGTCATATCCACCTAAGAACAGATTATCCATAGCCCTTTGTACCTTAAATTTTTTGAATTTGGATAAATCAGGAAAATCAGCAGTGGATCGACATGCTGCAATTGACACTGACATAAAGCCACAAGCTTTATGGAAAGATGTTGTAACAGGAGAATGGAAAGGACCTTCCCCAGTCTTGTTTTGGGGAAGAGGGCATGTGTGTGTATTTCCACAGGAAGAAAACATGCCAATTTGGATTCCAGAAAGGCTAGTCTGAGCAGTTAAGATGGTTTGTCAAGATGCAGTCGAGCCCTCTGGGTATCCTGCTGCTACTGATGATGGTGGTGAGTTTCATCCAGGGTGAACAGTTCTGGACAATAGTCAGGGTATTGCCTTGACTGGTTCCAGTCTCTCAAGGTGGTGCAGTCTTTCCTCAATTCTTTTCCACTAATGAATCTACCGGGCAAGCTACCCTTAGGTACACACCACCATTGGACTCCAAGTTTAACCTGAATTTATCACTAGAGAATGCATTATGTCTCGCCTCTGGCAGTAGCACACCTTGTGTGCAGTTGATCGATCGTACTTTGGCAGATATTACCTTAAATAAAGAAAACAACTCCAATACAAATGTCACTGGTTACATGCCCAAAGCTATTAGTAATAAGACTGATTTTCATATCCATTAGTATGGCCATTGCCAGTCCTTCAAAAAGCCTATTACTTGGCCTCCCTTATGGGAAGCTTGTCAGCACCTAGGACATGATTAAAAGGTCTCCAGTAATTTGGCTTTTGGACCTTGGTATTTACCTAATCAGATATATATCACATCTCAAAGTACAAAAGATTTTATAAAAATTTGGAATATAAAGGTAATGTCAACCCCTTATCCATTTGTTCCTTATGCGAACCTAAGGCATGTACAGATATAAGCCCCCTGGCTTTTGTAAAAGGAGGGTCTATAAGTAAAGGAAAGTGCACTGATCAAAAGGTTAATGGAGTTAATACTGAAATATGTAGAGAGAGTGAAACAATTACTTTTTCATATACTCCTGTGTGCCTAACTCTCCCTTTCCTTTTTGTGACTCTTAATGAGAACTTCTCTAGACAGTTATTTTCACAGATTGCACAGCAATGGACAGATGGATTCGATGAGCTGGTAACAAGGCTTTGACAGCAGATCCTTGACATGAACGCCACTAAAGTGGAAGTCAAACCGGGAGAGCTTATCACGGGAACATTAGATAAACTAACACAATTTGGCACCAAATTTGGGGGACTCTTAAGTCCCACACTAATAAGCTTTGGTATGCTTGTGTTAATTCTATTCTACATTTACAAATGCCTCAAAGCCAGTCAACAGACTCATAATGTGATCATAAAATAGGACATGGCTGCCGTTGAAGCGGGACAATCTCCCAGTATATGGCTTAGTATGCTGATTGGTAGTCAAAGATGGATAACCATGGGAAAACACTGTACCAACCTAAGACAGAAGGGCCAACCCCGCTTTGGTATCCTTTGATGACAGGTAAGGACAGGATGCTGATTCCTGGGACCTAAGAGACATGATTCCCTGCCAGTTTCATTTTCATTTCATGTAAGGAAGGGGGAGATGCTGGGGGCTATGCCATATGGACTACACCAAGATGGCACCTGGCAGTCAGCCAGAAGTTGTTTTGATCACATTGGTGGTGAGGAAGTCGGTTAGCATAAGCACACCCAGGTGTTTTATCATTGGCATTATGCACAACGCGTGTATAAGTGTTCCCAAGTGCTCCTGATCATGCCTGCTCATTTTGACCTTTACTGTGATTGGATGGCTAGCTCCTCACCTAATAATTGGCATCAGCCCTACTCTTAACCTCCTGGAGCGGATGTAAACCAGCTCTCCTCAAGCGCCAGAGTTCCTGGGTTTCCTGAATCTACAATAAACCATTCCAAATTCAAGAGCCTTGCTACTCGTTTGTCCCCCATGCCAAATTGACTCCGCTGGACGGTGTCAAGATATGAGGCGATACCTCACTTTCATTTTAATTTGCATTTCTCTGGATGGTGATGTTGGGCATTTTCCCATATACCTTTGGGTCTTTTGGAAGATGAAGTTCAGATTCTGTGTTCATTAATTAAGTGGATTTTTTGTTTTCTTGCTATTGCGTTTTTTTTTTGAGTTCCTTGTATATTTTGGATACTAACTTCTAATGAGATATAGGGTTTGCAAATATACACCCTCTGTAGGTGATCTCTTTGCTGTGTTGGTGTATGCTTTGTTGTATAGAAACCTTTTGTTTGATGGGGATGACTTATTTATTTTTACTTTTGTTGCTTTTTTGGGCCATATTGAAAAAACTCATCACACAGATCAATGCCATGTGGCTTTTCTTTTGTTTTCTTTTAGCAGTTTTACAGTTTCAGGTCTTACATTTATGTTCTTAGCAATCCATTTGAATTCATTTTGTAACTAGTGTGAGATGAGGGTCTAATTTATTTCTTCTGTGTGAATGTTCTGAACCATTGGTCTGGTGGGACTGTTTTTATGCAGCAGCACCCTACTTGATTACTAGAACTTTGTAGTAAGTATTTAAATCAGTTTGTATGATGCTTTGGCTTTGTTCTTTTAGCTCAAGATTACTTGGGCTATTTGTTATCTATTGTGATTCCATAATTTTAGGATTTTTTTCTATTAATGTGAAAAAAATCATAGATTCAATGGGAATTTCATTAAATCTGTTGATTGCTTTGAGTAATGTGAATGTTTTTATTCAGGTACTGGGGAGAGAACTTGGTGCTCTCTATTACTGAGCTACATCCTCAGACTTTGTAATTTATTTTGAGACAGGGTCTTGCTAAGTTTTTGAGGCTGGCATTAAACTTGTGATCCTCTGCCTGTCTCCCAAGTTGCTGGGATTACAAGCATGTTTCATTGCACCTGGCTGGTATGGACATTTTTTTTTAACAACTTCAATTAATTCTTTTAATTCTTAAACATGGAATATATTCCATTTATTTTTGTCTTCAATTTCTTACATCAGCCTTTTATAGTTTTCAGTGTAGGAACATTCACTTCCTTGGTTACACTTAAATATCCTAATTATTTTATTTCTTTGCAATTATTATACATGGGATTGTTTTATTGATCTTGCTTTTCAGATAGTTTGTTGCTAGTGTGTAGAAATGCTATTGATTTTTATATGCTGATTTTTTTATCCTGCAACTTTGTCAGATATGAAAACCCCTCTTTTCTTGTGAGATCCATGTGAATGTTAAGGTTTTTCCCATCCTTTTGCCTTTAGACTTTGGATGTCTTTGCTTCTGACATGAGTCTCTTGGAGACAGCATGTAATGTGTCTTGTTTCTTAATTCATTCTGCCAGTCTATGTCTTTGATTGACAAGTTTAGGCCATTTACATTCAATGTTACTAATGAGAAATAAATTTTATTCCCTGCCATTTTGATGATTTCCCATTTTTAAATCTAAGTAGTTTTTTTTTTTTGATTGATGATTCTTCTAGAGTAGTTTGTCCCTTCACTGGTTTTCATTTTTAGTTTTCATTTTTTGTTCATGAAATATTTTGTTGAGAATGTTTTGTAGTGCAGGTTTCTTAGTTGTGAATTCTTTTAACATTTTTATCAGAAAGTTTTTGTTTCATTATCAAAACTGAAGCTTAGTTTAGCAGTGTATAGTGTTCTTGGTTGGCATCAATTTTTTATTCAGAGCTTGGTATATGCTATTCCATAACCTCCTAGCTTTAAGGATCTGGGTTGAAAAATCAGCTGAGATCTGTATTCATTTCCCTCTAAATGTGATTTGGCATTTTTTATGACAGACTTTGTACTTCTACAGTTATTTTGTGTTCAGAATATTTATAATAATGTGCCTTGCTGAGGGTCTGCTCTAATTTTGTATATTTAGGGGACCATATGCATTCTGTATTTGATTTTCCATTTCATTCTTTAGGTTTGGGAAAATTTCCATCATTATTTCAGTGAAAAGATTTTGTATTCCTTTGGTTTGTATCTCCACAATGTTCTCTATTTTGATAAATTTTAATTTTGTCTTTTCAAATTGTCCCATATTTCTTGGAAGTTCTTTTCCTTACATCTTTTCTCCATGGTCAATTTTATTTTCAAAACTATATATTTTGTCTTACTTGCATGATCCTCTTTTTTCCAACAGGGTAGTCTACTGGTGATATTTTCTGATAAATTTTTGATTTAATTTACTGATGTCTTCATTTTGAGGATTTCTGATATTTTTTTTTTAGATTCTCTTTCTCTTTATTGGTGTAACATTTTGCACCCCGTATTTTCTCCCTTATGTTATTCTTTACTTCACATCATTTTAACTGTGAACATTGTAAACTCCTTCTCTGAAATTTCTTCCATGGTTGTTTTGATGGATTCTGTTTTTGATGTATTTTGATTTGTTTGAGGCAATTTATTCCCTTGATTTTTCATATTGTTTGTATGTCTACCCATCCACCAGTTGGTTTTGAGGCAGTAGGGTTTCTACCCTGTGGAATCGTAGTGTCCTGAAGGTTTCCAGTACCTCCAGGTTAGGAGGAGGCAGTAATAGCAACTGATGCAAAAAGTTAATAAAAATAGAGTAAGAAGACCCTAATTGGTAAAACTCATGATGAAAAAGGAAATATTAATATGTATGTTACTGAAATACAGATGATAATCAAAAGCTACTTTTAAGATCTATACTCCAATAAAATAGAAAATCAACAGATTAAAGACATCAGTGGATTTCCAGAGACATATGATTAATCCAAATTAAATCAGAGGGACACAGAATATTTAAACAGATAAATTTCAAGCATTGAATTTGAAGACACCATCAGAAGTTTATCAACAAAAAAAGCTCAGCACCAAATGGATTCTCACTGAGTTCTACCAGACTTTTAAAGTAGAACTTACACCAATGCCACTCAAATTATCCCATGAAATAGAAAAGGAGGGAATCCTTCCAAACTTATTCTATGAAACTGGTATCACCCAGATACCAAAACCAGACAAAGATTTATCAGAGAAAGAAGACTTCAGACCAAAATCCCTGATGAACATAGATGCAAAATTCTCAATAAAGTCATTGCAAATTGCATACAAAAGCACATTAAAAGATAGTGCACCTCAATCAAGTGCAGTTCATCCCAGGGATGCAATGTTAGCTCAACATATGGAAATCAATAAATGTAATTTACCACATCAATAGAATGAAAGGTAAGACTCACATGATTATTGAAATCAATGCAGAAAAAGTTTTTGAAAAAATATAGCATTGATTCATGTTCCAAACCCAAGAATAACTAGGGATAGTAGGAACATACCTCAACACTGTAAAATCTTTATATGCAGAACACAAGGCAAACCTCATTCTCAATGGAGAAAAATTGAAGGCATTCCTTCTAAAAACCAGAAGAAGACAGGGATGCACTCTTTTCCCACACCTATTCAACATATACATTCAAACTCTAGCCAGAGCATTTCGACAGAAAAAAGAAATTAGAGGATATGAATAGGAGAACAAGAACTCAAACTCTCACTATTTGTTGATGATATAATTCTATATAGAGAAGTCCACAAAAATTCCATGAGAAATCTTCTAGAAATCATAAACAAATTCAGCAATGTAGTAGGATATAAAATCAACAGCAATAAATTAATTGTATTCCTATACACCAATGACATGTCAGCTGAAAGAGAAAACAGAATAATTATTGCCTTAATAATAACTTCAAAGAAATAAATATAAAACAATTGGGAATCAATCTAGTACAAAAGGTGAAAGACCTCTACAATGATAACTACAGAACACTAAACAAAGATATTGAAGAACTCAGAAAACGGTAAGACCATCCATGTTCTTGGATAGGCAGAATTAGTATTATCAAAATAGCCATACCAAAAGTGCCACACAGATTTAATGCAATTTCTATTAATAAACCCCAATGATGTTCTTCATAGAAATAGAAAATAGAAAAGGTGATCATAAAATTCATTTGGAAAAGCAAGAGGCCCAGAATAGTCAAAGAAATCATCAGTGCAAAACTTAACCAGAAGTCATCACAATATCAGACCTTAAATTGTACTACAGCTGAACAAGGTGAAACTTGTCTGTAATGTCACCTGCTTGGGAGGGTGAGGAAGGAGAATTGTGAGTTAGAACCCGACCTCAGCAAAAGTTGAGGATTAAAAACTCAGCAAGGACTCCTGCCTCTAAATAAAAACAAAAAAATTGGCTCAAGATGTGGCTCAGTTTTTAATAGTCCCTGAGTTCAATCCCCAGTAACTCATCCCCCCAAAAATTATGCTACAGAACTGGAATATGAAAAACAGCATTGTATTATCTCCAAAGGAGACATGAAAACTGATGGTACAGAATAGAAGAAACTGATGGATGATCCAAATTGTTTCAATCCTTGGAATATAAGATGTAAAAGATGATACCTCTTAGGACTTATTTTCTTGCTCTCAATTTTGCGTTATTTTCTTGCAGTCAGCTAAAATCCCATATCATCCCAGTTCCAGCATTTCAAAGGAGACATCCATTGGTTAATTTAAAAAAATCGAATGGGGAAAATTGTGGAGGCAGGGACTTGTACCATGATCATTGACTGCCTTGGAGCTGTGGCTACACTTTGCACTGGAATCTTTCTGTACAAAATTCAGGACAAGATTTCCCAGGAGGTATGGTAATGCCCTGCCCAAAGAAGTCTTGTGCAAATGCCCAGAACTATATCCACCTTGATCTTAAACTCAGATACCTGCTGCTAGTGATAGGGAATTCTGAACATAACAAGATAACCACAATGTCTTACAAGTGCTGCAAACTTCAAGACTGCCTGCTTTGCAGAAACTTACACAAATAATCATTTGATGATAAAATATATATAATGAACCTGCTGTTCTAAGTCTGGGCCCCTGTTCCTCTATCAGAAGTCAATGTCCCACATTGTCCTAGCTTTCTTTTTGTAAATATTTTTGTGTATTTCTTACTTCCCATTGTCACCAGTCTTTAAGCTTTGGTTTTGCATTTTGTGGCAGGGGTGAGCAAAAACAAACAAAACAAAGCAAAAACAAAACAAAAAAAAACCCACAAAAATTTCAGGGGGTAGACTTAAGTGGAATTTAATACTGGATATTCAAAGTGGAGTTGGGACTCAGGAGATTGGATATAATGAAATAATTAAATCCTCAGGCTGCAGCCACTACCACAGTCAGAGACTTCAGCTCAAGTGGTTCTTCCAATAATTTAGACTTAACAGACACATTTAGAATACGTCATCAATCAATGAGTGAATACATTTTCTTCTCAATAGCACATGTATCCTTCTCTAAAATAGACCACATCTTATGCCATAAAGCAACTCTTAAGAAAAAGAAGACATAGAGATAATACCCTGCATTCTATTGAATCATAATGGAAAGAAATTAGAAATAAAAAAATAGAATAAAAAGTGGGAGTCACTCTAACTCCTGTAGACTAAGTAACACAGTGTTCAATAATGAATGGATGGATGGATAGCAGAAGAAATAAGGGGTGATATAAAATGAAACACTTAGAGATAAATGAGAATAGTGAAACAACATAGCAAAATCTCTGGGACTCTATGAGCAGTGCTATGAGGAAAGCTCATTACACTGAGCTCATTCATTGAAAGAAGATAAAGTCAAGGAATAAATGACATAACATTACATCTCAAAGCCCTAGAAAAAGAATAAATCAGCACCAAATGCCGTAGAAGAGAGAAAAAAATTAAAATCAGAGATAAAATTAATGAAATTTAAACAAAAAATACAATTCAAAAAATTGAGAACAAAGATGGTTCTTTGAAAAAAATAAATAAAATTGATAAACTCTTACCAATGCTAACAAAGATGGAAAATTAGTATTACTAAAATTCATTATGAAAAAAATCATAAGACAACACTGAAATATCAAAAATAATCAGAACTATTTAAAAATTTTATAGTTTAATGAAATAGAAAATCTTGAAGACATAGACAAATTTCTAGAGGCATATGACTTATCCATACTGAATTAGGAGTATCTACATGATTCAAACAGAATTGATTGAATTGATTTCAAGCAATGAAATAGAAAAAGCCATCCAAAGCCTACCATCTAAAAAATCTCAGGACCACACAAATCCTAAGCCACACTCTATAAGATCTTCAAGGAAGAATTAACACCAATACTTCTCAAATAATTAAATAAAATAGAAATGGAGGAAGACTTCCAAACTCAATCTATAAAGCTAGTTTCATCCTGAGACCAAAACCAGACAAAGATACACTAAGGTATGAAAACTTCAGGCCAATATCCCTGAGTTATGTAGATGCAAAAATTCTGAGTAAAATTCTAGCAAATTTCATGTAAAATACATATTTGATAATTAGTGAAACATGATCAAGTGTGGTTCGTCACAGGGATGTAAGGATGGTTCAACATATGGGTATGGCTGTGCAAGTCATGGGAGTGGATGAGTACAAAAAGTATGGGGAGAATTTTACTGGTATTTAATACTGAGCATTCAAAGCAAGTTGGGTACTTAGGTGGTTAGATATAATAAAATAATGAAAAAATCCTCAGGCCACAGCTGCTACAATAGCCAGAGGCACCAATTAGAGTAGTCCCTCTATGAGCAAAGTGAAGAGATAAGAAAATTAAAGGAAGTAGTATATTTAGGTGGCCTGAGGCATGTCTGGGTACTGCCCAACTAAACTGAGAGTTACACTGCATAATATCCTCATGCAGGAAAGAAGCCACAATCTCTCCTGGCTACAGGCAGAGGACTGAGGAAGGAACCATTCTGCAGTCATGGAATAGGGTCCATAGAAGGGGGAGTCAATTCCTGGCAGACATAAATTTGACCCAAAATACAAGCCTGGAAACCGACACTGCATGATATAGATTGTGCCCAAGTGACCAGGATAAAATCAAACATAGAGTTTTATACAGGGACAAATGGTGGAGGATATCCACCAGGTTCTTCTCCTTCCCCTCCAATCTAGTTGCTTGCTGGACCAGGTGGGAAAGATATGTCTGGAATTCGTAAGTATGTCAGAAGAGAAAGATTGATTTTGGAAAATGAAACCAAGACCAGGAAATGTGGGGTCCACAAGTAATATAGGGGACTAATAATTTGGCCCTCAACAACATGAGAGGAGATCACTGGGATGCAGTCTTTTGGCGTGGACTGCACAGGCCCTTGAGGAGGACTGATTTAAAATCTTCAGACCAATTGGCATTCAGTGAAGAACCTAGAACCCACCTAAGCCTAAACCCCACCTACAGGATTTCTGCCTAAAGAACATGATTCACAGTCCAGCCATCCACCCAGAGGGTGAGGTAATCTCGTACAGATGACCCCACCTAACACTGCTGAGGATAGAAATGGAGAATCTTTTGAACTACAATGAAAACAGTTCTTTACCCTTTCATTGAATTTTTTTTCTTTTTGTTTTTCTTTTCTCTGTGATCTGAATGTTTCACAAACATTAAACATTGTTCATATTTGTATTTTTCTCATTTCTAGCACTTTTTTCTTGAATCATTTTTTTCAGAACTAGGAAGTTTAATAACTGTATTTCAGTTTTATTTCATATTCTTTTTTTCTTTTTAATTTTTATATTTTTAATTTGTATACGCATTTTTCTCTCACCTTTTCCCCATTGATTCACCTTCTCTCTTGTCTCTTGCTACCAGCCAATCTCTATTTTTCTGCCTTTCACTCTTCCTTCAATTATTTATTTATAACTTCTCTCCTGCTCCCTCAAAATTATCACATTATATTTCACTTCTGTCCTCACCCTGATCACCATTTGAAATTTTATTTCATTTTGAAAATTTTATGTTTTTATTGTAGGCAATAACTGATCATGTCACTTCTGTCTGTAACATGAGTTATCATTGCAGATGTTATACCAGGAATTATTTGACTTAATGCTGTATATTTTTCACTTTTGCTGTTTTTACAAAGTGTGAAGTACTGAAAACATTTAGGGACACTACAAGTCCACAGGGTAAAAATTGTACTGCCTCAGACCCATAGTGTTACATGGATAGGCAGACAACATGATAATTTAAGGAAACAAATTGACACAAACAAGCCATAATATGCCAATAACAATATCCTTGGACACCATAATGGAGGAAATGCCAGAGAAGGTGTTCAGCATATGCATAAACTGATCTGTGAGATAAAGGATGGTGTAAGGAGTAAAATCAGAAAGAAAATACAGGCAGTGATATATCACTACAATCAAGAGATTGAGATTATGAAAAAAACATGCAAAAATACTTAAAAATGAAAAAATCAAACAATCACATTAAAAATTTAATGGAAAGCAGCACAACCCAATTAGATCACTTCAAAGATTGAGGTTCAGGCAATGAAGACAAAATATTTAATCTTGAAAATAAAGTTGAGAGATGCTGTTAAGAGACCATTATCAGAACTTTCAAGAAATATGGGATTACTTGAAAAGATAAAATTTAAGATTTATTGGGGTAGATGAAGTCTTGGAGAAGCATACCTAAAAAATGAACAATCTTTTCAATGAAATATTATGAGAAAATATCCAAAACCAAAGGAATAAAATGGAAACTAAAATACAGAAGGCATACAGAACCCAAAATACATGAAATTATAACTGAGCCCCACAAAGGCACATTATTATTAAAATGTCTGACAAAGAGAATAAGTTAGAAATTTAAGGGCTACCAAAAGAAAATGACTGGTCACATTTAGAAGTAAACCAATTCAGATCTCAGCTGTTTTCTTAACTCAGACTCTCAAAATTAGGAGGTCATGGAATACTACATATTATGACTTGAGAGAAAATAAAGCTTCCAAGAATGCTATATCTGGCAAAATTAAGCTTCAGAATTGACAAAGAAATAATGACTTTACATGATAAAAAAAGGTAAAAGATTTCACAACTAGAAAGCCTGCTCTACAAAACATATTCAATGAGATATTTCATGAAGAAGAAATGAAAAATAAAAGTGAAAAACAGCAAAGAGAGAAACCACAATAGAAGAATATTCAATCAAAGAGAAACTAATTTATATTAAAAACCAAAATAAAATCCAAATGACAGGGATTAAAAATAATTTCTCAATAATAGCATTGAATATAAAGGTCCTAAGCTCATCAATCAAAAGTCATAGACTGGCAGATTGGATTGCATAGCAACACCCAATAACATGATTTCTCCAAGAGACTCACCTCATAGGCAAAGTCATTCACAGAATTAAGGTAAAAGGATGGAAAAAAACATATAATTCACATGGATTTCATAAATAAGTGGGGTTTCTATCCTCATATCTGATAAAGTAGACATCAAAGTCAAAGTTACTCAGAAGGGACAAAGAAGTTCATTTCATACTGCTTAACAGGATTATATGTCAACAAGACAACACATTCTTACCTATTTATAACTCAAACAATGAAGCATTTATGTGCATCAAACAAACTCTTCTCAATTCCAAAATTCAAATAGACCACAACCCAATAATACTAGGTGACCTTACCACACCATTTTAACCACTGGGTGGATACTCCAAAGAAAATCAAATCATCTGTAGAACTAAAAAGTAAAATGAATAATTCAGATTTAACCGACATCTATGGAATATTTCATCCATCAATGAGTGAATATGCTTTCTTCTAAGAAGCACATGAATCCTGCTCTAAAATAAACTATATCAGTCCAGAAAGTAAAAGGCGTTTAGCAAAATACAGCATTCATGTTCAAAAAACTAGAAAAATTAGGGATAGGAGGAACAGATCTAAACATTGTGAAAGATACATTTGCTAATCCCAAGGCCAACATCTTTCTAAATGGGGACAACTTGAAAGCATTCCCTCTAAAACTGGAATAAGACAGGGATGCATTGTTTTATTACTCCTATTAAGCAATTATAGAGAAGAAAGAAATTAAAGGGCTCAAACTGAAGAGGAGATTTCAAATCATGTCCATTTACTGAAAACACAAAGACTTCACCAGAAAACTTCTACAACTCATAAATGAATTCAGCAAATTAACATGATATAAAATTAACACCCATAAATCAATTGCATTCCCATACATTCATGATGAATTAACTGAAAGAGAAATTAGGAAAACTATCCCATTTACAATAGCCTCAGAATTATATTTGGGTACCAATCTAATGAATGAGATAAAATACCTCTACAATGGAAATTACAGAACACTAAAGAAAAAAAAAATTGAAGAAGGCTTTAGAAGATGAAATATTTCTCATGTTCTTGGACAGGAAGAATTAATACTGCCCCAATAACCATACTACCAAAAGCCCTATATAAATTTAATGCTATGCCTATGAAAACTCCAATGATGATTTTCATAGAAATAAAAAAAGCAAGCATGAAATTCATTTGGAAAAATAAGGGTTCAGAAGAAACAAAGCAATTCTCAGTGAGCAATTTGAAACAGATGACATCAAAATAGCAGTCCTTAAATTATATCACACAACTGTGTAACAAAAACAGCATGGTTTTGGCACCAAAACAGATACATAGGCCAATGGTACACAATAGAAGACAAAGAGACAAACCCATATAAATGCAGTTATCACGTACTAGAGAAAGATGCCAAAAACATATATTGCAGAATGAAAAGCCTTGTCAAAAAACTGGAAAAAACTGGGCAAACTGGAAATTTACATATTGCAAAATGAAATTGGACCCCTAACTCTCACCCTGCACAAAACTCAACACAGAGGGGGATCAAGCACCTATGCATTAGACCAGGAACCCTGCACCTATGAGAAGAAAAATTGGGCTTAAATCTACATCATGTCAGCTTACAAACCAAATTCCTCAGCAAGGCTTCTAAAACACAAGAAGTAAAGTTAAGAATCAATAAATGGGATAGTATCAAACAAAAGCTTCTTCACAGAAAAGTAAATACTCTAATATGTGAAGTAAGAGTCTTTGGAATGGGAGAAACTATTTACCATTGCACCTCAGATAGAGCAATATCCTCTATGTTATATGAAGAACTCAAAAAACTTAGCACCAAAAAACTAAATACCTAGTCAATAAATGGGCAAAGAACTGAAGAGACACTTCACAGAAGAAATACATTGGGTTAACAAATACATGAAAAAATGTTCACTATCTCTAGCAATTAGAGAAATGAAAATTAAAATTACACCGAGATTTTATCATGCTCCAGTCAGAATGGCAATTATCAATAATACAAAAAACAACAAGTGTTGGTGAGGACATAGGGAAAAAGGACACTCATTCATTACTGGTGGGACTGCACATTTGTGCAAACACTCTGGAAAGCAGTATGGAGATTCCTTAGGAAATTTGGAGTGGGTATTTTTTTTCAAGATGGTGACCGCTCCATGGCTTTGAACAAAGAAAGGAGAGAAGTAGCTTCTCCTCAAAGTGGCTGAGCAAAAACAAAAAGGGAAAGTACCTTACTGGAATTTAAACCTGGACATTCAAGGCAGACTGGGGCCACAGGAGGTTGGATATAATTAGATAAGGAAAAATTGCTCAGGGTCACAGACACTGCCAAGGCTGGAACTGAAGCACCAGCCACTGTGGTCCCTTCATGAACATAGTAAAGGATAAGGAAATTAAAGAAACCAGAATTTTTGGGAGGCCTGAGGTGCATCTGGGTATGGAGGTTTTCGAGATTAAGGACATTAGTTAACAAATCTGAAAGATATGCTGCACATCATCTGTGTAAAATACAGGCCCCATTAACACATGCTGTACAAGACATATAGTATGCTTAAATGACCAGAAGAAAAATCAAGTGTGGAGAGAGGTTTACACAAGGAACAGTTGGTCATGAAAACCCATGAAACTCTACCCTTCCCCCTTCTACTACTTTCAGGACCAGCTTGGAGAGATGCATCTGGCTGGGAATTCAAAAGTGTGAGACTGGGAGAGATTGTTTGGATTGATACCAGTAAATCTGGGGTTTGCAGATGTCATAAGAGACTAAGAACTTGTTTCCCCACAAGAGGAATGGAACGCAGGGGAGATGCCTGGGGTAAAGTCTTCCAGCACGAACCAGCAAGTACTTGGCCCTGTAGGTGCACTGATTTAAAATTTCTATACCAACTGGCATTTGGCAAAGTGCTTGGAGCCTGCCTAAGCCTAAACTCTGCCTCCAGGAATTCCACCTACAGGATAACCTCTCTCACTTCAGCAATCCTGAAGGTGGATTCAAGGTCCAGACAACCCACCAAAAACTGCTGAGAAGAGAAGTTGAGATATTTTGAATTCCAATGGAAAAAAATTCTTTAACTTTTCATCAAGAATGATTTTCTTATTGTTTAAAAATTCTTGTTCCCTGTTTAATTGTGTCCTTCATAGTAGTACATGAACATTTCTATATTTTTGTAGTTTTTTAAATTCTAGTATTTTTGAAGACAGTTATTTACTTTTATTTATTTATTTTTTCTTATTAATTTCTTTTTATTTTTACAGACTGCATTTTGATTCATTGTACACAAATGGGGTACTTTTCATTTCTATGGTCATACACAATGTAGATTCACACCATTCATGTAATCATATGTATACATAGGGTAATACTGTATGTTTCATTCTACTACCTTTTCCATCCCCCATCCCTTCCCTCCCCAATTTCCTCTACACTATCCAAAGTTCCTTCATTCTTCTCACCCCCACTACCACCCCCTCCTCATTATATATGGTCATCTATTTGTCAGAGAAAACATTCAACTTTTGGTTTTTGGGGATTGGCCTATTTCACTTAACATGATATTGTCCAACTTCATCCATTTACCAGCAAATGCCATAATTTTATTCTTCTTTATGGCTGAGTAATATTCCATTGTGTCTATATACCACAGTTTCTTTATCCATTCATCAATCGAAGGGCATCTCAGTTGGTTCCACAATCTACTTATTGTGAATTGAGCTGCTATGAACATTGATGTGGCTGCATCACTGTAGTATGCTGATTTTAAGTCCTTTGGGTATAGACAAGGAGTGGGATAACTGGGTCAAATGGTGGGCCTATTCCAAGTTTTCTGAAGAATCTTCATACTGCTTTCCAGAGTGGCTGCACCAATTTGCAACTCCACCAGCAATGTGTGAGTGTGCCTCTTTCCCCACATCCACACCAACACTTATTATTGCTTGTGTTCTTGATAATAGCCATTCTAATTAGAGTTAGATAAATCTTAGGGTGGTTTTAATTTGCATTTCTCTAATGACTAGGGATGATGAGCACTTTTTCACATATTTGTTGATCACCTGTATATCTTTTTCTGTGAAGTGTCTGCCCAGTTCCTTAGTCCATTTATTGATTGGGTTCTTTGTATTTTTGGTGTAAAGTTTTTAAAGCTCTTTATAAACTTTGGAGACTAGTACTCTCTCTTAGGTGTGTGTGGAAAAGATTTTCTCCCACTCTCTAGGTTATCTTTTTACATTCTCGATTGTATCCTTTGCTGAAGAGAAGCTTTTTAGTTTGAATCTATTCCATTTATTGATTCTTGTTTTTATTTCTTGTGCTATGGTGGTCTTGCTAAGGAAGTATGGTCCTAAACCAATTTGATGGAGATTCAGGCCTACTGTTTCTTCTATTTGGTGAAGGGTCTCAGGTCTAATCCATTTTGAGTTGAGTTTTGTACAGGGTGATAGATAGGGGATTATTTTCATTTTACTGCATGTGGATTTCCAGTTTTCCCAGCACCATTTGTTGAAGAGGCTATCTTTTCTCCATTGTAAGTTTTTGTCACCTTTGTCTAGTATGAGATAACTGTACTAATGTGGGTATGTCTCCGTGTCTTCTATCTTGTGCCATTGGTCTACCTGTCTATTTTGGTGCCAAAACAATGTCATTTTTGTTACTATTGCTCTATAGTAGAGTTTAAGGTCTGGTATTGTGATACCTCCTGCATCACTCTTCCTGCTCAGGTTTGCTTTAGATCTTCTGGGTCTTTTGTTCTTCCAGATGAATTTCATGATTGCTTTCTCTATTTCTATGAGGAATGTCATTGGAATTTTAATTGGAATTGCATTAAATCTTTAAAGCAACTTTGGAGGTATGGCCATTTTTATATTAATTCTGCCTATCCAAGAATATTGTAGATCCTTCCATCTTCTAAGATCTTCAATTTCTTTCTATAATGTTCTGTAGTTTTCATTGTCGATATATTTCACCTCTTTGGTTAGATTGATTCCCAAGTATTTTAATTTATTTTTTGAAGCTATTGTGAGAAGAGTTGTTTTCCTCAGTTCCCTTTCAGACATTTCATCACTTACGAATAAAAATTCTTTAGATTTATCTCTGTTGATTTTATATCCTGCTATTTTGCTGAATTCATTTATGAGGTCTAGAAGTTTTCTGGTGGAGTTTTTTTGGATCCTCTGAATAAAGAATCATGTCACCAGCAAATAGTGACTGTTTGAGTTCTTCTTTTCCTATTTATATCCCTTTAATTTCTTCAGTCTATCTAATTGCTCTGGCTAGCATTTCAAGAATGATGTTGAATAGAAGTAGTGAAAGAGGGCATCCCTGTCTTGTTCCAGTTTTTAAAGGAAATGCTTTCAGTTTTCCTCCACAAAAATGATGTTGGCCATGGGATTAGCATAAATATCCTTTACAATGTTCCTACTACCCCTATTTTTTCTAGTGTTTTGAGCATGAAGGCATGTTGTATTTTGTTGAACACTTTCTCTGCATCAATTGTAATAGTCATATGATTACTAATCTTAAGTCTATTGATGTGATGAATTACATTTATTGATTTCTGAATGAGGAACCAACATTGCATCCCTGGGATAAACCCCACTTGATCGTGGTGCACTATCTTTTTTAATATGTTTTTGTATGTGATTAGCCAGGATATTGTTAAGGATTTTTGCACATATATTCATCAGAGATATCAGTCTAAAATTTTCTTTCCTTGATGTGTCTTTGTCTGGTTTGGGTATGAGTGTGATACTAGCTTCATAGAATAAGTTTGGAATTATTTTTTCTATTTCTTTTATTATCTTTTCTATTTCTGGAATACTTTGAGAAGTATTGGAATGTGTTCTTCTTGGAAGGTCTTGTAGAGCTCGGCTGAGAATCCATCTGGTCCTGAGCTTTTCTTGGTTGGTAGACTTTTGATGGCTTCTTCTATTTCATTGCTTGAAATTGATCTGTTTAAATTGTGTATGTCCTCCTGTTATCATATGTCTCTAGAAATTTGTCAATGTCTTTAATATTTTCTACTTCATTGTAGTATAGTTTTTAAAAATAGCTTCTCATTGTGTTATGTATTTCAGGTGGTGTCTGTCATGATATTTCCTTTTCATCAGGAACTTTAGTAATTTGAGTTTTCGGTCTCCTCTTTGTTAGTGTGGCTAAGGGTTTCTCTATTTTGTTTACTTTTTCAAAGAACCAACTTTTTTTCTCAATTTTTTGAATTGTTTCTTTTGCTTCAATTTCATTGATTTAAATTAGTTCCTGTCTTCTACTACTTTTTGTGTTGTTCTGTTTTTTTCTAGGACTTTGACCTGTAATGTTAGGTCATTTAGTTGTTGACTTTTTATTCTTTTCTTGCATGTGCTCCATGCAATGAATTTTCCTCTTAGAACTGCTTTCATAGTGTACCAGAGATTTTGATATGTTGTATCATCATTCTCATTTACCTCTAAGAATTTTTTTTTATCTCCTCCCTGCTATTTTCTGCTATCCATGCTTCATTCTATAGCATATTATTTAGTCTCCAGGTGTTGGAGTAATTTCTGTTTTTTATTTGTCATTGATTTCTATTTTCATTCCATTATGATCTGATAGAACAGAAGGTTGTGTCTTTATTTTTTTCTTGCATTTACTAAAGGCTGCTTTGTGGTACAATATATGGTTCATTTTAGAGAAGGATTCATGTGCTGCTGAGAAGAAAGTGTATTTGCTCATTGATAGATGGAATATTTTATATATGTCTGTTAAGTCTAAGTTATTGATTGTTTTATTGAGTTCTATGGTTTCTTTGATTAGTTTTAGGTTGGAAGATCTATCCAGTGGTGAGTACAGTGTGTTAAAGTCAGCCAGAATTATTGTGTTGTGGTCTATTTGATCCCTTGAATTGAGAAGGATTTGTTTGATGTACATGGATGCACAATTGTTTGGGATATAATTATTTATGATAATTTTGTCTTCCTGATTTATGGTTCCCTTAAGCAGTGTGAAATGTCCTTCTTTATCCCTTCTGACTAACTTTGGCTCGAAGTTCACTTAATCTAAGGTTGAAAACCCCTACTTTTTTACTGAGTTCATGTGCATGGTAGGGTTTTCCCATTCTTTCACCTTTAGTCTGTGGGTATCTCTTTCTATGAGATGAGTCTCTTGAAGGCAGCATATTGTTGGATCTTTCTTTTAAATCCAATCTCCCAGTCTGTCTTTTGATTGACGAGTTTAGGCCATTAATGTTCAGGGTTATTATTAGATGTGATTTATCTTCCCACTCATTTGGACTTATTTATGGTGTTTAACAGGACTTGGTTTCTCCTTTGATTGGTTTTTCCTTTAAGGTAATTCCTACATTTGCTGACCTACATTGTTGTTTTTTATTTCCTCCTCACTAAATATTTTGCTGGGGATATTTTTTAGTACAAGCTTTCTATTTGTAAATTCTTTTAACTTTTCTTTATCATGAAAGGATTTTATTTCACCTTCAAATCTGAAGGTTAGTTTTGGTGGATATAAGAGTCTTGGTTGGCAACCATATTCTTTCAGAGCTTGAAATATGTTGTTCCAGATTCTTATAGCTTTTAGGGTCTGGGCTGAGAAATCCACTGATATCTGTATTGGTTTCCCACTATGAGTAATCTGATGCTTTTCTCTCTCAGCCTTCAAAATCCTATCTTTATTTTTTATGTTAGTTATTTTTATTATAATGTGCCTTGGTGTAGATCTGTTGTGATTTGGTGCATTTTGTGCTGTGTAAGCCTCTTGTATTTGACTTCCCATTTCATTCTTCAGGTTTGGGAAATTTTCTGGTATTTCATTTTGTAAGTTGTTTATTCCTTTGGTTTGTAATTCTGCACATTGCTCAATCCCAATAATTCTTAAATTTTGTCTTTTCATGGTGTCCCATTGTTATGGAAGGTTATGTTCATGATTTCTTACTGTCTTCATCATTCACCTTTATTTTCAAGATTAAATATTTTGTCTTCATCGTCTGAGATTCTGCCTTCCAAGTGATCTAGTCTGTTGGTGATGCTTTTCATTGAGTTTTTTACTTGGTTTATTGTTTCCTTCATTTCAAAGATTTCTGTTAATTTGTTTTTGAAAATCTCTATCTTTTTGTTGAAATGGTCTTGAGCTTCCTGCAGTTACTCTTTCAACTGCTTATTGGAGTGATCATTCATTGCCTGCATTTGCTCTCTTATCTCATCCTTTGCTTCACAAACATTTTAATTATGTATATTCTGAAATCCTTTTCTGACATTTCTTCTATCATGCTGTCACTGTATTCTATTAACATAGAATCTAGGTTTGTTTAGATCATTTTCTTCCCTTGTTTTTTCATGTTGTTCATTATCTTCCCCTCTAGCAGTGCAGTTCTGGGTTATTGCAGTTTTGCCCCTATAGGCTTATAGTGACCCTATAGTTTTCCAAAATCTCTTCTTTATGGGGGAGGTCAACACTAGCAGAACCCAGTACAGACAATATGGAACTCTAAACCAAATAGTCCCTATGAAGATATTAACTATATTGTCAAAATAAACAGAATGAGTTCAATTATTATCTACAGTATAACAAATAGATTTGCAATAAAGTCTGCAGGCTAATGGAGGACAAAGGATGGGGAGAGGTGTAAAATGTAACCATTTTTGGGATAGGAAAAGAGTATATAGAAGTTCTAGATCATAGAAAGAGTGAAAGTGTAATCAAAAGAAGTTGGTTGTTAGCATGAGAAAAGTTAGAAAGAGACTCTGAGCAAGCAGGTAAACAAAAGAAAAATAGAGCAAGAAAAGTAAAGAAATAAAAACTTAAAAATTTTCTAAAATGTGAAAAAGAAAAGAAAAGAATCTACACTGTAACAGTCATATAGTAATCAAACTTCCCAGTCTTCATTATCCTGATGTATGAGAGATACCTGATAATGTGCTTCCAGCCTCCACCTAGCATCTCAGGATGGAATTTGCCCCACATAAAGATGGGATCTACAACTTCCAGGACAATCCAAGATGGCCACTCTGGCTTCCAAATGTGTTGGCAAGTGGGGAGTTGCAGCTCAGGGTGTGGGCATGGTCAGCTGGGGTTCCTGAAGGTGGCATGTGGTTTGTTGGTCAAGGGTCCTGGAGGCAGAGTGTGGATGGTCTGATTAAGTCCTGGATGTGGGGCACAGTCCATCGATCAGGGAGTCTTTGCAGTGGGGTGCAGTCATTTGGTCCAGGGGTCCTGGAGACCGAGTGTTGTTGTTTAGGCTGAGGGGTCCTGGAGATGGGACTCAGTCCTGACTGTTGTCTCAAAATGGCAGCAGCCACGTGTAACCAAACCTGCAGGTTCTGTGATAGTGGACTTCCAGGCAACAGCAGGCAGCTGGTGGTCTGCAGTCAGTCTGCTGGCTACTGGCAGATGACTAGTAGGTTGACCTCAGGAGGTGGGTGATGGGTAGGTGAAAGGCAGGTGATGGGCAGGTAAGAGGCAGGCAAATGGTGGGTGATAGTCACCAGTCAGTGAGCAATCTCAAAACCAGTTATTTTACATGGAGTTGTTTTTTTGTGAACTAGGATGTTTGATTAGTATATTTTGGTTTTATTTTGTATTATTTTATTTTTATTTTTAAAATTTTTACTCCATACATATAAATATATATTTAAATTATATATAATATAACATATTATGTATAATGTATTAATTATATGAACTATATAATGCATATTAAAATATATAATTTTTACTACAAACTCATGTGCTCATACACACACACACACACACACACATATATTTCTCCTACCTGTTTCACTTGATTCTCTTTTCTTCAGCTAACATCCAAACTCTATTGTTCTCTCTTTCACGCTTCCTTTATATTTTACTTCTGTCTTCTCTAATTCTTCCTCATAATCATCACCTCCTGTGTCACTTCTGTTATCTCCCAGTCCACTCTTTGAAGTTGTAAACCATTTTTCAAACTTGCTATTTTTATTGTACTCAATAAAATCATCTTATTTTGGTTTATTGTGATAATAAACTTTGTAGTTGTCATGGTAGGAACTGTTTGGTTTTATGTTGTATATTGTTTGCATTTTATTGTTATTATTTATCTCCCCTGAAGAGTGAGGTACTGGAAACCTTCAGGGACACTATAAGTCCATAGGGTAGAAACTCTACTGCCTCTGATCCATACTGTTCAATGGGTAGACACACAAACAACATGAAAAATAAGGTAAAAATATTACCCTAAACAAACCAAGATACTCTGTGAGGAGCCATTTGTGCCTAGCAGAATTAGACTTGGCTGAGCCATGGGATACGGAGGTCTGACTCCCAGGAACTGTTGATCATGGGAGACTGTTTCAGATAGCCTATGAGTAAGTGGCACTGTATGGAGTGGCTTAATCTCTGGGGATATGCCAATTCCCTAAGCAAATGGCTTCCCTAACTCCACTCCATCTTGTTTCTCACTGAAGAAAACCCCTCAGTCTGAGCCCCTTAACCTATGTGACTGCAAATAAAGGTTAAGTTGTGGTACTCCATCTTGTTGGAGGCCAGATTTGGTATGGCTCAATCCACCACACCCCTACATTTTGAAAAGAGTATTGGCTCTTGTGTGCTTATTGATTAGATAACTTTATTGGTAATTAATTGATTTATCACTGACACCACCCTCCAACAGTTAATCCTTCCCTCATCCATGGTGGATGTGGCTGAAACTCCCACAAAACCCCAATAACAGAATTCATCCACACCACAGTGGAAGAAATGTCAGAGAAGGAGTTCAGAATTTACAGAGTTAAACTGATTTGCAAAGTAAAGGAAGGTATAAGTAATGACATCAAAAGGAAAATAAAGAAAGTGAAAGATCACTTCAATAAAGATGTAGATATTCTGAAAAAAGCAGAAATCCTTGAAAAGAACAAAACAATAAACCAAATTAAAAATTCAATAGAAAGTATCACCAGCAGACTAGACCACTTGGAAGACAGAACCTCACACAATGTAGACAAAATTTATAATGTTGAAAATAGGGTTGACCACAGAGAGCAGATGTTAAGAAACCATGAATAGAACTTCTAAGAACTATGTGATAACATTAAAAGAGCAAATTTCAGGCTTATCAGGATAGATGAAGGAGTGGAGATAGAAACCAAAGTAATTCACAATCTTTTCAATGACATAAGATCAGAAATTTTTCCAAATCTGAAGAATGAAATAGAAAATCATAGACAAGAGGCTTACAGGATCGCAAATTGTACAAAATTTTAACAGGCCCACATCAAGTTACGTTATAATAAAAATGCCTAGCTTACAGAATAAAGACAGAGTTTTAGAGGCTGTAAGAGAAAAATATGAGAATATGTATAGGGGGAAACCAATTCAGACCTCAGCTGGTTTCTCCTCAAAGATAGGAGGTCCTAGAATAGCATATTCCATGCTCTGAAAGAGAATGAATGCCATCCAAGAATCCTATATTCAGCAAAATTACACTTTGGATTGAAGATGAAATAAAAACCTTCAATGAAAACAACAGTTAAAAAATTCACAACTAGAAATCCTGCACTATATATATTCTCAGCAAAATAGTCCATGAAAATTAAATTTTTAAAAGTGAATACCAGAAAAGGGAGAAATTATACTAGAAGAATATCTATCAAAGGGGAAAGTAATTCAAATTAAAAACTAGTAATAAACCGTAATATCCAGGAATACCTATCATATTTCAATAATAAACTTGAATGTTAATGGCCAGAAGTCATCAACCAAAAGACAAAGACTGGCAGATTAGATTAAAAACAAGACCTAACTACATGCTGTCTCCAGAAGACTCGCCTCATAGGCAAAAAAAAGAGAGCACAGACCAAAGGTGAAAAGAAAGGGAAAAAAAATCACATCACTCACATGAATCGCATAAACAGGCAGGGGATTTCTATCCTCATATAAAATAAAGTGGACTTCAAGCCAAAGGTAATCAGAAGTGACAAAGAAGGACATTTTTTTTTTTACTGCTTAGGTGAATTATACATCAACAAGTTATAATCCTAAGTATTTATGCTCCAAATAATGGAACTTCTATACACATAAAATAATTTGAAAAATTTAAAAGACCACAACACAGTAATGCTAGGTGACTTTAACTTACCTCTTTCCCTACTGAAATATCCTCCAAACAAAAACTAAACAAATAAACTATAGAACTAAACAATATAATTAATAATTTAGGCTTAACAGTAATATACAGAACATTTCATCCATCAATGAGCAAATATACTTTCTTCTTAGCAGCACCTGTTTCCTTCTCTAAAACAGACTATATCATATGCCACAAAGCAACTCTTAGGAAATACAAAAAATAGAGATAATGCCTTCCATTCTATCAGATTATAATGGAGTGAAATTAAACATCAATGATAGAATAAATAGTAGAAGCTAATATATCACCTGGAGCCTAAGTAATATGCATCTTAATGATGAATGGATAGCAGAAGAAATCAGGGATGAAATAAAAGAAAACACTTAGAGGTAAATAAGAATAGTGATTCAACCTATCAAATTATCAGGGACACTGAGATTTCACTGCTATGAGGAAAGTTAATTGCATTGAAATCATTCATTAAAAGAATAGAAAGTCAATGAATAAATGATCTAAAATTACAACTCAAAGCCCTAACATTACAATTCAAAGAAGAATAAATCAAGACCAAAAGAAGTAGACAACAGGAAATATTTAAAATCAGAGGTGAAATAAATGACATTGAAAAACAAAAGAAACAATTAAAAAATTGACAAAACAAAAATTTGGTTCTATGAAAAAATAAATATAATTGATAAATTCTTAGGACACTAAGAGAGAGAGAAAACTCAATTTACTGAAATTAGTGGTGAAAAGGCAATATGACAGACACAACTAAACTAATGATGATAATCAGAAATTATTTTGCAAATTTATACTCCAATAAAATAGAAAATCTCCAAGACATCAACAAATTCTAGAGACATATGACCTACTCAAACTGAATCAGATCACATACATGATTTAAACTGATCAGTTTCAAGCAATGAAATAGAAAACACCATCAAATGCCTATGAAGAAAGAAAAGCCCAGTACCAGAATTCTCAGATGAGATCTACAAGACCTTAAAGAAGAATTAACACAAATAACCATACTATTATTCCATGAAATAGAAAAGGAGGGAACCCTACCAAACTTGTTCTATGAAGCTAGTATCACCTTGAGACCAAAGGCAGAAAAAGGCACATAAGGGAAAGAAAACTTCAGACATCATCCCTGATGAATGTAGATGCAACAATTCTCATTAAATTTTAGCAAATTGCATACAAAAACATATTAACAAAATGCACCATGTTTAAGGAGGGAGGGTTTCTTCCCAAGGACACAAGGTTGATTCAACATACAGAAATCAATAAATGTAATTTATTACAACAATAGACTTAAAGACAAGAATCACACTACTCTTTCAACAGATGCAGAATAAGCATTTGACAAAACACAACACACCTTCATATTCAAAGCACTAGAAAAACTAAGATAGCAAGACTATACCTCAACAGTTTAAAAGCTATAGTTGCTAAACACAAGGCCAACATTATTCTACTTGGAGAAAAATTGAAAGCATTCCCTTTAAGAACTGGAACAAGAATAGGATACCCTATTTCACCATATTTAGTGAATATCATTCTTGAAAGTCTAGCCAGAGCAATTAGAAGAAAGAAATTAAAGGGATACAAATAGGAATACAAGAACTCAAACTATCACTATTTGCTGATGACATGATTCTACATTTAGAAAAAACAAAAATTCTCACCAGGTAATTTCTAGAACTAATAAATGAATTCAGCAACATAGCAGGATATAAAATTAACACCCATCAATCAAATGCTTCCCACTCAATGAATTCACTGGAAGAGAAATTAGGAAAACTTCCCCATTCACAGCAGCCTCAAAAAATTTTTGGAATTAATCTAACAAAAGGTAAAAGACCCCTACAATGTAAACTACAGAACACTAAAAAAGAAACGGAAAAAGACCACAGAAGATGGAAAAATCTTCCATGTTCTTGGATAAGCAGAATTAACATTGTTGAAATGGCCATACTATTAAAAGAGTTAAACAGATTTAATGCAATTCACATTAAAATTCCAATGACATTCTTCATAGAAATAGAAAAAGCAATCATGAAATTTATTTGGCTAATAAGAGACCAAAATGGCCAAAGCATTTCTCAGTGAGAAAAGTGAAGGAGGAGGCATCACAATATTAGATCTTAAATTATACTATAGAGTTATAGTATCAAAAATGGCATGGTATTGGCACCAAAACAGATATATAGAGCAGTTGTACAGAATAGAAGACAAAGAGACACACTCACTTAAATACAGTAATCCCATACTAGAAAAAGACTCCCAAAACATACACTGCAGAAAACTTAGCCTGTTCAACAAATGGTGATGGGGAAACTGGAAGTCCATGTGTAGCAAAATGAAATTGAACACCTATCTCTCACCTTGCACAAAAATGAACTCTAAGTGAATCAAGGATTTAGGCATTAGAATA
This sequence comes from Sciurus niger, assembly GCA_020740815.1. Taxonomy (NCBI): domain Eukaryota; kingdom Metazoa; phylum Chordata; class Mammalia; order Rodentia; family Sciuridae; genus Sciurus; species Sciurus niger. Next base: position 397,546 of record JAHUXG010018314.1, read on the forward strand.
GAGGCTCTGCACTTAATAGAAGAAAAAGCAGGTCAAAATGTCCATCATGCTGGCTTAGGAAATGACTTCTATAACAAGACTCTAAAAGCACAAGAAGTAAAACCAAGAATTAATAAATGGGATCGAATCAATCGAAAAAGCTTCTTCACAGTGAAAGGAACTATAGATAACATGAAGAGAGAGCCTACAGAATCAAGACAGTCTTCACCACATGCACCTCAAATAGAGCATTAATCTCCAGGATATTTAAAGAACTCAAAAACGTAACACCAAAAACCCCACAAATAACCCAATTGATAAATGGGCTCAGAAACTGAACAGACAATTCACAAAGAAATAAAAAAGATTAACAAATACATGAAAAACTGTTGAACATCCCCAGGAAATAGAGAAATGTGAATCAAACTACACCAAGATTCCACCTCCTACAGTCAGAATGTCAGTCCTCAAGAATACAAGCAAGATGTTGCACCTGCCCAGCAGATTCAGACACTGTACCCACCCCATGGATTCAGACCACCCTGCAGATTCAAATGCCCAAGATGCATGCATGGATATCACTTCACCCACATGGATAATGCTGTGCTTCACCTTCCCATCTACCAACATGTGGAAGCATCCATCTTGGAACACCTCCCACCAGAGACTAGGAGTCCAATATTAAGGTAGGTTAGCAACTGCTGCCACCATCAACAAAGGACATTGCCACTTCTACTTAGGGATGAAAGCAGGACCTGAAAGAACATTACCACGATCTCTGCAGGTTTGGTTACATCTGAGGTATCCCTGCTGGTGTGATAATAGCCACCGTCTTATTGTAGAGGCAGGAGAGAGCCTTGCAATGGGTCTTTAGGCTGGAAGAGGGTGTAAGGGCATCTTGAGCCAAGATCACCCAGCCAACAAGCCCAGCACCCACTGGGATCCCAGAGACAAATCAGGCAGCACTTGCTGGGACCCAACACTAGCCTGGTCCACAGCTTTCCTCCCAATACAGCATCCCTTGATTTTCTGATCCCACTAGTTTGGCAATCAACAGGGGCGTCTGGCTCCTGAATTCCCAGTCTCCCAATCACCCCCTACCACCAGGAGGGCTCAGCACTGGTAACTACGTGGCTGGCCCACAGCTCTCAATGCTGGTCCTGATCGGCCTCCTACAAAACAGTTTTCCTCAACAGGTGCACAGATCCTGTGTTCAGCCCCTAGGACCTTCAGGGAGAGAGTCCCTGAATGGGAAATCAAAAAGGTGGGGGCAGGAGAGATACAATTTAGAGACTAAATTAGTGACCAGGAACTGTGAGGTCCACAAGTGTGGTAAGGTGGCTAAGACCAGGCTCTTGCATCACATGAGTGGGCCTCAAAAGAGAGTCCTGGGATGCAGTCTTCCAGTGGGTACTGGAAATTGCTATATTCCACTTCCAGGAGTCCCACCTCCAAGTCTAATCCTTCCACCTTAATATCTTTCACCATCCTGAGGGTGTAGTTATCAGAAAACTCCAGACAAACCCACCTATCAGATAAGAAGGGAAGCAGAAAATATATTAATGACCAACAGTTAATGATTCAACAATTGAATATATTAATGTTCAATTTTCCTTAAGACTCTTTATCCCCTATTTTTCTTTTCTTTTTTCATTGTATGCTCTCACATCCCAATATTTTTGAAATGAAGTACTGTTCCTGCATCAGGCTACTGAGGTCTAGGAAGTTTGAATAGTATATTACAGTTTTGTTGTAGAATCTTTTATTTTTTTTTACATTTTTTATTTTTTTTCATTTCTTCTTTTTTACTTGCCCTATTTTCCTTTTATATATCTATTTCCTCAGAGTATCTTTCTTGCTTTTCTCCTGATGAAAACTAACTTCTTTTGATTCCTATTTCACTCATCCTGTGATCTAACACTCCTATATTTTCTCCTCTGACTTCATTAACATCACATCCTACACCTCTCTCCTGTTCTCTGTTTACCATTAAAAATTGTAGACCTTATTGAAAAACTAATATTTATGTTGTAGATAATAATCAAACTCATCATCTCTGTTTATTGCAACAAATATATCAATGTCTTAATAGGAGTTATTTGGCTTAAGAATGCATTCTATTTGCATTGGGTGCTGTTAATATTGATCTGCCCCTTAAAGGCAAAGTATTGGAAACCTGCAGGGACACTATAAATCTCTAGGGTGAAAACTGTAATATCTTGGATCTGCACTGCTACAGGAGAAGACTCATAAACAGCATGAAAAAACAAGGGAAGAGAGCATCCCAAACAATGCAAGATGCTATATTAATAGAATCCATTGGCAGAACAAAAGAAATGTCAAAGGAGTTCAAATATAAATAATTAGAATGATCTGTGAAATAAAGGATGATATAAGAGAGCAAATGCAGATAACAGATCACTTCAATAAAGAGTTAAAAGAGCAAATAATGGAAGTAAAAAATGACTTCACCAAAGAGACAGAGATTCTGAAAACAAACATAAATCCTTGAAATAAAGGAAAAAATAAATCAAATCAAAAACTTAATAGAAATCACCACCAACAGACTAGATTGCTGTCTCAGTCAATGCAGAAAAGATATTTAATCTTGAAAATAAAGTTGACCACACAGAGAAGATGTAAGAAATCATGAACAGAACCTTCAAGAATTATGAGACATTATGAAAAGACCAACTTTAAGAGTTATTTGAACAGAGGAAGGCACAGGGATACAAACCAAAGAAATGAACAATCTATTCAATGAAATAATATCAGAAAGTTTCCCAAACCTAAAGAACAAGATTGAAAATCAAATATGAGAGATTTACAGGACACCAAACATACAGAATTACAATAGATCCACACTAATGCATGTTACAATAAAAATACACAACACACAAAAATAAAGATAGAATTTTAAAGGCCACAAGAGAAAAGTTCAGATTACATATAGGGGGAAATCAAAATAAAGCCAGCAAATTTCTCAGTCTAGACCCTAAAAGTTAGGAGGGCCTGGAAAATATATACCAAGCTCTGAAAGAAAATGGATGCCAACCAAGAACTTGTAAAATAACCTTTCAATTTGATGATGAAATAAAATCCTTCCATGATAGCAAAAGTTAAAATAATTTACAAATAGAAAGCCTGGACTTTAGAATATTCTCAGCAAAATATTCCATGAGGAGGAAATGAAAGATAACAATGAAAGTCAGCAAATGGAGGAGCTATACTAAAGGAAAAGCCAATCAAAGGACAAACCAAGTCAAGTTAAAAAACAAAAATGAGTCCAAATGACTGGGAATACAAATCACATCACAATAATAACCCTGAATGTTAATGGCCTACGTATTAATCAATAGACATAGACAGGCAGATAAGATTTTGAAAAAAAGACACAACAACATTCTGCCTTTGAGAGCTCATCTCATGGGAAAAGACATCCACAGACTGAAGATGAAAGGATGGGAAAAACATATCATGCACACAGACTAAGTAAAAATGCAAGAGTTTTCATTCTCATATCTGATAAAGTGCCCTTCAAGCCAGAATTAGAAGAGATAAGGAAGGACATTTCATGCTGCTTAAGGGAATCCTAAATCAATAAGACATAATCATAAATATTTATGCCCCAAACAATGGAGCATCCATGTACATCAAACAAACCCTTCTTGATTTCAGGAATCAGACCACAACACAATAATACTGAGTGACTTTAGCACACCTCTGTCACCATTTGATGGATCTTTCAAAAAAAAACAAAAAACTAAACAAAGAAACCATAGAACTCAATACAATCAATAATTTAGACTTAACAGGCACATATAGAATATCCATTCATTAATTAGTGAATACATTTTCTTCTCAGAGCACATGGATTTTTCTCTAAAATAGACCATATGTTATGCCACAAAGCAACTCTTAGTAAATACAAAACAGAGATACTACCTTGCATTCTATCAAGTCAAAATGGAATAAGATTAGAAATCAAAGATAAAAGAAGAAATAGAAACTACTCCAACTCTTGGAGACTAAATAATATGCTACTGAATGATGCATGAATAGCAGAAGATATCAGGAAGGAGATAAAAATTTATAAGAGGTAAATGAGAATATGAATGGTACATTTGAAAATCTATGGACACTATGAAAGCTGTACTAAAAGAAAAGTTTATTGCATTGAACTCCTTCATTAAAATAATAAAAAGTCAAATGAATGACCTAATATTACATCTCAAATCCTAGAAAAAGAAGAATAGATCAATTCCAAAAGTATTAGAATAGAAAATGATTAAAATCTGAGCTGAAACCAAAGAAATTGGAACAAAAGTAATAAATGAAAAAATTGACAAACAAAAAGTCAGTTCTTTGAAAAAATAAAAAAAATCAATAAACTCTTAGCCACACGGATGAAGAGAAGGAGAGAGAAAACTCAAATTACTAATGTTCATAACAAAAAAGAAAATATCATGACAGATATTTTGAAATACAAAACATAGTTAGAATCTATTTTGAAAATGTACACTCCCAACAAAATGGAAAATCTCAAAAAGACATGAACAAATTTATAGAGATATTTTTCCCTCCCAGACTGAATCAGAACATACACAATTTCAACAGATCAATTTCAAGCAATGAAATAGAAGATATCAAAAGCTTACCAATCAAGAAAAGCCCAAGACCAGACAGACTGTCAGCAAAGTTCTACAAGACCTTCAAAGAAGAATAGCAATCCTCCTCAAATATTCTATGTAATAGAAAAGGAGGAAACCCATCCAAACTCATTCTATGAAGCTAGTTAGTATCACCCTTATACTTAAACCAGACAAAGACACATCAAGGAAAGGAAACTTCAGACCAATATCCCTGATGAACATCAATGCAAAATTTCCTAACAAAATTCTGGCAAATCACATAAAAAACCATATTAAAAACATAGTGTACTATGACCAGGTGATTTTCATCACAAAATGCAAGGATGGTTCAACATCTGCAGAACAAAAACTGCCATTGATTATAACAATAGACTTAAAGTTAAGAATTATATGATCATTTCAATAGATGCAGAAGAAGCATTTCATAGAACACAGCACCCCTTAATGTTCAAAACACTAGAAAAAACAGGGATAGTAGGATCATACCTCAATATTGTAAAGGTTATCTATGCTAAGCACAAGACCAACATTATTCTAAATGGAGAAAAATTGAAATCTTTTCTTTTAGAATCTGGAACAAGACAGGAGTACCCTCTTTCACCACTTATATTCAACATAGTCCTTAAAACCCTAGCCAGAACAATTAGACAGATTAAAGAAATTAAAGGGATAGGAATAGTAAAAGAAGAATTCAAACTATCACTATTTGCTGATGATATGATTTTATCATTAGAGGATTCAAAAAATTCCACCAGAAAACTAATAAATGAATTAAGCAAAGTGGCAGGATATAAAATCAAAACCCATAAATCTAATGCATTTCTATTCTTTAGTAATGAATCATTTGAAAGAGAAATTAGGAAAACTTTCCCATTCATAATGGCCTCAAAAAAATACTTGGGAATAAATCTAACAAAAGAGGTAAAATACCTCTACAATGAAAACTCTGCAGTACAATAAAGAAGAAATTAGTGAAAAATTTAGAATATGGAAGATTTTCCCATGTTCTCCAATAGGCAAAATTAATATTGTCAAAATGGCCATACTACCAAAAGCACTATACTGATTCAATTAAATTCCAATTAAAGTCCCAATGATGTACCTCATAGAAATAGAGAAAGCAATCATAAAATTTATCTGGAAAAATAAGAGACCCAGAAGAGTCAATGAGATCATTAGCAGGAATAGTGAAGCAGGAGATATCACAATACTACACCTTAAACTATTCTACAGAGCAATAGTAACAAAAATGGCATGGTACAGGCACCAAAATGGACAGGTAGACCAATGGTACAGAATGGAAAACACAGAGACAAACCTGCATAAATACAGCTATCTCATACTCAACAAATGTACCAATAACATACAATGGAAAAATGATAGCATCTTCAAGAAATGGTGCTTGGAAAACTGGAAATCCATACGCAGTGAAATGAAATTAAACCCCTATTTCTCACCCTGCACAGAATTCAACGCAAAATGAATCAAGGACCTAGGAATTAGACCTGAGGTTCTGCACCAAATAGAAGAAAAAGTAGGCCCAAATCTTCATCATTTTGGCTTAGGACAAGATTTCCTTAATGAGACTCTTAAAGCACAAGAAATAAAATTAAGAAATAATAAGTGGAATGAATAGAAGCTAAAAAGTTTTTTTCTCAGCAAAGGAAACAATCAATAATGTGAAGAGAAAGCCTACAGAATGCACTTCAGATACAGCACTAATCTCCAGAATTTAAAAAGAACTAAAAAATGTAACACCAAAAAAACCCCAAATAACCAAAGTAGCAAATGGTCTAAGGAACTCAGCACACACTTCATAGAAGTGCTCAATATCTCTATTAATTAGAGAAATGCAAATCAAAACTACTCTGCCATGTCATCTCACTCCAGTCAGAATGGCAATGATTAAGAATATAAGCAACAATATGTTTTGGCAAGGATGTGGGGAAAAAGGTACACTCTTACATTGTTGGTGTGAATGAAAATTAATGCAACAGCTCTGGAAGGCAGCCTGGAGATTCCTCAGAAATCTTGAAATGGAACCACCATTCAACCAAGATATCCCACTTCTCAGTCTATACCTAAAGGACTTATAATTAGCATACTACAGTGATGAAGGTATATCAATGTTTACAGCAACTTAATTCACAATAAATAAATTGTTGAACAGACCTAGATGTTCTTCAATAGATGACTGGATAAAGAAACTGTGATATATATAATGTCATATACATAATGGAATATTACTCAATCTTAAATAAGAATAAAAGTATAGCATTTGCAGGTAAATGGATGGGGTTGGCGAATATCATGCTAAGTGTGATAAGCTAATCCCCCCAAAACAAAGACCAAATGTTTTCTCTGATAAGTGGATGCTCATACTTCACATGGAGATGGGGAGGGTGAAGGGAAGAATGGAGGAACTTTGGATTGGGCAGAGGGGAATGAGGGAGGGTAGGGGACAGAGAGGTGGGAAAGAAGGTGGAATGAGGCAGATATCTACCCGATGTACATGTGTGATTGATTGCACAGATGGTGTGACTCTACACCATGTATAGCCAGGGAAATGAAAAGTTGTACTTCATTTGTGTATAGTGAATTGAAATTTATGCTGCTGTCATGTATAACTAAATAGAACAAATTTTTAAAAAAGTATACAAGCAGAAATGAATGTTGGCAATGATGTGGGGGAAAAGGTTCAGTCACACATTGCTGATGGGACTGCAAATTGATGCAGCCACTCTGGAACTAAATATGGAGTTTCCTCAGAAAACTTGGAATGGAACCATGTTTTGACTCAGTCATCCCACTCCTAGGTTTATACACAAAAGACTTAAAAATCAGCATACTACAGTGACACAGCCACATCAATATGTATAGCTGCTCAATTCACAATAGCTAAGCTATGGAATCAACCTAGGTGTCCTTCAATACATGAATGGATAAAGAAAATATGACATATATACACAATGGAATATTACTCAGTCATAAAGAATGAAATTATGGCATTTGCCAGTAAATGGATGGAACTGGAGATTATCATGTTAAGTGAAAGAAGCCAATTCAGGAAACCAAAGGTCAAATGTTCTCTATGATATATGGATGCTAAATTTCAATAATCAGGGCAAGGGTGCAGTGAAGAACAAAAGTTCTATGGATTAGACAAAGGGGAATGAAGGGAAGGGGGAGATGAAAATAAGAAAGATAGAATCAATCAAACATAACTTTCAAATGTTCATAAATGAACACACAAGCAGTGTAACTCCACATTTTTACAAACACAAAAGTAGGAAGTTACTCTATGTGCATATATGATATTTATAAATACATTCTACTGTCATGTATAATTATTTCCATTCATCAATTGAAGGACATCCAGAGTCTGACTATTGTGAATTGAGCAGCTATGAACATTGATGTGGCTGCATCTTTGTAGTATGCTGATTTTAAGTCCTTTGGGTTTAGGCCGAGGAGTGGGATAGCTGGGTCAAATGGTAGGTCCATTCCAAGTTTTCTAAGAAATCTCCATACTGCTTTCCAGAGTGGCTGCACTAATTTTCAGCCCCACCAGCAATGTATGAGTGTACCTTTTTCCCCACATCCTCTCCAACACCTATTGTTACTTGTATTCTTGATAATCACCATTCTAATTGGGGTAAGATGGAATCTTAGTGTAGTTTTGATTTGCATTTCTCTTATTACTAAAGATGTTGAACATTTTTACCTATGTGTTTTGATTGCTTGTAGATCTTCTTCTGTGAAGTGTCTGTTCATATCCTTAGCCCATTTGTTGATTTGGTTATTTGTATTCTTCACGTAGAGATGCAAAATGGCGAACTAGAGGGAGGCTGCACTCCTTGTTGCTCCATAACTCTGATTTTAAGCAGAGGATAACTGTTTCTCAGTGAGGCAGTTTTTGCTGCTTATTGATCCCCTGGTGTTTACCCCATTTATCTGCTGTGATGACCTGCAGTCTGCCAGCATATCGACACCTTTTTTGAGTGCAGATTGCTCACTGTCAGGTGTCTATCATCTGCCATTTGCCTGCCTCTCGCCTGTCCATCTCCTACCTTACACCTATCCATCACCCAACGCACAAGGTTAACCTCCCAGTCGTCGGACAACAGTCAGCAAACTGATTGCCGACTGCCAGTGGTGCACCAGCTGCCTGCTGTTGCCTGGAAGTTCACTGTTACAGTACCTGCAGGTTTGATTACACGTGACTCCCGCCATTTTGAGACAGCAGCCAGGCCCTGTAGGTCCACTGGCCGGATTGACTGAGGCCGTCTCCAGGATACCTCAGTCCAATCGATCACTCCCTGCCTCTGGGGCCCTCACATCAACTGACTGCTCCCTGCCACCAGGACCCCCAGAACAACTGACTGCGCCCTATCACCGGGACCCCAGACTGACTGAGTACATCTGGCCTCCAGGATGCCACAAACACACCAAACACACCAGACCTCCAGGACCCCTGCTGGACCAACCCATTCCATCTCCAGGACCTCCAGCTGACCATGTCCACACCCTGAGATGCAGCTCCCAATTTGCCAACACATTTTGAAGCCACAGTGGCCAACTTGGATTATCCTGGAATCCATAGCTCTGATCTTTGGGTGGGGCAAATCCCATCCTGCGTGCGACACTTGCTGGAGGCTTGAAGCCCATTGTCAGGTACCTCTCATGCATCAGGCTACTGAAGTCAGGGAAGTTTCATTACTATATGACTGTTATACAGTAGATTTTCTTTTTTCTCCTTTTTAAAAAATTTGCTTTTATTTCTTTACTTTTCTTGCTCTCTTTTCCTTTAGTTCACCTGTTCCCTCAGAGTCTCTTTCTCCCTTTTTTGCATGTTAACATCTGATTTCTTTTGATTACACTCTCACCATTTCTATTTTCTAGAACTTCTGTATATTCTTTTCTTATCTCATTAATAGCCACATTCTACATCCCTCTGCATCCTCTTTGTCCTCCATTAGAAACTGCAGACCTTATTGCAAAAGTGATAAAGAAGGACATTTCATACTGCTTAAGCGAACCATAAATCAGGAAGACATAATGATAGTAAATATTTATGCCCCAAACAATGGTGCATCCCTGTACATCAAACAAATCATTCTCAATTTCAGGAATCAAATAGACCACAGCACAATAATTCTGGGTGATTTTAACGCACTGCTATCACCACTAGATAGATCTTCCAAAGAAAAACCAACCAAAGAAACCATAGAACTCAATAACACAATCAATAACCTAGACTTAAAGGACATATATAGAATATTCCATCCATCAATGAGTAGATTCACTTTCTTCTCAGCAGCACATGGAACCTTCTTGTAAATAGACCATATGTTATGCCACAAAGCAGCCCTTAGGAAATGCAAAAAAATAGAGATTCTGCCTTGTGTTCTATCAGATCAAAATGGACTGAGAGTAGAAATCAATGACAAAATAAAAAACAGAAATTAGAGTTTCAAGATGGCGGACTAGGGGCAGCTGCATTTCACGTTGCTCCAGGACTCAAGATTCAAAAGAGGAGATAGTGAGAGACTTGGGACCAACTCAAAGCTGCTGGGTGAGTCTCTCCCATTGGGGAGGCGTCCTGAATGGGGCGACAGCCCCGGAATGCAGGGAACTTTGTGAAGTACAGTTGTTCGGTGAGACGCCACTCCCCCCACAGGAGCGGTAAACACGGACAACTGGGATCATCGTAGAGGAGGTGGCTCAGCACAGCGCTTGGACTTGGAGCAACCACTGGGGCTCCGGGTGGCTGCCTGAAGAGGAGCTGTGTGGGGAGCTGTTTAGACACAGAATGACTGCTTCTGAACACTGGGGAGTTGCCCGGAGGAAGAGGAGAGGCGTGGTGGGGCGCATGGTCTAGGAGTGACTGCATCAGAGCCACAGGCGGTTGCCAGAGGAGAAGCTGCGTGGTGAGCTGTTTGAACTCAGAATGACCACTCCAGAACACCGGTGGCCTGACTGGAGGAGGAGCACGGTGAGTCGCTTGGTCTAGGAGTGACTGCATCAGAGCCACAGGCGGTTGCCAGAGGAGGAGGCCAGTGGTGAGTTGATTGGACTAAAAGCGACCGCTCCTGAACACTGGTGGCCTGTCTGGAGGAGGAGTGTGGTGGGTCACTTGGTTTCGGAGCCACTGCTCCTGAACACCCGGGGGGCTACTCCGAGGAGGAGGAGGAGGAACAGGGCGGGTCACTTGGACTTGGACTGACTGCCTAGGGCTATGGGCAGTTGGCAGGAGGAGGAGACTCAAAGTGAATTTCTTGGGCTCCTAGAGACTGTGTCAGAAACCTGGCCACTCTCCAGAGGAGGAGGTGTGTGGAGGGTCTCTGGGTATCGGAGCTACTGTAGGGGGCTCCACGTGGTGGCTCAGAGGAGGGGCCACATAGCCAGGCAATTAGGTGCAGAGCAGGGTCCCAGGAGCTAGGTAGCTTCTTGCTGGAAGAGCCGCATAGAGACAAGCCTGGGGTAGAGCAAAGTTTCCAGGACAGCAGGCAGCTTCTTTAAGGAGGGGCAGCCTAAGGAGACTCGCCTGCAAAGGGTGAGGCTCCCAGGCCCAGGAGGTAGGTCTGGGCCCCTGGGAACATTGCAGAGGAAGACAGCCCAGCCCAGGCGGTAGTTGAAGATTGAGGGGAACCTCAAGGAGTGGAACTGACCAGCCAGAGGTCCCCACTGAGTGAGTCTTCCCTGCCGGGTGAGGTTTTCCCACAGGGATGGTAAAACCAGAGACACAGGCACAAACAGGCCTTGCCTCAGCCCGCAGCCTAGTTCCCAGTTGGATGACCATTGGTCAACAAGTGGAGGCACCTCTGCCCACTAGCAGGGAATATACGCCACCTGAGGGTCACCACCCCTAGAGAGGCAGATTCTTCGTGGAGCTCCGCATTATCAACTTCCTCCAAGACTTCAGGCTACTGAAGGATGAGAGGGGATATACTAGCAATCTTCTGGGACATCATAAGTCGAGAGAGGAAATCTGCAATATCTTAATGACCCACTGATTCCTGAACAATATGAGAAAACAAGGGAAGAAAATGCCCCAAACAAATCTACATGTTACATCAATAAAATCCAATGACAGCATGGCAGAAGAAATGACAGAAAAGGAGTTCAGAATGTACATAATTAAAATGATTAGGGAAGCAAACGATGAGATGAAAGAGCAAATGCAGGCATTGAATGATCGCACCAATCGACAGTTAACAGAGCAAATTCAGGAAGCAAAAGATCATTTCAATAAAGAGTGAGAGATTTTGAAAAAAAAAACCAAACAGAATTCCTTGAAATGAAGGAAACAATAAACCAAATTAAGAACTCCATAGAAAGCATAACCAATAGGATAGAACACCTGGAAGACAGAACTTCAGATATTGAAGACAAAATATTTAACCTCGAAAACAAAGTTGAACAAACAGAGAAGATGGTAAGAAATCATGAACAGAATCTCCAAGAACTATGGGATATCATGAAAAGGCCAAATTCAAACCAAAGGAATGAATAATCTATTCAATGAAATAATATCAGAAAATTTACCAAATCTGAGGAATGAAATGGAAAATCAAGTCCAAGAGGCTTATAGGACTCCAAATACACAAAATTACAACAGACCCACACCAAGGCACGTTATAATGAAAATACTAAACATACAAAATAAAGACAGAATTTTAAAGGCTGTGAGAGAAAAGAACCAAATTACATTCAGGGGAAAACCCATATGGATATCAGCAGATTTTTCAATCTAGATCTAAAAGCTAGAAGGGCCTGGAACAATATTTTTCAAGCACTGAAAGAAAATGGATGCCAACCAAGAATCTTATACCCAGCAAAACTTACCTTCAAATTTGACGATGAAATAAAATCATTCCATGATAAACAAAAGCTAAAAGAATTTACAAAAAGAAAGCCAGCATTACAGAACATTCTCAGCAAAATATTTCATGAGGAAGACATAAAAAAACAAAGAAGCATATCAGCAAAGGGAGGAATTACCCTAAAGGAACTGTCAAATAAATGAGGAACCAAGATGTGTCAAAAAATGAATAAATAAATAAATAAAATTTTAAATATGAACCAAATGACCGGGAATACAAATCATATCTCAATAATAACCCTGAATGTTAATGGCCTGAATTCATCAATCAAAATACATAGACTGGCAGATTGGATTAAAAAGAAAGAACCAACAATATGTTGCCTGCAGGAGACTCACCTCATAGAAAGAGAAACCCATAGACTAAAGGTAAAAGGATGGGGAAAAACATACCATGCACATTGACTCAGCAAAAAAGCTGGAGTATCCATCCTCATTTCAGATAATGTGGACTTCAAGCCAATGTTAGTTAGAAGGGATAAAGAAGGACATGTCATACTGCTTAAGGGAAGCATAAATCAGCAAGATATAACAATCATAAACATCTATGTCCCAAACAGTGGCTCATCCATGTATGTTAAACAAATCCTTCTCAATTTTAGAAACCAAATAGACCATAACACAATAATACTAGGTGATTTTAAGATGCCTCTCTCACCACTGGACAGAGCTAATGTCAGCAAATACAAGAAGATAGAGACACTACCTTGTATTCTATCAGATCATAATGGATTGAAGTTAGAAATAAATGAAAGAGTAAAAAACAGAAACTACTCCAACACCTGGAGATTAAACAATATGCTATTATATGATGAATGGATAACAGAAGATATTAGGAAGGAAATTAAAAAATTCTTAGAGGTAAATGAGAACAAAGAAATATCATATCAAAATCTCTAGGACACTAAGAAAGCAGTACTTAGAGGAAGATTTATTTCATGGAGCGCATTTAATAAAAGAAGTAAAACTCAAAAAATAAATGACCTAACACTACAGCTCAAAGCCCTAGAAAAAGAAGAACAGACCTACATCAAAAGTAGTAGAAGACAGGAAATAGTTAAACTCAGAGCTGAAATCAACAAAATTGAAACAAAAAAAATACAAAAAAATGACAAAATAAATAGTTGGTTCTTTGAAAAAATAAACAAAATTGATAAACCTTTAGCCACACTAACAAAGAGAAGACGAGAGAAAAGCTTTGTCTCAGCACAGGAAACTATCAGCAATGTGAAGAAAGAGTCTACTGAGTGAGAGAAAATCTTTGCCAATCATACTTCAAATAGAGTGCTAATCTCCAGAATCTATAAAGAACTCAAAAAACTCTACACCAAGAAGGCAAATAATCCAATCGACAAATGGGCTAAGGAAATGAAAAGACACTTCACAGAAGAGGATCTACAAGCAATCAACAAACATATGGAAAAATGTTCAACATCTCTAGTAATAAGAGAAATGCAAATCAAAACCACCCTAAGATTCCATCTCACCCCAATAGAATGGCGATTATCAACAATACAAGCAACAACAGGTGTGGATGTGGGGCTGCAAATTAGTGCAGCCACTCTGGAAAGCAGTGTGTAGACTCCTTAGAAAACGTGGAATGGAACCACTATTTGACCCAGCTATCCTACTCCTTGGCCTATACCCAAAGGACTTAAAATCAGCATATTACAGAGATACAGCCACATCAATGTTCATAGCTGCTCAGTTCATAATAGCCAGATTGTGGAACCAACCTAGATGTCCTTCAATTGATGAATGGATAAAGAAAATGTGGTATATATATACAATGGAATATTATTCAGCCATAAAGAATGATAAAATTATGGCATTTGCAGGCAAATGGATGAAACTGGAGAATATCGTGCTAAGTGAGATAAGCCAATCTCAAAAAACCAATGGACAAATGATATCAATAATAAGTGGATGATGACAAATAATGGGGGGTGGAAGGGGTTAGTGTTAGGGTTAGAGTTAGGATTAGGGAGGGGGACAAGAATCGAGGAAGGAAGGACTGTATAGAGGGAAAAGAGGGATGGAAGGGGTGGGGCAGAAGGGAAAAAAATAACAGAATGAATCAAACAACATCACCCTATGTAAATTTATGATTACACAAATGGTATGCCTTTATGCCATGTACATACATAGAAACATCATGTATCCCATTTGTTTACAATAAAAATAAAGTCAAAAACAAAAACAAAAACAAACAAAGAAAAAAAAAACAGAAATTACTCCAACATCTGGAGACTAACTAATATGCTATTGAATGAAGCATGGATAACAAAAAACATCAGGAAGCAGATTAAGAAATTCTTAGAGGTCAATGAGAATGATGATACAACATATCAAAATCTCTGGGATACTATGAAAGCAGTACCAAGAGGAAAATTCATTGCATGGAGTGCATTCCAGAAAAGAATGAAAAGTCAACAACTAATGACCTAACATTACAGCTCAAAACCCTAGAAAGAGAAGAACAGAATAACAGCAAAAGTAGTAGAAGACAGGAAATAATTAAAATCAGAGCTGATGTCAATGAAATTGAAACAAAAGAAACTATTCAAAAAATTGACAAAACAAAAAGTAGGTTCTTTGAGAAAGTAAACAAAATGGACAAGCCCTTAGCCACACTAACAAAGAGAAAGAGAGAGAAGACTCAAATTACTAAAATACATGATGTAAAAGGAAATATCACGACAGACACCACTGAGATACAGAACATAATGAGAAGCTACTTTGAAAATCTGTATTCCAACAAAATAGAATGTACCAAAGACATTGACAAATTTCTAGAGACATATGCTCCTCCCAAACTGAACCAGGAGGACATACACAATTTAAACAGATAGATATCAAGCAATGAAATAGAAGAAGCCATTAAAAATCTGTCATCCAAGAAAAGCCCAGGATGAGATGGATTCTCAGCCAAGTTCTACAAGACCTTCAAAGAAGAACTCATTCCAATACTTCTCAAAGTATTCTAGGAAATAGAAAAGGAGGGTACCATACCAAACTCATTCTAAGAAGTTAATATCACCCTCATACCCAAAGCAGGAAAAGACACATCAGGGAAAGAAAATTTTAGACCAATATCCTTGATGAATATAGATGCAAAGATCCTTAACAAAATATTGGCAAACCGTATCCAAAAACATTTTAAGAAAATAATGCACCACGATCAAGTGGGGTTCATCTCTGGAATGCAAGGATGGTTCAACATTTAGAAATCAATAAATGTAATCCATCATGTCAATAGACTTAAGGATAAGAATCATATGGTTGTTTCCATTGATGCAGAAAAAGCGTTCTACAAAATACAACACCCCTTCATGCTCAAAACACTAGAAAATATAGGGGTGACATACCTTAACATTGTAAAGGCTATTTATGCTAAACCCATGGTCAATATCATTCTTAATGGAGAAAAACTGAAAGCATTCCCTTTAAAAATGGGAACAAGACAGGGATGTCCTCTTTCACCACTTCTATTCAACATTGTCCTCGAAATTCTAGCCAGAGCAATTAGGCAGACCAAAGAAATTAAAGGGATAGGAATAGGAAAAGAGGAACTTAAACTGTCACTATTTGCGGATGACATGTTTCTATATTTAGAGTATCCAAAAACCTCCTCCAGAAAATTTCTAGACCTCATCAATGAATTCAGCAAAATAGCAGGCTATAAAATCAACACACATAAATCTAAAGCTTTTTTATATGAAAGCGACAAAACAGCTGAAAGGGAAATAAGGAAAACAACCCCATTTGCAATAGCCTCAAAAAAATAAAATACTTGGGCATCAATCTAACCAAAGAGGTAAAAGATATCTACAATGAAAACTATGAAACATTGAAGAAAGAAATTAAAGAAGACCTTAGAAGATGGAAAGATCTCCCATGTTCTTGGATAGGAAGAATTAATATTGTCAAAATGTCCATACTACCAAAAGTGTTATACAGATTCAATGCAATTCCAATTAAAATCCCAGTGATGTACCTTACAGAAATAGAGCAACCAATCATGAAATTCATCTGAATGAATAAGAAACCCAGAATAGCTAAAGCAATCCTTATCAGGAAGAATGAAACAGGGGGTAATGCAATACCAGAACTTCAACTATACTACAAAGCAATAGTAACAAAAATAGAATGGTATTGGCACCAAAATAGCCAGGTAGATCAAAGGTACAGAATAGAGGACACGGATACAAACCCAAATAATTACAATTTTCTAATACTAGACCAAGGTGCCAAAAATATGCAATGGAGAAAAGATAGCCTCTTCATCAAATGGTGCTGGGAAAACTGGAAATCCATATGCAACAGAATGAAACTAAACCCCTATCTCTCACCCTGCACAAAACTCAACTCACAATGTACAAGGACCTTGAAATCAGACCAGACACCCTGCATGTTATAGAAGAAAAAGTAGGTCAAAATCTTCACCTTGTTGGCTTAGGACCAGACTTCCTCAACAGGACTCCCATAGCACAAGAAATAAAAGCAAGAATCAATATCTGGGATAGATTCAAACTAAATAGTTTTCTCTCAGCAACGGAAACTATCAGCAATGAGAAGAGAGAGACTACAGAGTGGGAGAATATCTTTGCCACTCATACTTCAGATAGAACACTAATTTCCTTTTGCTTTTTTCCTTTCTCTGGTAATGGGAACTGAACTTGGGGTTTTGTGTGTTTCTGGAAAGTCCCCTAACACTGAGCTATATACTACCCTCTTAAAAATTTTTAAAACTTTCTTGGCAGGGTCTCACCAAATTGCCCAGGATGCCATCAAACTTATCCTCCCTCAGTCTCCTTAGTAGCTGGGCTTACAGTCATGTGCCACCAAGCCTGACTTGCTGTTATTTTTTTTTTCTTTTAAAAAATATGTTAATATATTATAGTTACACATGGCAGTGGGGTTAATTTTGATCTCTTTATACAGGTTTGTAATATAATTTTCTCCATTTTAATCCCAAGAAACCCTTATTTCCTCTCTTTGTCCCTGGCCCTGCTCCCTTTTCTCTAGTTTACTAGTCTTCTAATTATTTATTTTTTTAATTGGAGCTTTATAGATATACATTAATATAGATATACATAATGTAGAGTATAATGTGGTACATTCAGACATACACATGGCATAATGTGTTCATTCGAAATTTGGTCATTCTGAAATTCTCCCCTTTCCCATACCTCCTCTCTCCCCTCAATCTCCTTCCTTGCTATACTCTTCTCACTTCTATGTTCATGGGATTCCCCATTTTTAAAAAATCCCTTATTTCTCTGTAGTTATGAGAGAAAACATTGACCCTTTGACTTTCTGTGTCTGACTTATTTTACTTAGTGTGATTCTCTCTAATTCCATCCATTTATCAGTAAATAACACAATGTTATTATTCTTTATGGCAGACTGAAGCTCTATTGTGTTTACAGCACATTGTCTTTAATGGATCATCTCATTGGCAAGTGGATTGGTTCTGTAATGTGACTGTTGAGAGATGAGCTTACCTCCTTCCAATTTTAGAGACTGAGCTTTAAAATTTCCACAGTTGCGCATGACATTTGCTGTGAGCTTTTAATTCATACTTTTATGACATCGATGTAAATCCCTGTGTGTGTAATTTGTAGTGAGTTTTTTTTTTAATCAAGAAGGGCTCTTGCTCTTTGTAAATTAATTTTTCTGTGCTTTTGAGATAATCATGTTATTTTGTTATTTATATTGTGATACAGCACATTCTTTTTTATTTTTATTTGTTCTTTTTATCTATCATGGCAGGAGGATTCATGTTGACATAATTATAAAAGCACAGGTATAATTTATTTTAATTCAGTCCCCAGTACTTCTCCTTTCCCTCACCTCCTCCCTCCCTGTGTTCCCTTTTTTCTTATCTACTGCTTTTTCAGCCATTATGTTTTTTAGTGTCCTGTGGATAAACATGATGGTAAGATTCACTGAGGTATATTCAAATATGTAAATAGAAAAATTACATCAGATTCATTCCACTGACATTCCCTATCCTTCCATTCATCCCTTCTCTTCATTATCTTTTGTCTGCTTCACTGATCTTTCTTTTAGCCTCAATTATTTTGGATTAGTTTTTATATACCAGAGGCCCTTGGTTTTGGGGGACTGGCTTATTTCACTTAGCATGATATTCTCCCATTCCATTCATTTATCAGCAAATGTCATTGTTTCATTCCTTTTTATGGCTGAGTGATATTCCATTTGGGCTATATACCAGATTTTCATTACCATTCATTCATTGATGGACACCTAGGTTGATTCTATATCTTTCCTATTGTGAATGGAGATTATATACACATTGATGTGGCTATGTCAGTGTGGTAGGCTGATTTCAAGTCCTTTAAGTATAGACAAAAAAGTAGGATAACTGGGTCAAATGGTGGTTTCATTCCAAATTTTCTAAGAAATCTCTATAATGCTTTCCAGAGTGGTTGCTGCAATTTGAAGTCCCACCAGCAATGTGCAAGTGTACCTTTCTCTGCACTCTTTGCCAAAATTTATTATTACTTGTATTCTTGATAATTGCCTTTCTGAATAGAATGAGGTGGACTCTCATTGTAGTTTTAATTTGCTATTTTCTAATTACTAGTGATAGTGAACATTTTTCATATATTTGTTGACCATTCATATTTCTTCTGTGAAGAGTTTGTTTGGTTCCTTTGCCCATTTATTGATTGGGTTGTTTGATTTTTTTGTTGTTGTTGTTTCAAATTCTTTATATGTTCTGGAATATATAATGTTCTATCTAAGATAAGTGGGTAAAGATTTTCTTCCATTCTGTAGGCTTTCTCTTCATATTGTTAATTATTTCCTTTGAGGTGATGAAGATTTTTAGTTTTTTATCATACCATTTATTGGTTCCTGATTTTTGAGGGCCTTGATTCCTAAGCTGACATGATAGAGAGTAGGGTCTAATTTTTCTTCTAATAGGTGGAGGGTATCTGGTATTATGCCTAGGTCCTTGATACACTTTGAGTTGAGTTTTGTGCAGGGTGAGAAAGAGGGGTTCAATTTCATTTTGCTATGTATGGATTTCCAGTATTCCTAGTACCACAGTTGAATTTGCTACCTTTTCCAATGCATATTTATAGCATATTTTTTTCCAGATATGGGATAACTGTAATT
Organism: Sciurus niger; assembly: GCA_020740815.1. NCBI lineage: Eukaryota > Metazoa > Chordata > Mammalia > Rodentia > Sciuridae > Sciurus > Sciurus niger. Next base: position 417,211 of record JAHUXG010018314.1, read on the forward strand.
TTGTGAGTGTGTCTTTGCATCTTCTATTCTGTTCCATGGATCTTCATGTTTTTTTCTGATGCCAATACCATGCTCTTTTTGGTACTATAGCTCTGTAGTATAATTTATGGTCTGATATTGTGATGCCTCCTTTATCATTTTTCTCACTATGGATTGCTCTGGCTATTCTGGGCCTCTCATTTTTCCAAATGGACTCATGATGGCTTTTTGTATTTTTATGAAGAACATAATTGGGATTTTTCTAGGCATTCCATTAAATCTTTATAGCATTTTTGCTAGTCTGACCATTTTGACAATATAAATTTCATCTAATCAATAACCTAAGAAATCTTTCCATTTTCTGAAGTCTTCAATACCTTTCTTTACTGTTCTCTAGTTTTCATTGTAGAGGTCTTTTACCTGTCTTCTTAGATTGATCCCAAAGGCTAATGTGAAGGGGGTAGTTTTCCCAATTTCTCCTTTAGCTTGTATGTCATTGGTATACAAGAATGCAATTAATTTATTTGTATTGATTTTATATCCTGCTCGTTTTCTGAATTAATTTATGAGTTATTGAAGCTTTTTAGTAGTTTTGTGGATCTTCTAAATATAAGATCATATCATTGGCAAATAGGGATAATTTGATTTTTTTTTTCTTATTCATATCTCTTTATTTTTTCTTTTGTCTATTATCTCTGGCCACAGTTTCAAGGACTATGTTGAATAGGAGTAGTTAAAGAATGCATCCCTATCTTGTTACAATTTTTAGAGGGAATGCTTCCAATTTTTTCCCTTTAGAATGATGTAGGCCTTGGATTTAGCATCAATAGGTTTTATAGTGTTGAGGTATGTTTGTACTATACATAGTTTTGCTAGTGTTTTAAACATGATGGATGTTGTGTTTGTTCCATTGTTTTTTTCTGCATCTGCTGAGATAATCATGTGTACCTCATCTTTAAGGTTATTGATGTGGTGAATTACATATATTGATATCCATATGTTGCATTAACCTTGCTTCCTTGGGATGAACTCCACTTGATAATGGTGTACTACATTTTAAATATTTTTTTGTATATGATCTGCCAATATTGTATTAAGAATGTTTACATCTATGTTCATCATGATAATGGTCTGAGGTTTTCTTTTGTTGATGTGCTCATTCTGTTTTGGTATCAGGGTGATATTAGCATTATAGAATATGTTTGATAGGGTTCCCTGCTTTTCTATTTCATGGAATAAATTGAGGGGTATTGGTGTAAGTTTTCCTTTGAAAGTGTGGTGTAACTCAGTGAGAATTCTTCTGGTATGGGACTTTTTTTGTTGGTAGACTTCTAACAGTATCTTCAATTTCATTGCTTGAAATTGATGTTTTAATTTTATATTTCTCCTGATTCAATTTGGGTAGATCATATGTCTCTAGAAATCTGTTGATGTCTTCAAGACATTCTATCTTTTAGAGCATACATTTTTGAATTATTTTCTATTATCTTCTTCATTTCTGTTGTGTGCATTTTGATATCTCCTTTTTTACCATGAATTTTAGTAATTTGAATTTACTCTCACTTTCTCTTTGCTAACATGAATAATGGTTTATCAATTTTATTCATTCTTTCAAAGAATCAACTTTTGTTTCATGGATTTTTTAAAATTGTTTTCTTTTCGTTTTTAAAATTATAAATAAATCTTTTTAAAATTTATTTTACTTGTTCTAATTAGTTCTACATGACAGTAGAATGTATTTATACATTTTCATTGATCATACATAAATGGAATATAATTTCTCATTTTTTAATTGTTCAATTTCATTGACTTCAGCTCTGATATTAATTATATCCTGTCTTCTGCTTTTGGGCTTGATTTATTTATTTTTACTGGAGCTTTGAGATGTATTTTGGGGTTATTTATTTGTGGGCTTTCTATTCTTTTAATGAATGAGGTCAGTGTAATGAACGATCCTCTTAGCACTGTCTTCATAGGGTCCCAGAGATTTTGATATGTTTTGTCATTATTCTCTTTACCTCTAAGTATTTTTATTTCATCCCTGATTTCTTCTGCTATCCATTGGCCACTCAATAGCACATTGTTTAGTCTCAAATTGTTAAAGTTGCTCCTATTTTTATCATTGATTTCTAATACTCCATTATGATGTGATAGAATTCTAGGTATATTTTCTCTATTTTGTTGTATTTGCTAAGATTTGATTTGTGGACCGAGATATAGTCCATATTAGAACAGGATCTGTGTTCTCCTTAGAAGAAAGTGTATTAAGTCATTGATGGATAAAATAGTCTACATATGTCTGTTAAGTCTAAATTATCCATTGCACATTTTAGTTCTGTAGCCTATGTAGTTTTTGCTTAGAGGATGTATCCAGTGGTGATAGAGGTGTGTTAAATTCATCAGTATTATTGTGTTGTGTTCTATTTGAATCTTGAAATCAAAAAGGATTGGTATTATTAGTAGATGCTTCATTTTGGGGGCATAAATATTTAAGATTTCATGTTTTCTTGATGTATAATTATTTTAAGTAGTATGAAATGATCATCTTTGTCCCTTCTGATTAATTTGACTTGAAGTCCACTGTATGAGATATGAGGAAGAAACCTCATTTGATTATGAGATCCATGTTAATGATATTTTTTCTCATCTTTTTACCTTCAATCCATGGATGTCTTTGCTTATGAGATGAATCTCTTGGAGACCGCCTATTGTTGGATGTTACTTTTCAATCCAGTCTTCATGTCTATGTCTTTTGATTGATGAGTTTAGGAGTTTTACATTCAATGTTATTAGTGGTAAATTGTTTTCATTCCCTAATATTTTATTTCTGCTTTTTAATTTGAATTAGTTTCTCCTTTGATAGACTATTCTTCTAGTGTAATTCCTTTCTTTTCTGGATTTCACATTTATTTTTCATTTCTTCTTCATGAAATATCTTATTGAGTATGTTTTATGGTGTAGACTTTCTAGTTGTGAATTCTTTTACCTTTTGCCTATCATAAAAACTTTTATTTCTTTGTCAGTTCTGAAGCTTAATTTTGCTTTGCTTTGCTTTGCTTGGCTGGTGTCCATTTTCTTTCAGGGCATATTATATATTATTCCAAGCCCTCCTAGCTTTAAGGGACTGTGTTGAGATATTGTCTGTGAGGGATTGGTTTCCCTTTAAATATGACCTTTCATTTCCCTCAGGCAGCCTTTAAATATATACTTATTCTGTATGTTGGCCATTTTCATAATAATGAGTTCTGAGGTGGATCTGTTGTAATTTTTTATGTTCAGCTCCTGTATGCCTCATGTATTTGATTTTCCATTTCATTCTTTAGGTTTGGGAAATTTTCAGTCATTATTTTATTGAAAACATTGCATTCCTTTTGTTTGTTTCTCCAAACCTTCATCTATCCTGAAAAATCTTAAATTTGGTCTTTCCCAGTTATCCTATATTTCCTTGAATTTCTGTTCATGGTCTCTTAATATCTTTTCCCCACAGTTAACTTTATTTTCAAGAATATATATTTTGTCTTCATTGCCTGAAACTCAATCTTCCAAGTGATCTCTTTTGTTGGGGATGCAATCCTATTTGATTTCTAAATAGGTTTTTGATTTCTTTATTTTGAAGATTTCTTCATTTTTTCAGAATGTCTCTCTTTATTGAATTTATATTTAACTTCCTGTATGTTCTCTCTGATATCACTCCTTACATTGTTCTTTAATTCACATTTCAGTTTAACTAGGTACATTTTAATCTCCTTCTCTGACATTTCTTCCACTTTGGTGTTTATGGATTTCATTATTGGAGTATCTTGACTTGTTTGGCATGATTTTATCCTTTGTTTTTTCATGTGTTTGTGTGTGTACTGATCTTTTTGTGTGTATGGGTCTGAGGCAGTAGGGATTTTACCCTGTGAACTTATACTGTCCCTACATGTTTCCAGTACCTCACCATTTGTGGGGAGACAAATAACAACAATCAAGGCAAATGATATATAGCATTAAACAAAATAATTCCTGCTACTATGTCTACAATGATAAGTATCACAATAAACAGAAATATGATATGTTATTGCCCACAATAAAAACGGCAAGTTTACAAAAGGGTTTACAATATCAAATGGTGGAAAGGGGAGAACAGTTGTGACATAGAATGCAAGAATTTTGAGGGAGGGGGAAAGAAGATATAATTAAATAATGAAAGGAATAGTGAAAGAGAGGAAAATAGAGATGGGTAGTTAGCAGAAGAAGAGAGAGAAAATGAATCAAGGGAAACAGAGAAGTGAGAGAAAAAATGTATACATATATTAAAATATTAAGAAAATAAAAAATAAAATTGAAATATAGTAATCAAATGTCCTCATATTCAAGAACTGATCCACAAAAATAATTGGTTTCAAAATGATATAAATAAAAACATGTTATTATAAATTTGTATAAATATTTGTGAACCCTTATGGTCACAATAAAAGGTGCCTTGCTTTTCAGTTTTGGTCATGCCTCAGGTCATGCCTCCTGATAATGCTGGTTCCTTTAATTTCCTTATTCATCCACTTTGCTCATGGACAGACTACTCTGCCTTGTGCCTTGAGCTTTGGCAGTGGTTGTGACCTGAGCATTTCTTCATTATATTATTATATCCAACCACCTTAGTCCCCAATTTGCTTCAAAAACCCAGTATTAAATTCAAGTAAAGTTCCCCCCAACACAACTTTTTGGTGCTTGCCCACTCCCATGACCTGCATAGCCAAGTCCTATAGACTGATGAGGGACATTTGGGGATTAAGGAAGATACACAAACATTAACAAAAAGAAAGCTGGGTCTAGCTGAGAAACTGACCTCTAATGGAGAAACAGGGACCCAGAACTAGCACAGCAGGTTTATTATATAGGCTTAACTATCAAAAGGATATGTTTGGGAAAGTTTCTGCCAAGTCATCAAACTGGAAGGTCACAGTACTTTCAAGACATTGTGGTTATCTTGTTATGCTCAGAATTCCCTATCTCCAGCAACTCACATCTGACTTCAAGGTCAAGACAGATATAGTTCCAGGTCTTTGCGAAAAACTTCCTCAGGCAGGACATTACCATAGCTCTTTGGAAACCTTGTCCTGCACCTTGGCACAGACAGTTCCAGGGCAAGTGCAACCACAGCTCCAAGGCCATGGTCCAAGTCACGGCTCTCCATATCTATCCCTTTTATAATTTTTAAAGATAACCAATGTATGTCTGCTTTAAAGTGCTGGAATTGGGGTCAGATGAACTTGCTGCTTACTGCAAGATAATAACACAGAATTAAGAGCAAGAAATGAGTCCCAAGAGATTCCATCCAGTATATTTTAGCATGTTCCAAGGATTGAAACTATTCAGGTCACCTGACACATTTTCTGCAAAACTGGTAGGAAATAACAAAACTGGTAGAGAATCTAGCTTTCCTGAATAATTTGGAAGTAATGATGCAGTTGGAAAAGATCTAAACTAACAGTCTTATAGTTTCAAATATATTCCTAAGAGGTGCATTTTATCTTTTTTCAATCCCATTGGGAGATATTGTGTGGGACAGGTGTTACACACACAAACTGATAAGTGACAGGGCATTGCAATTGTTGTCTGACATTAGATATTATGTGATCACCCAAGTCCACAGGAGTAGCCTCTACAGCATTCAACTGAGCTTCAAGCTAAGTGGTTGTTCCCATGAAAAGGCTGATTGAGAGCATGGCCTCTATTTAGGAATATAAATCTTTAAGGACATTAGTTACATTGTCAGAGTTATCAGGAATGCAAATACAAAAGTTAGTTTTAATAATTTCACAGATACTACCAAAAGAATGTTGTTAAGATATTTAATGCCATCTGCTTTCATAAAATTCCTTTTTTATGGGTATATCTTCTGTGTTTGGTAGAGATTCCTTTATTTCTGACACTTAGGAATAGACAATCATACTAGCATACATGGATTAAATCTGCCTTTGTAGGAGGTTAAGAAAATTTCTATGCCTTGAATTGACCAAAAGGGAAAAAAAATCTTTTGATTCTGACAGATTTTTTTTGATAATTATTTGGCACTCCTGTCTAAGAATCTTTCTTTCATAACCTCTTGCTTTATTTACTGTTGGAGGGACTGACAGAAGTGCACATCATAAGCTACATGATAAGAACATTGCCTTATTCATATTTATTTTTTCTCATTTCTAGCATTTTAATCTTTTATTTTATTCATTTATTCTTATGTAGTCTTGAGGATTGAACACAATGTCTCACGCATACTACGTAAGTACTCTACCACTGAGCCATAAACACAGTCCATTTCTAGCATTTTTGAACCAGTGATTTTTCATGGATCAGTATTTTGAGAACTAAGATGTTCAATTAGTATATTTGTTTTATTTTACATTTTTTTTTATTTTTAAATTTTTGTATTCTTACTTTATATATGTATCTTTTCTCCCTCTTTTCTGTTTCCATTGATTCACTTTCTCTCTTTACTTAGCTAATGGTTCATCTCTATTTTTCTCTCTTTCACTCTTCTTCTTATTATTTTCTTCTATCTTCATTCCTCCTCAATCAAAATTCTCACATTCTATATCACTTCTGTTCTGTCCCTTTCCACCATTATATTGTAACTCTTTTGAAAACTTGCTGTATTTATTGTGGACAATAACAGAAAATATCATTTATATTTATTGTGATAATTATGATTGTACACATACTAGCAGGATATATTTGGTTTTTTACTGTGTATGGTTTGCAGTTGTTATTATTTGTTTTCCTACAAATCATGAGGCACTGGAAATCTTCAGGGATACTCTAAGTCCACAGGGTTGAAATGCTACTGCCTCAGACACAGACTGTAAGATGGGTAGGTACAAAAACAGCATAAAACTGCAAAGAAACAAATAACCCCAAACAAACTAAGATGCTCCAATAACAGAATCCATGGACAGAACATTGCAAGAAATGTCAGAGGAGTTTAGAATGTGCATGGTTAAACTGATGTGAGAGGTAAACGATAATGTAAGGAGTAAAGTTAGAGAGATAATAAAGGAAATGAAAGATCACTTCAATAAAGAGAGATTCTGAACAAACATGTAGAAATTCTTAAAAATGAAGGGATCAAAACACAAATTAAAAATTCAATGGAAAGAATCACGAGCAGACTACATCACTTGGAAGGTTAAGTTTCAGACTGGGGAGACAAAATATATAATCTAGAAAATATGGTTGACTTTGGAGGAAAGATGTTAAGAGACATGAAAAGTACTGCGAATAAACTTTTATGTTTTATGGGATAACATAAAGAGACTAAATTTAAGACTTTTCAGGATAAATGAAGGTATGAAATATAAACCAAAGGAATACATCATCTTTACAATGAAATAATATGAGAAAATATTCCAAAAATAAATAATGAAAAGGAAAATAAAATACAGGATACTTACAGGACCAAAAATATACAAAATTTCAACAGATCCACACTGAGACACAATATTATGAAAATGTCTAACATACACAATAAAAATAGAAATTTAAAGACTGACAGAGGAAAATAACTGGTCACATATAGAGGGAAACCAATCGGAAATCAGTTGATTTTTCAACCCAGATGCTGAAAGTTAGGGGATACTAGAATAACATACCAACCTCTGAAAAATATAAATGCCAGTCAAGAATTATATACCCAGCAAAATTAAGCTTCAGAACTTACAAAGAAATAAAAGATTTCCATGATAACAAAAGGTAAAAGAATTTATAACTATAAAGCCTGTCCTACGAATCATAATCAGTATGATATTTCATGAAGAAGAAATGAAAAATAAAAGTGAAAAACAAATGGAGATACTACACCAGAGGAATAGTCAATCAATGTGGAAACAAATGAAAATTAAATACTGGAAAAAGGTCAAAATGAGAGGAAATAAAAATTATTTCTCAATAATATTATTGATTTAAAATGTTCTAAACTAATCAATCAAAAGACAGACTGGCAGATTGGATTGAAAAACAAACCCAATAATATGCTGTCTCCAAGGGAATCACTTTATAGGCAAAGACATCCACAGGATGAGGGTAAAAGAATGGGAAAAAAACATATAATATACAAGGATCTCATAAACAAGAGAGGTTCCTATCCTCTCATATCTCATAATGTGGACACTAGTAAAAATTAATCTGAAGGGACAAAGAAGCTCATTTCATACTGCTTAAGGGAATTATACATCAACATGATAAAACAATCATAAATATATGTTCACCAAATAATGGAACATCTATGCACATCAAACAAACACTTCTCAATTTCAAGAATCAAATAGACCACAATAAAATATTACTGTGTGACTTCAACACACCTCTTTGATCACCAAGCAAATAATAAATAAATAAGCTATAGAGCCAGGCACTGTGGTACATGCCTGTAATCCCACTGGCTTGACAGGCTGAGGGAGGAGGATAGCTAGTTCAAAGTCAGCCTCAGGAAATCAAGCAATAAGGACCTCAGTGAGACTCTGTCTATAAATAAAATACAAAATAGAGCTGGGGATGTAGCTCAGTTTGTTCAATATCACTGAGTTCATTCTCAGCACCAAAAAAAAAGTATATAACTAAAAGATTACAATTAAAATTTTAGACTTCATGGACTTACATAGAACATTTTATCCAAAAATGATTCAATACATTTTCTTCTCAACAGCACATGGAATATTCTCTAAGACAGATTATATCTCAGTTCAAAAGCAAGTCTTAGTAGGTAAAATAAAAAATATCTTGCATTCTACCATCTCATAATGGAATTAAATTAGATATCAATGATAAAATAAAAAACTTGAAAGCTACTTTAACACCTGGAGACTAAACAATATACTATTGGATGACCATGGATAGTAGAAGAAATAAGGGATGAAATTAAAAATAATTAGGGACAAATGAGAATAATGACAAAACATATCAAAATCTCTGGGATACTCTGAAGGCAGAGCTAAGAGGAATGTTCATTGCATTGAGCACATTCATCAAAAGAATAGAAAGTCAGCAAATAAAGAACCTAATATTACCTCTCAAAGGCCTATAAGAACAACAAATCAGCACCAAAAGCAGGAGAAGTCAGGACATAATATCAGATGTGAAATCAATGAAATTGTAATAAAAATTGCAAAAAATCAATGAGGCAAAAGATTGTTCCTTGAATAAAACAAATAAATTTGATAAATCCTGAACGAAGTTAACAATGAAAAAGACAGGGAGAGGAAGAGGGAGAGAGAGAGAGAGAGAGAGAGAGAGAGAGAGAGAGAGAGAGAGAGAGAGAGTGTTCACGTTTGCAGGAAGAGAAAATCTCACAAGAAGGAAAAAAACTTGAATGTAGGAAAATCTCTTTCCATTTCCCCAAGAACTCTCAGAAATTAAAAGGATCCCAAAAATGTTGGTATCTAGAGTGCCATTTGGTTTGAGGTCCATGGTGAGGCAGAGGGAGTCTTAAATTAACTAAGAGGCAATTCAGAGGGTATGGGTGGGGGTTGAGGGTGAGCTGCCCATTGCAAGAGAGGAATTGGTGAATATAGAGGTGAAGAATCCTTTGGCCCCCAGGGAATCACCCAACTGAAGGACGAGTTATCCAGGGAGTCATCACTAGCACTAGATAAGTGTCGAGTTTAAGCCTATAGAGGTACCTGGATGCCTGCTACTGAGGCTTTCATAGGGACAAAAATGTCATAGGAAAACCCAGGACTGGAATAGGTCTTGCAAGGGGCGGTGCTCTTAGGAAAGTATCCCCTGTCAGCCTGGAGCTCTCCCCAAGAACTCAGTATATGGATTCAGTCTTCATTGCAAGAACCATGGCTGGGAGTTGCCCTGACCCACAGAAAGTGTTGGGGGTGCTAGACACTCAACAGTCACTTCCCAGGTAACCAAAAGCCAGGGAAGAAGCCACTCACCAAATGACACTGGTGTCTGGATGTGGAGGAGAGCATCCAGGTGAATGGAAGGTGAGAGACAAATTTTGGGAAAAACAAGCAGAAATCCTCAAAATGAAGGAAACAATAAACCAAATTAATAACCAAATAGAAAGCATCATCAACATACTGGACCACTTGGAATAGAACCTCAGACAATGAAGAGAAATATATAATCTTGAAAATCGGGTTGACCACAGAAGAGGTTAAGAAACCATGAACAGAACTTCTAAGAATTATGAGAAAACACAAAAAGACCAAATCTAAGATTTATCAAGATAGATATAGGAGCAGAGTTTCAAACCAGGGAATGCAAAATATTTTCAATGACATAATAATCAGAAAATTTTCCAAATCTAAAAATGCAATGAAACATCATATATGAGAGGCTTATAGGACCCCAAACATGCAAAATTACAACAGTCCCACATCAAGGCACATTATAATGAAAAATGCCTAGCATACAGAATAAGTACATGATTTTAAAGACTGTAAGAGAAAAATATCAGATTATGTATATAGGGAAACCAATTTGGATCATAGCTGATGTCTCAACCCAGACCCTCAAAGCTATGAGGTCCTGGAACAACATATACTAAGCTCTCAAAGAAATGATGCCAAGCAAGAATCCTATATCCAGCAAAATTAAACTTCAGATTTGAGAGTTGAATGAAAACCTTCCACGATAAACAAAAGTTAAAAGAAGTCACAACTAGAAAGCATGCACTACAGAATATTTTCAACAAAATATTCCATAAGATGAAATGGGAAAAAAAGTGAAAATCAGCAAAGTGAAGAACCACAATAAAGGAATAGTCAATCAAAGGGAAAACTAATTCAAATTAAAAACTAAATATAAGCCAGATTGTCTAGTAATACAACCCATATCTCTGTAAAACCTTGAATGCTACTGGCCTAAACTCATCAGTCAAAAGACATAGATGGGCAGATTGGATTTAAAAACAAGACCCAACAATATGGTGTCTCCAAGAGACTCACCTCATGGGAAAAAATCATCCATAAACTGAAGGTGAAAGGATGCCACTCACATGGATGGCACAAGCAAGCAGCAGTTCCTATCCTCACACAGATAAAGTGGATTTCAAGCCAGTCTTAAGCAGACGGGACAAAGAAGGATATTTCAGATTGCTTAGGGGAATTCCACATAAACAGGACATAACAATCATAAATATTTCTGTTCATTCTCTTTAGTTATACATGACAACAGAATGCATTTTGATTCACTGTACACAAATGGAGTACAACCTTTCATTTCTCTCATACATGATGTATAGACACACCATTTCTGTAATCATCCATGTACCTAGGGGAATGATGTTTGTCTCATTCCACCATCTTTCCTTCCCCCCACGCCTCCCCTCTCCTTATTTCCCTCTACACAATCCAATGTTCCCCCATTCTTTTCTTACACTCTCCTCCTCCCCATTATGTATCAGCATCCACTTATCAGATTAAAATTTTGGCCTTTTTGATTTGGGGATTGGCTTATTTCACTTAGCATGATATTCTACAACTCCATTCATTTGCCATAATTTTATTCTTATTTAAGACTGAGAGATATTCCATCATGTATAATGCCACTGTTTCTTTATCCATTCATCTATTAAAGGGTATCTAGTTTGAATCTACAATCTAGCTACTGTGAATTGAGCTGCTATGAACATTAATGTAGCTGTGTCACTGCAGTATGCTGATTTTAAGTCCCTTTGTGATAGGCCAAGGAGTGGAATAGCTGGGTCAAATTGTGGTTCCATTTGAAGTTCTCTGAGGAATCTCCATACTGCTTTCCAGAGTGGTTGCACCAATTTGCAATCCCACCAGCAATGTATGAGTGTACATTTCCCCCACATCCTTGCCAAAACATGTTGTTGCTTTTATTCTTGATAATAGTCATTTTAATAGGAGTGAGATGAAATCTTAGGATAGTTTTGATTTGCATTTCACTAATTACTTGAGATGTTGAACATTTTTTCATATATTTGTTGATCACTAATATATCTTCTGCGAAGTGTCTGCCCAGTTCCTTACCTCTTTTATTGGTTGGATTATTTCTATTTTGAGTATTAAATTGTTTGAGTTCTTTTTAAATTCTTGGGATTAGTGCTCTATCTGAAGTTCCTGTGGTAATTTTTTGTCTCCCACTCTGTAGGCTCTCTCATCACATTATTTATTGTTTCCTTTGCTGAGAAAAAGATTTTTAGTTTGAATACATCCCATTTATTTATTCTTGTTTTTATTTCTTGGGCTTTGGGAGTCTTGAAAATGAAGACTGGTCCTAAGCTGACCTGATGAAGATTTGGGTCTACTTTTTCATCCATTTGGTGCAGGGTCTCTGGTCTAATTCCTAGGTCCTTGATCCATTATGAGTTGAGTTTCATGCAGGGTGAGACATAGGGGATTAATTTCATTTTGCTGCATATGGATTTCCGGTTTCTCAGTACCATTACTTGAAGAGGCTACTTTTTTCCATTGAATGTTATTGGTACATTTGTCTAGTATGAGATAACTGTATTTATGTTGATTTGTCTCTGTGTCTTCTGTCATGCACCATTGGTTTATCTGTCCACTTTGGTGCCAACACCATGAGGTTTGTGTTACTATTACTCTGTAGTATAGATTAAGATCTGGTATTGTGATACCGCTGGCTTCACTCTTCCTGCTAAGAATTTCTTTGGTTATTCTGGTCTTTTAGTTTTCCAGATGAATTTTATCATTGATTTCTCTGTTTCCATGAGGTATGTCATTGGGATTTTATTTGGAAATGCATTGAATCAGTATAGTGCTTTTGGTAGTATGGCCATTTGGGAATATTAATTCTGCCTATCCAAGAACATGGGCGCACTTTCCATCTTCTAAGGTTTTCATTAATTTCTTTTTTTAGTGTTCTTCAGTTTTCATTGTAGAGGTATTTTACCTCTTTTGTTAGATTGATTCCCACATATTTTTTAAGGTTATTGTGAATGGGGTAGTTTTCCTAATTTCTCTTTCAAATAATTCCTCACTGAACAGAAATGCTTTAGATTTATGGGTTTTGATTTTATATCCTGCCACTTTGTTGAATTCATTTACTAGTTCTAGAAGTTTTCGGTGGAATATTTTGGATTCTCTAATGATATAATCATATCATCAGCAAATAGTGATTGTTTGAGTTCTTCTTTTCCTATTCACATCCCTTTAATTCCTTTGGTACTTCTAATTGTTCACACTAGTGTTTTAAGGACAATGTTAAGTAGAAGTGGTAAAAGAGGGCATCCCTGTCTTGTTCCAAATTTTAGAGGGAATGTTTTCAATGTTTCTCCATTTAGAATGCTGTTGACCTTTGACTTAGCATAGATAGATGTCACAATGTTAAGTTATGTTCCTACTATCCCTATTTTTTCTAGAGTTTTGAACATGAAAGTGCTGTATTTTATGAAATGCTTTTTCTGCATCTACTACAAATGATTATATGATTCTTAACTTTAAGTCTATTGATGTGATGATTTACATGTATTGATTTCCAGATGTTGAACCAACTGTGCATTCCTGAGATGAATCCCACTTGATCATAGTGCACTCTCTTTTTAATGTGTTTTTGTATATGATTCTCCAGAATTTTATTAAGAACTTTTACATCTGTGTTCATCAGGGATATTGGTCTGAAGTTATCTTTTCTTCATATGTTTTTGTCTGGTTTTTGTATCAGGGTGATTCTAACGTCATAGGATGAGTTTAAAAGGGTTCACTCCCTTTCTATTTCATGGAAAACTTTTAGGAGTATTTGTATTAGTTCTTCTTTGAAGATCTAGTAGAACTCAACTGAGAATTCATGTGGTCCTGGGATTTTCTTTAGTGGTAGACTTTTGATGACATTCTCTATTTCATTGCTTGAAATCTATCTGTTTAACTTGTGTATGTCCTCCTGATTCAGTTTTGGAGAAACATATGTCTCTAGAAATTTGTCAATGTCTTTTTGAGATTTTCTATTTTGTTGGAGTACAGATTTTCAAAATAGCTTCTAATTATGTTTTGTATTTCAATAGTGTGCACTGTGGTATTTTCTTTTTGTTGTTAACTTTAGTAATTTGAGTTTTCTCTCTCATTTTTTGTTTGTTAGTGTGGCTAAGTGTTTCTCAATTTTGCTTATTTTTTCAAATATCCAACTATTTGTTTTGTCAATTTTTTTATTAGTTTGTTTTCATTCAATTTAATTGATTTCACCACTGATTTTAATTTTTCCTGTTTTCTCCTACTTTTGAAGTTAATCTGTTCTTCTTTTTCTATGGTTTTGATATTTAATGTTGTCATTTATTTGTTCACTTTTTATTCTTTTTTTCAATGAGCTCAATGCAATGAACCTTTCTCTTAGTACAGCTTTCACAGTGTCCCAGAAATTTTCATATGTTGTTTGGTATTTTCACTAACCTCTAAGAATTTTAAATATCCTCCCTGATGTCTTCTTCTGTTCATGCATAATTCAATAGTATATTATTTAGTCTCCAGATGTTGAAGTAGTTTTTTTCTTATTTTATAATTGATTTCTAATTCCATTCCATTTGATCTGATATAATGCATGGCAATATCTATATATTTTTTTGTATTTGTGAGGAGTACTTTGTGGCATAACATATGTTCATTTCTAGAGAAGGATTCGTGTGCTACTGAGAAAAAAATGTATTCACTGTGATGGATGGATATTATATATATATGTATTTAAGTGTAAATTATTGATTGTATCATTGAGTTGTGTGGCTTCTTTGTTCCATTTTGATTTGACAGGTCTTCCAGTGGTGATACAGGTGGGTTGAAGTCACCCCATATCATTGTGTTGTGGTGGTCTCTTTGATTCCTGAAATCGGGAAGGGTTTGTTTGAGGGACATAGAGGCTTCATTATTTGGGGCATAAATATTAATGATTGTTATGTCTTTTTGATTTATGATTCCCATAAGCAGTATGAAATGCCCTTCATTTTTCCTTCTGACTAACTTTGGCTTGAAGCCCACTTTATCTGATATAAGGATGAAAATCCCTGCTTTTTAATGAGTAAATGTGCATGATATATTTTTCCCATCCTTTCACCTTCTTTCTGTTGACGTGTTTTCCTATGAGATGAGCTCTCAAAGACAGCATATTGTTGGGTGTTTTTTTAAAAAAATCAATCTGCCAGTCTATGTCTTCTAATTAATGAGTAGTTCATTATCATTCATGAGTATTATTGTGATGTGATTTGTATCCCTTGTTATTTTGTCTTATTTTTGCTTTTCAAAAATGTCTTTTGCTTGTCTTTTCCTTTAGTGTAATTCCTCCCTTTGATGACTTTCTTTGTTGCTGTTGTCTTTCATTTACTCCTCATGGAATATTTTGATGAGAATATTCTTTAGTACAGGTTTTGTATTTGTAAATTATTTTAACTTTTGTTTATCATGGAAGGTTTATTACTTCATAATCAAATCTAAAGATTAGTTTTGCTGGATATAAGATTCTTGGTTGGCATCCATTTTCTTTCAGAGCTTGGTATATATTTTCCAGGGTCTCTAACCTTTAGGGCATTGGATGAAAAATTTGCTCCTTCTATATTGATTTCCCCTTATATGCAATCTGAACTTTTCTCTCATGGCCTTTAAAATTCTATCTTTATTTTTTGTGTTGGGAATTTTTATTATAATATGCCTTAGTGTGGATCTGTTGTAATTATGTACATTTGGTGTCTTATAAACCTCTTGTGTTTGATTTTCCATTTCCTTCTACAGGTTTTGGAAATTTTCTGTTATTATTTCATTGAATAGATTGTTCCTTTGGTTTGTATCTCTGTGCTTCCTCAATTCCAATAATACTTAAATCTGTTTTTTCATGTTATCCCATAATTCTTGGAGGTTCTATTCATTATTTCTTACCATTTCTCTGCGTGGTCAATTTTAATTTCAAGATTAAATCTCTTGTGTTGATTTTTTGAGGTTCTGTCTTTCAAGTGATCTATTATGTTGATGATGCTTTATTGAGTCTTTAATTTCATTTATTGTGTCCTCCATTTCAAAGATTACTGCTTGGTTTTATTTTTTCAGAATCTCTATCTCTTTATTGAAATTATTTTTGCTTCCTGCATTTCCTGTTTTAAGTCTTTATCGAAGTGGTCTTTTGTTACCTATATTTGCTCTCTTATATCATCCTTTATAGATCATTTTAATTATGTAAATTCTGAACTCCTTTTCTGATGTTTCCTCTACTCGCTGTCAGTGTATTCTTGGTTTGTATGGGGCACATTATGCCTTGTTTTTTCATGTTGTTCACGTATTTTACCCTCTAGCAATGTGGATCTGAGTTATTACAGTTCTCACCCTATAGATTTAGTGTATCCCTGCAGGTTTTCAATACCTCCCATTCAGGGGGAGATTAATATTAACAGCACCCAATGCAAACAATTTGCAAATATGTAGCCTTAAACAAATATGTTGCCCCTATTAAGATGTTAATAGTATTGTGGTAGGGATGATGTGATCATTTTTTATCCACAGCATAAACAATTGTTTTACAATAAGTTCTATAATTTGTAATTGTGGACAAAGAGAGGGTGGGCGAGCTGTGTATGGTATAATATTAATGAGGTAAGAAATGACAATATAAACTGAGGAGTGGGATAACTAGATCAAAAGGTGGGTCCATTCCAAGTTTTCTGAGGATTCTCCATACTGCTTTCCAGAGTGGCTGCACCAATTTGCAACTCCAACAACAATGTAAAAGTGTGCCTTTTACCCCAAATCCATGCCAACATCTATTATTGTTTGTGTTCTTGATAATAGCCATTCTGATTGGAATAAAATAAAATCTTAGGGTTGTTTTAATTTGCATATCTCTAATTACTAGAGATATGAAACACGAATGGTATGAATCTACATTGTGTACAATCATAGAAATGAAATGATGTACCCCACTTATGTAAAATGAATCAAAATGCAGTCTGTAAAAAATTAAAAGATTAAAAAAAAGAAGTGACAATACAGATGTACTAGATCACAGTAAGTGTGAAAGAAGCTCTTTTTAACCAGGAGAAAAGGGAGAAATAGACTCTGAGGAAACAGATAAATAAGAGGAAAACAGAGAGAGCAAGTAAAATAAATCTACAACAAAACTGTAATATACTACTCAAAACTCCCAGTCTTTAATAGCTTGATACATGAAAGATACTTGGTTTCAAAGTTGATGGGTATGTGAGAGGGGGAAATGAAAAAAATTTAAAAAAGGGGAAAAAGAAGATTCTTCTTTTTTATTTTAAATTATGGTTTATATTCCTACACTGTACTCCAAACAATATTTACCAGTTTCTATTTATATCAACATTTTATAATACTTTCAGCAATATTAAAATGATCTATAATGCCAGTTCAATTGGGGAGAAATACATAATTAGTTTTTTTTTTTTAACTTTAAATTTCTTTTTGTTATTGTAAACAAATGGGATACATGTTGTTTCTCTGTACATGGAGTAAAGGCATACCATTTGTGTAATCATAAATTTACATAGGGTAATGTTGTTTGATTCATTCTGTTAGTTTCTTCCCTTCCCCCTCACCCCACCAACCCTCTTTTTCTTCTATACAATCCTTCCTTCCTCCATTCTTGCCACCCTCCTTAACCCTAACCCTAAACCTAACCCTAACCCTAACGTTAACCCCTCCCACCCTCCATTATGTGTCATCATCCACTTATCAGCAAGATCATTCGTCCTTTGGTTTCTTGAGATTGGCTTAACTCACTTAGCATGATATTCTCCAATTTCATCCATTTGCCTGCAAATGCCGTAATTTTATCATTCTTTATGGCGGAATAATATTCCATTGTATATATATGCCACAGTTCTTTATCCATTCATCAATTGAAGGACATCTAGGTAGGTTTCACAATCTGGCTATTGTGAATTGAGCAGCTATGAACATTGATGTGGCTGTATCTCTGTAGTATGCTGATTTTAAGTCCTTTGGGTATAGGCCAAGGAGTGGGACAGCTGGGTCAAATGGTGGGTCCATTCCAGGCTTTCTGAGGAATCTCCATATTGCTTTCCAGAGTGGCTGCACTAATTTGCAGCCCCACCAGCAATGTATGAGATCATTCATCCTTTGGTTTTTTGAGATTGACTTATCTCACTCAGCATGATATTCTCCAAATTCATCCATTTTCCAGCAAATGCCATAATTTTATCATTCTTTATGACTGAATAATATTCCATTGTATATATATACCACAGTTTCTTTATCCATTCAACAACTGAAGGGCATCTAGGTTGGTTCCACAATCTGGATATTGTGAATTGAGCAGCTATGAACTTTGATTTGGCTGTATCTCTGTAGTATGCTGATTTTAAGTCCTTTGGGTATAGGCCAAGGAGTGGGATAGCTGGGTCAAATGGTGGTTCCATTACAAGTTTTCTAAGGAATCTCCACACTGCTTTTCAGAGTGGCTGCACTAATTTGCAGCCCCACCAGCAATGTATGAGTATACCTTTTTCCCCACATCCTCGCCAACACCTGTTGTTGCTTGTATTCTTGATAGTCACCATTCTAATTGGGGTGAGATGGAATCTTAGTGTGGTTTTGATTTGCATTTCTCTTATTACTACAGATGGTGAACATTTTTTCATATGTTTGTTGATTGCTTGTAGATCTTCTTCTGTGAAGTGTCTGTTCATATCCTTAGCCCATTTGTTGATTGGGTTATTTGTATTCTTGGTGTAGAATTTTTTGAGTTCTTTATATATTCTGGAAATTAGTGCTTTATCTGAAGTGTGAGTGGCAAAGATTTTCTCCCACTCTGTAGGCTCTCTCTTCACATTACTGATATTTCCTTTCCTGAGAGAAAACTATTTAGTTTGAATCTATCCCAGTTGTTGATTCTTGCTTTTATTTCTTGTGCTATGGGAGTCCTGTTAAGGAAGTCTGATCCTAAGCCGACATGTTGAAGATTTGAACCTACTTTTTCTTCTATAAGATGCAGGGTTTCTGGTCTGATTCCAAGGTCCTTGATCCATTTTGAGTTGATTTTTGTGGAGGGTGAGAGATAGGGGTTTAGTTTCATTCTGCTGCATATGGGTTTCCAGTTTTCCCAGCACTTTTTGTTGAAGAGTCTTTCTTTTCTCCATTGCATATTTTTGGCACCTTGGTCTAGTATGAGAAAATTGTATTTATTTGGGTTTGTGTCCGTGTCCTCTATTCTGTACCATTGATCTACCTGTCTATTTTGTTACCAATACCATGTCATTTTTGTTACTATTGCTTTGTAGTAGAGTTGAAGATCTGATGTAGCAATACCCCCTGCTTTGCTCTTTCTGCTAAGGATTGCTTTAGTTATTCTGGGTTTCTTTTTCTTCCAGATGAATTTCATAATTGCTTGCTCTATTTCTGTAAGGTACATAATTGGAATTTTAATGGAATTGCATTGAATCTGTATAGTACTTTTGGTAGTTTGGCCATTTTGACAATATTAATTCTGTCTATCCAAGACCATGGGAGATCTTTCCATCTTCTAAGATTTTCATTAATTTCTTTCTTTAGTGTCCTGTAGTTCTAATTGTAGAGACCTTTCATCTCTTTTGTGAGATTGCTTCCCAAGTATTTTATTTTTTTTGAGGCTTTTGTGAATGGGATAGTTTTCCTAACTTCTTTTTCTGAAGATTCATCACTTGTGTATAAAAATACATTGGATTTATGAGCGTTGATCTTGTAACCTGCTACTTTACTGAATTCACTCATGAGTTCTAAAAGTTTTATGGTGGAATTTCTGGGTTCCTCTAAATATATAATCATGTCATCAGTGAACAGGGATAGTTTGAGTTATTCTTTTCCTATTCATATCCCTTTAATTTCCTTGGTCTGTATAATCACTCTGGCTAGAGTTTCAAGGATGATGTTGAATAGAAGTGATGAAAGAGGGCATTCCTGCCTTGTTCCAGATTTTAGGGGGAATGCTTTCAGTTTTTCACCATTTAGAATGATATTGGCCATGGGCTTAACATAGATGGCCTTTACAATGTTAAGGAATGTTCCCACTATCCCTATTTTTTGTAGTGTTTTGAGCATAAAGGATTCTGTATTTTATCGAATGCTTTTTCTGCATCTATCAAAATAATCATGTGATTCTTAACTTAAGTCTGTTGATATGGTGAATGACATTTACTGATTTCCAGATGTTGAACCAACCTTGCATCCCTGGGATAAAACCCACTTGATCGTGGTGCACTATCTTTTTAATATATTTTTGAATGTGATTTGCTAAAATTTTGTTGAGAATTTTTGCATCGATGTTCACTAAAGATATTGGTCTGCAATTTTCTTGCCTCGATGTGTCTCTGTCTGGTTTAGGTATCAGGGTAATATTGGCTTCATAGAATGAGTTTGGGAGGGTTCCCTGCTCTTCTATTTCATGAAATGCTTTGAGAAGTATTGAAATGAGCTCTTCTTTAAAGGTTTTGTAGAACTCGGTTGAAACCATCTGGACCTGGACTTTTCTTTGTTGGTAGGCTTTTGATGACCTTTTCTATTTCATTGCTTGAAATTGATTTATTTCAGTTGTGTATGTCCTCCTGGTTCAGTTTAGGTAATTCAAATGTCTCTAGAAACTTGTTGATGTCTTCAAGGTTTTCTGTTTTGTTGGAATATAGATTTTTAATATAGCTTCTAATTATGTTTTCTATTTCACTCGTGTCTGTTGTGATATTTCCTTGTTCATTCCAGATTTTAGTAATTTGAGTTTTCTCCCTGTTTCTCTTTGTTAGTGTGGCTAAGGGTTTATCAATTTTGTTTATTTTTTCAAAGAACCAACTTTTTATTTTGTTAGTTTTTCCGATTGTTTCTTTTGTTTCAATTTCGTTGATTTTGGCTCTGAACTATTTCCTGTCTTCTACTACTTTTCATGTTGGTCTGCTCTTCTTTTTCTAGGTCTTTGAGCTGTAGTGTTAAGTCATTTATTTGTTGATTTTTACTTCTTTTGTTGAATGCGCCCCATGAAATAAATCTTCCTTTAAGTACTGCTTTCATAGTGTCCCAGAGGTTTTGATATGATGTGTCTTTTTTCTAGTTTACTTCTAAGAATTTTTTATTTCCCTCCTGATGTCTTCTGTTATCCTTTTATCATATAATAGCATATTATTTAATCTCCAGGTATTGGAGAAGTTTCTGTGTTTTATTCTGTCATTTATTTCTAATTTCAATCCATTATTTTCTGATAGAATAAAAGGTAGTATCTGTATCTTCTGGTTTTTGCTAACAGTAGCTTTGTGGAATAAAATATGGTCTATTTTAGAGAAGGATCCATGTGCTGCTGAAAAGAAAGTGTATTCGTTCTTTGTTGGATGATATATTCTATATATGTCTGTTAAGTTTAAATTGTTGATTGTGTTATTGAGATCTATGGTTTCTTTATTCAATTTTTGTTTGGAAGATCTATCCAGTGGTGAGAGAGGTGTGTTAAAATCGCCTAGTATTATTGTGCTGTGGTCTATTTGATTTCTGGAATTGAGAAGGATTTGTTTGACATGCATGGATGAACCAATGTTCGGGGCATAGATATTTATGATTGTTATGTCTTGCTGATTTATGCTTCCCTTAAGCAGTATGTAATGTCCTTCTTTATCCCTTCTGACTAGTTTTGGCTTGAAGTCCACATAATCTGAAATCAGGATGGATACTCCAGCTTTTTTTGCTGTGCCCATGTGCATGGTATTTTTTTTCCCATCCTTTCACTTTTAATCTGTGGGTATCTCTTGCTATTAAATGAGTCTCTTACAGGCAGCATATTGTTGGATTTTTCTTTTTAATCCAATATGCCAGTCTATGTCTTTTGATTAATGAGTTCAGGCCATTAACATTCAGGTTTATTATTGTGATATGATTTGTATTCCCAGTCATTTGACTCATTTTTGTTTTTTGACATGATTTGATTTCTCCTTTATTTGGCTATTCCTTTAGGCTAGTTCCTCCCATTGCTGATTTGCATCATTGTTTTTCATCTCTTCGTAATGAAATATTTTGCTGAGACAATAAAACAATTTTTTTTCAGTTTGAATTCAATATCTTCTTGCCTCTATTCTCTTTTGATAGGCAAGGCTGTCTGGAGTTTGCTGGTAACTACACCCTCAGCAGGATGACATTCACTAAGGTCAGAATATTGAATATGGAGGCACGACTTCTGGATTCAGGGTATAGCAATTGCCCTTCCCTCTGGATTACTGAACCCCACCCAGGACTCACTTTTGGTGTTGACTCATGTGACACAGCAGCCTGGTCACACTTCTCTCACTTGTAGATCCCAGAATTCCTGGTCCATTATGTAGCCTCTAAATTGTGTGCCTCCTAACCCTGCCTGTTGACTTCCCAATCAGGAACCTCTCTACCCAGAGGTCTTGAGGACTGGGGACCATGACCTGTGTGCCTGTCTTGGAAAACTGTTCTGAATTGGGCAAATCAGGAACAGGTGTTGAAAACTGTGGGCCAGCCACATAGGTTCAGGCACTGGGGCAGATTGGTGGCTAGGAGATGGCTGGGAGATTGGGGATTAAGGAGCCAGAAGGCCCTGCTGATTGCCAAGTTCCTGGGATCTGATGATCAGTACACTTGTGACCCAGAAAGTGCTGCCTGAGTTGTTTCTGAGATCCCATTTGTTGCTGGGATGATTGACTGGATGAGCCAGGATCAAAATGGGTGTGCCCTCACACCCCTTTCTCACCTTCCAACTCCTTGCAAGTGTCTCTCCTTCCTCTGCAAAAAGATGGGGGCTATTAGCACACCTAGCAGGGACACCTCAGAGGTATTCAAGTCTACAGGGCCCTTGATGATGATCTTTCAGGTCCTGGCTCTGATTCATGCATGTATGTGGCCATGCCTTAAGTTGGTGGCATCATCAGTAGATAACATGTAGGTACCTTGATAATGAGCTTCTAGTCTCTGGCAAGTGTCCCAGAATGGAAACTGCCCCAAGTAAAGATGGTGGCAGTGGTAGTAGGTGTAATCCAAATGGCAGCAGAGGCATCTCAACTCATTGGTAAGTGGGAGCTGCGTCCCTGTAGATCCATGTGGGATGGGCGTGGCACCACAGATGAATCATAAATATTTATGCCACAGAAAATGGAGCATCTACACATATCAAACAAATCCTTCTCAATTTCAGGAATGAAATGAACCATGACACAATAAAAATGGGTGACTAACACACCTCTCTCACTACTCAATAGATCCTCCAAAGAAAAACTAACAAAGAAACTAGAACTAAATAAGACAATCAATAATTTAGGCTTAACATATCTATACAGAATATTTCACCCACCAATGAGTGAATATATTTTCTTTTCAGCAGCACATGAATCCTTCTCTGAAATAGAACATATCTTATGTCACAAAGCAACTCTTGGGAAATAAAAAAAATAGAGATAATACCATGCATTCTATCAGATTATAATGGAATGAAATTAGAAATCAATGATAGAATGAAAAGTAGAAGCTACTCTAATGCCTACAGACTACATAATATGCTATTGATTGGCCAATGGATAGCAGAGGAATCAGTGTTGAAATAAAACAATAATTAGAGGTGACTGAGAATAGTGAGATGACATATCAAAATATCTGGAACTCTGTGAAATCAGTGCTAAAGGAGAGTTCATTTCATTGAGCACATCCCTTAAAAGAATAGAAAGTCACCAAATAAATGACCTCACATTACATCTTAAAGCCCTAGAAAAAGAACAATCAGAACCAAAAGCAGAAGACAGCAAATCATTAAAATCAGTGTTGGAATCAATAAAATTGAAACAAAAGAAACAACTAAAAAAATTGAGAAAACAAAATGTTGGTTCTCTGAAAAAGGAAATAAAATTCATAAATTCTTAACCACACTAATGAGCAAAGAGACTCAAATTACTAAAATTCATCATGAAAAAATAAATATCACAATGCACACTAATAAAATACAGAATATAATCAGAAACTATTTTGAAAATTTTTACTTCTATAAAATAGAAAATCTTGAATACATTGACAGATTTCTAGAGACACATGACCTACCCAAACTGAATCAGGAGAACATATACAATTTAAAAATATCAATATCAAGCAATGAAATTGAAGACACCATCAAAACACAAACAACTAAGAAAACCAAGTATCAGAAGGATTCTCAGCTGACTTCTACAAGACATCCAAAGAAAAATTAACATAATACTCCTCAAAGTACTCCATGAAATACACAAGGAGGAAACCATCCCAAATTCATTCTATGAAGCTAGTATCACCATGATACCAAAACCAGACAAAGACACGTCAAGGAAAGATAACTTTAGACCAATATCCATGATGAGCATAAATGCAAAAATCCTCAATAAAATTATAGCATATCACATACAGAACCATATTAAAAAGATAGTGCACCATGATCAAGTAGGGTTCAACCCAGGGATGCAGATTGTTCAACATACAGAAATCAATACACATAATTATCACAACAATGGACATAAAGAAAATCATATGATTATCTCAATATGCAGAAAACACTTGACAAAATATAGCACCCCTTCATGTTCAATGCACTAGAAAAACTAGGGATAGTAGGAACATACCTCAACATTGTAACATCTATGTATTCTAAAAGCAAGGCCCACCTCATTCTACATGGAGAAAAAATGAAAGCATTTTCTCTACGAACTGGACAAAAGACAAGGATGCCCTATTTCACCTTTTTATTCAACATCATGTTTGAAATGCCACTCAGAGCAATGAGACAGAAGAAATCAATAAACGGGATAAAAATAGAAAAAAAACTCAAACTATAATTACTTGCTGATGACATGATTCTTGTAAGAACCCAGAAACCACCCTGGACATGGGAAGAGTACTAGAAAAATGGATGTTAGACATTTTTATAAATATCAACTGTTTAGTTTGACCACCTAGAGACTTGTGAGTTAATTTTAAAGACATTTTATTTCTATTAGTTTACCCAATTTAAATTGAACCTTTCTAAATCACATGAATTAAAAGTATTTGGATTCATTTTTAAAAATTTTAATTTTATGCACGCTTATATATAACACAAAAGCAAGGGCCTTGTAATGTTTATCTCCATTGCAATGTAACAGATGTTCAAAAATAACTCTAGAGTTGAATAAAGAACTGATCAAAAATCATTAACCCAGGTAAGTAGGAGCAAAATTGTGAACTCAAAAATATGGCATTTAAGAAAACCAACAGTCCTAGAAGAAAAATGACAATGGCCATTAATTACAGCATGAGAGAGTGAGAAGGAGAAGGGCAGAGAGAAGAGTTGAAAGGGAGAGATAAAGTGTTCTGTGTTGCAGTCCAGGAGAAATTTAAAATGGGCACTTTTTTCCTTTGGGTTTGAGACTGGTCTTCTACTGCACCTTTGGGTTTCCTCCATTTACATTTCAATGTAAGCCTTGACTGAGATCTGAAAGTAGCTGAGATAACAGGTTCTAGCAGAAACTTGATGCCTAAGGCATTTTATCCCCTTTTCCTGGTTAGTAATCAATTCAGGTTTGGATGCAGAAAATTGTGAAACATTGTCTCCCACAACTTTTGAGGAACGGGGCTGCTATATCATACTCCTTACTGTGACATGCCATTGACAGTTGGGCTGGTTACTCCCTCCGCCCCAGTCATCTCCCATAGGGGGACTAGAATATGTGCACGGGAGTTCATGGCAGGAGGACTGGGTGGGGTGGGCATGAGAATGGAAGAAGAAACAGTACGGGGTAAAGGAGATGGAGAAGCAGTGGGCAGAGGGGCCTCTGCCACAGCAGACCAGTATCAGGGTGGTTTGTTAGTTGAGTCAAAGTTGGAGGAGGAGGAGGGATTAAGAGGGAGAGAAGAAGCCAAAGGAGGCATTCAAGTTTGCAGGAAGAGCAAAGAAGTGCAAGAAAGAAAAGACTTGAAGATAAGGACTCGCTTTCCATCTGCCCGCTCACTCACAGAAGCTGTGTGCCATTACATGGCCATTTTGGATTCATTATCTAAAGGGTACACAAACAAATAATTTTTTGATGGTTTTATGCTGGGGGTCAAGCGAAGGGTTCTAAAGTTGTTTAATAGACATTCCATGGGTGAATCTGCTGGAATGGCGAACCCAAATTCCATGGTGGAGACTGATACAGCCGAGTCTATGACCAGGTGTTCCAAGGGCAGTGTAGTTGGCTGGAGACAAGAAGGCAGCACAGTGATGGGGTTGTCACACAAGCATCAGTGTGTGCCAGGCAAAAGCTGAGAGATTTGAGGAGCTGACATCAGGGTTTTTGAGAGTGAGTGTGAACGTGAAGAAGGGCCTCAACTCTGAGAAAGAATCTCCACCATAAAATCAGGAACCCACCCAGCAGATAATACCAACTAAGGGAACCAGCTGTAAGTATAAAAGTCATGGCTGGGGTTACCCCCAACCCTCAGCTGCTTCAAGGGCCTGGGACACTCAATGGTTGCTTCTCAGGTCAGCAAAGGAGTGTTTAATTTGACCTAGGGGAACCTACCTAGGGAACTCACCAATATGAAGTCTGGTGATGAATGCAGAGCAGAGCACAGCAGATTGTCCAGGTGAATGGAAGGTGAGGCTGTGTTCAGGGGGACACTGGGGCATCAGATGGGGTTCCACTTGCTTAAGAGACAGTGGAAGAGCCCATCCAAGTCACAGCATGAATGTAAGAACCCAAAAACCACTCTGGACATGGAAATTCACATAAGAGGGTTTATTAAGCAAACAGAGTGTCTCCCTGCAGGGTAAGAGAGAAAATGAGAGGAAAAGAGAGACAGCAAATAAAAGAGAGTGTGTAAAGCAAGGAGGAGAGAGAAAGAAGCATGAATGTGAGAAGAAGAGAGAGAAAATGATGGGGAATTATCCTTAAGCAGTCGAATTTCATGGGTTAACGGGACCAATAACGGAGAAGGATACTTGCAAGCTGACTGATGAACCAATAGCTAGCTAGGATGTTCACAGACTGACAAGAACTTGGGAGATGGGGGAGCAGGTTCATATTATATTACAATTCTATATTCATAAAATCCAAAAAGTTCATCAGAAATGTTCTAGAAATAATAAGTGAATTCAGCAAAATAGAAGGATATGAAATTAACACCAATAAGTCAATTACACTCCTATACTTCCGTGATGAATCTGCTGAAAAAGAAATTATGAAAAGTACTTTAGTCTAAATAGCCTCAGAGACAATAAAGCTTTTGGTAACTGATCTAACAACAGAGGTAAAAGGCCTCTACAATGAAAACTACAGAACACTAAAGAAAAAAATTGAAGAAGACCTTTGAAGATGTAAAGATCTCCCATATTCTTGTATAGGCAGAATTAACATTGACAATAAGAATGAACTACCAAAAGTATTATACAGAATTTATGCAGTTCCTGTAAAATACCAAAGACATTTTTCATAGAAATAGAAAAGGCAATTATGAAATTTATTTGAATGAAAAGAGAGTCAGAATAGCCAAAGCAATACTCAGTAAGAAAAATGTAGCAGGAAGCATCACAAGATTACAGGACTACAGTAACAAAATTGGCATGACAAGGGTGCCAAAACATAAACCAATGGCACAGAATAGAACACATGGAAAAACCCCACATAAATACAGATTTAGCATACTAGACAAAGGCACCAAAAGCATTCACTGGAAAAAAAATAACTTCTTTAAGAAATGGTGCTGGGAAAACTGGAAATCCATACGTAGCAAAATGAAATTAGAACCCTATCTCTCACCCTGCACAAAAACCAACTCAAAGATGATCAAGGACCTAGGTATTAGAACAGAGACCCTGTGCCTAATACAATTAAAAGTAGGCCCATATCTCTACCATGTCAGCTTAGCAACTGAATTCCATCACAAGACTCCTATAGCACAATAAGCAAATTCAAGAATCAATAAATAGGATGAAATCAACTAAAAAACTTCTTCACAGCAAAAGAAACAAACAATAAATTGAAGCGAGAGCCTACGGAGTGGGAGAAAATCTTTACCACACACACCTCAAAAAGAGCATTAATCTTCAAGGTTATATAGAAAACTCAAAAAACATAACATCAAACAGTCCCCCAAATAACCCAATCAATAAAGGGACTAAGAAATTGAAATAATTAAAGAAGAAATACAATTGAATAAGAGTATATGAAAAAATGTTTAACGTCTCTAGCAATTAATGAAATGCAAAACAAAATTACACTAAGATTCTATCTCACTCCAGTCAGAATGGCAATTGTCAAGAATACCAGTAATAATAAATATTGGCAAGGATGAGACTAAAATTTTTCACTCACTCATTGCTGGTGGGACTGTAATTAGATGTAACCACTCTGAAAAGCAGTATGGAGATTCCTTACAAAAATTGGAATGGAATGAATATTTGGTGGGACTCATCCCACTCCTATGTTTATACCCAAAGAATTTAAAATCAGCATTCTACAGTGGTTCAGACACATCAATATTTATAGGAGTTTGATTCATAATACCTAAACTATGGGCCCAACAGAGGTGCACTTCAACAGATTAAGGGTAAAAAAATTATGGAAAATATACACAATTGAATATTACACAGGCATAAAGAAGAATGAAATTATTGAATTTGCCTGTAAATGGATGGACCTGGAGACTCTCATGCTCAATGAAATGAGGCAATTTCAAAGAAAAAAGGCTGAGTGTTTTCTGATATGTAGATACAAAGTCACAATAAGGGGTGGGTGAAAAGAACAGAGGTACTTTGGATTTTACAGAGTGAAGGAAATGGGTATGGCTGTAGGAAGGATGGTAGAATGACTCAGACTTTATTACCCCATGCAAATATACGATTACATGATCTGTGTAACTGTACATCATGTACAACCAGAAGAATGAGAACTTATACTCCGTTTATTTGTGATGTGTCAAAATGAATTCTACTGTCATGTATAAGAAATTAGAACAAATAAAAAAAGAAAAATTGGAAGGAAACCACATTTGATCCAGTTATCACAGTTCTCCACATGTACTGAAAGGACTTAAAATTGGCATGCTATAGTGATATCAGTCATATCAATGTTTATAGCAGCCCAAGTCACAATATCCAAGCTCTGAAAACAATCTGAGTGTCTTTCAACAGATGAGTGGATAATGAAAATGTGGTACGTATACACTATGGAATATTACTTAGGCATAAAGAAGAATGAAATTATGGCATTTGCCAGTAAATGCATGGAATTGGAGTCTATCATATCAAGAGAAAAAAGCCTATTCCAAAACACCAAAGGCCCAATGTTATTTCTGATATGCAAATGCTAAATCATAATAAGTGGGGGTGGATGGACAGAAGAATAGTAGTTCACTGGATGAGACAAAAGGGAATGAAGGGGAGAGGGGTTGGAAAGAAATAGGAAAGAAAATAGAATGAATCAGACATAATGTTCCTATATGAATACACAACCAGTGTAACTCCATATCTTGTACAACTACAAAAATTGGAAGGTATGCTTTATGTATATATGATTATCTAAATACATTCTATTGTTCTGTGTAACTAAAAAGAGCATAACAATTTTTAAAAATAAAAGGAAAGACAATAGACCTTTCAATGTAATTTAAGATGAACATTTAGGTCAGTCCACCAAAAGTAAGCAAAGCTTCAGGCTAGAAAGGAAGGATTCTTAGTCAGGAGTGCCTGATAACTCACAAAAGAGACTGTCACAGTCACAAGATTTTTTGAGTTATTTTGAGACCTGAAAAATCTTCCTAACTTTTTACATAGGCAGGCCTGACATATGTGTCTGTGCTTGTTACTAGCCCTGCTATTTTTCCCTCATATTGGTCTACAAGATACAATGTGGCACCTCAAAGACCTAACTAACTCTACCAAGAAATCCCTAAGTGACAGATATAAAGGGATCTCTACTAAACACAGTGGTAATTGAAAATTGAAAAGTGCTTAGAAAAACCACTCCAGACATGGGAAACCATGCAAGAGATTTTATTAGGCAGAGGAGCATATCTGCCTTGGAGAGAGAAAGGGGGACGGGGAGGGAGAATGGTGGGGAAGCTTCTCTTTAGTTGAATTTCACCGTTAACATATGATTGGGCCAATTGCTAATGATGAAGTTCGAGGGCTAGGGATCAGATCAATGGTGTTGAGTGCAGGCTGGTGAGTGGACCAATGCTGGTTAGGATCACAGACTGGTGAGCTGGGTTGTAAGATGGGAGGGGGAGGAATAGCTTGAAGTGGAAGAAGCTGGTTGGGGACACACTGGAGTCACACCGCTGACCCTTCACTAGGTTGCTGTAGTAGTCTTCAACCCCAGAACTGATATTCTGCCTGGATCCAAGGCCATCAGTGCTGGAGCAGATGGAGCAACCCTTACCATCATTGCTGTCTGCTTCAGACTTGCCACCATGGCCAGCTCTGGAGGACAGGCCACCATCAACACCTTCCAGGCAGAAGATGAGGTCCCTGTCTGCCATGTTCCAGGAGTGCTGGTTCCAATCAAGGGGTGCACAGCACAGCCAGAGCCACTGGACTAATGCAGTAGCAAAGGTCCTCCTCAGGGTGGGCAGGCATGGTCTCCACTACCAATGGGTGTAAGGATCCAGAGGAGTCAGCAGAGGCTCACAGCCCGGTGCTCCAGGGTGCAGGGTGAGTGGCCCTGAGAGTGTGGAGGAGTGGCCATTGGGCGCATGGGCTGGTGCTCCAGAGAGAAAGTGGGGAGCATGGACCAATCCTGGGGTGCCTGGAACATGAGTATTGGCAACAGAGAGTGGGACTGGGGCAGCTTTACACTGTAGTAATGACAATAGAAAGTTATTCATCAAAACTCAGATCTCATTAGATACCTTATCTATAGCTCATGGGGATATCCATGACATTATAAAAGCTAAATGTGGTGTAAATGTTTCTAACAACTCTGCTAATATTTCTAAAGTCTTGAATGACTTCTGGGCAAAAAACAATGCCTTGTTGGATTTCACTTTAAGTTTTATGAGTTGCTCTATTCATGGTTTTCAAAGACTGACCATTAATACTAATTACTTTTGTGCTAACTGATTGTAAGAAAATGAGGTTTGTTGTCCTATTTGTTGTCCTAGTATGATCCCAGCCCCATGTATACCTCACCCAGTACCCTGCCAGGTGCAGCCATGGACCTCTGGACTCCCTTGATGCTGAATGCCCTTGAGTGCCTATGCCTCACCTTATAGAAAATCATAGTAAATTCTAGGCCATCAAACTATAAACCAATCCCACAAATGGACCCTGACACACCACTGTCTCCCCTTGATGAGATAAGGCAAGATTTCTGTGAATTCCAAATAGGCAGGGACAATAATCCATTATCAGACTGAAGCAGTTATTAGAAGATAAGATGCCTCAGGCACACACAAAAATTGGGGGATCAAGTCTCTCAGGGGGAAATATTAGGTAGGAATTCAGAAACACGATGATGGCAGAGACAGGATATGAGGAAAAAGTCACTGGATCCAAGGGCTCAGGAGGCTGAGACAGGAAGACCTCAGTCACTTCCAAGGCCCTAAGCAACTCAGCAAGACTCTGTCTTGAGATAATAAATAAAAGGGGCTGGGGATGTGACTCAATGGTTAAGGGCCCCTGGGTTCAATCCTCTATACAAAGAGAAAAAAAGTCGCTGAAGAACAACAGGAGATGAGTCCTGTCCCTGTTTACAGTAAATCCCATTACCATGACAACTCTGACCACTGAGGACTTAATCACCGTGACTCTTCCAACACTGGTTTGCTATTTTAAAATGACCAAAGGGGATAAAGTGGGCAGTACTCTAATTAGATTTTCTATAGTAAGCAATGGGGGGAAATTGGACAATATTTTTATCAGTTATCATAATGTAATTAATGCAGGCAAATGAAGTAAGGTCTTCAATCATGTGCATATAGGGAAAAGAACCCCTCCTTGCAGGTCAGCGTAGAAAACACAAATTTCCATAGGTCTGGGTCTTAGGTCCATTCTTGCTTCGTCCACTCCACTCTACGTAACAGAGTCCTACATTCAATTTCCCCTTCAGTAAGTCTGTACTCTGCCTGTTACTTGTGAATGACTTGATCAATTCTTTTTGAAGCATCAAGGACATGGACTCCATCTGGAAACCCTAATGATAAGTTTCTTATTTCTTAATCCTGGGAAGTATAATTTTAGGGTGCTTATTTGGGAGATTTCTCCCTCCCTATGATCGCCCACTGCCCGCGGGGACAATCACAACGCATACGCTCTTCTTGATCACAGGAACCAAAAGAAGTTTATTCCACAAGTCTCAGACTTATATTGAGAACATCAGCCTATCAGAGAGTAGACTACCAGGAAAGTTAGCCTATCAAGAAACAGTCTCCAGGCAGATACCAGGATTGCCTCATGTACAACAGCCAACCAGAGTTACTTCCTAAAACTTGTATATGAGTGCAGCTATGTTTGGCAAGCTGCCAGGTGCCATCTTAGAGATCAGGACACGGTGTGGCTCTGGGGCCCTCAGAGCCCATCCCTGACACCTCCCAGGCAATTTATTACTATTAATACCCTTCTTAGGACTGCTTTACTATATTCTGTACCCGGATATTTAAATATTTCCCCAGGTTTGATGGTTTTTACTTTCTTTCTTCCTCCCTTTCTTTTTTCTTTTTTCCCTTCCTTCCTTCCTTCCTTTCCTCCTTTCTGTGGTAATGAAGTTTGAACTCAGGGCTTCGTGTTTATTAGGCAAGTGTCCTAAGTCTGAGCTATATCTCTATCTCTTAAAAAAATGTTTATAACTTTCAAGACAGGGTCTTGTTAACTTGCCCAGACTCAGGCTGCCATCATAATTGTGGTCCTCTTGCCTCAGTCTCCTGAGTAGCTGGAATTACAGGTATGTGCCACCAAGCTTGGTTTGTTATTATTATTTTTTTCTTTTTAAATGTTTCAGTATTATATTATAATTACTCATGAGAGTGGGGTTAATTTTGAAATATTCAAACATGTTTGTAATATAATTTGCCTCCTTTCAATCCCCAGCACCTCTGGTTTTCCACTCCTTGTCCCTGGCCTTACTGACTTTTTTCTATTCTATTGGTCTTTATTCTAATTATCTATTTTAAAATTGGAGCTTTATAGATATACATTAATGTAGACTATATTGTGAAATGTTCAAACATGTGCATGGCATAATTTGGTCAATTTAATTCTGAAGTTCTCCCCTTTTCATACCTCCTCCCTTCCCTCAATCTCCTTTTTCTGCTCCACTGTTCTTTCTTTTGGGTTCCTGGGATTGCACATTTTAAAAAATCTCTTATTTCTCTCTAAATATGAGAGAGAATACCCTTTGACTTTCCAAGTCTGACTTATTTTACTTAGTAAGATTCTCTCTGGTTTCACCCATTTACCAGTAAATAACATAATTTTATTCTTCTTTTTGGCACAGTGAAGCTCCACTGTGCATATAGTACATTTTATTTAATGAATCATCTCATTGGGCAATGGAGCTGATTCTGTAATTTGGCTGTTGTGAGTTGAGCTTACCTTTTTCCAATTCTTAGAGAAAGAGCTTTAAACTTTCCACAATTGAGCATGACATTTGCAATGAACTTTTTATTCATGACTTTATGACAATGTAAATACCTATGTGTGTAATTTGTTGTGAGTCTTTACCATGAAGGGATATTGAAATATGGAAAATGATTTTTCTGTGCTTTTTGAGATAATTATGTTATTTTGTTATTTTTATTATGATACACCACATTATTTTCATTTTTATTGATCTTTTTGTTG
Source organism: Sciurus niger (assembly GCA_020740815.1). NCBI lineage: Eukaryota > Metazoa > Chordata > Mammalia > Rodentia > Sciuridae > Sciurus > Sciurus niger. Next base: position 450,895 of record JAHUXG010018314.1, read on the forward strand.
TACATGGCAATAGGACTCATGTTGCCATAATCATAAATCATGGGGTGTAATTGGTTCTAATTCAGTCCCCAGTACATCTCCTTTTCCTTACCTCCTTCCTCTCTCTGTTCCCTTTCCTTTACTCCATTGATTTTTCACCATTTAGCTAAGCTGTTTTAAAAATTGGTGTCTCATGGATAAACATAACTTTGAGATTCACTGAGGTATATTCATATATGAACATAAAAAGTTAGGTCAGATTCATTCCACTGACACTCCCCTATGCCTGTCCTACTCCCTTACCTTCATTCTTCTTTGTCTACTTCAATGATCTTTATTCTATTCTCTTTTATTCTTGTCCCCCTTATTTTGGATTTGTTTCCACATGTCAGAGAAAGCATTCAACCTTTGATATTTGGGACTGGCTTATTCCACTCAGCATGTATCTTCAGGTATGTCCATTTGTCAGCAAATATCATAAAGTCATTCTTTTTTATGACAACTAATAATCCATTTTGTATATATACCGCATTTTCTTTATCCATTTATTTGTTGGAGCCTATCTAGATTGGTTCCATAGCTTAGCTATTGTGAATTGTGCTTAGCTATAAACATTGATGTGGCTATGTGACTGTATTATGCTTGTTTTAAATCCTTTTGGAAACATACCAAGTGGTGGGATTTCAGGGTGATATTGTGGTTTCATTCCTAGTTTTTTGAGAAATTTCCCTACTGCTTTCCAAAGTGGTTGCAGTAATTTGTAGTCACTTGCCAATATATGAAAGTATCCTTTTCCCCATTTATTCACCAACATTTACTGTTACTTGTATTCTTCTTACATTTGCTCTTTTTAGTTACACATAACAGTAGAATGTATTTTAGCATATTATACATACATGGAGTATAACCTGCTCTAATTAGGAACCTATTCTCGTGGCTGTACATGATGTAGAGTTACCTTGGTTCTGTGTTCACATACAAGGCAAGGAAAGTTATGTCTGATTACCTCTATTGTACTTCATTTCCCCCTTCCTTCTCCTTTTCATTAAATTCCCTTTGTCTAATCCAATGGACTTCTGTTTTTCCCTTCTCACATTGCCTTGTTGAAGGTTAGCATTCACATATCAGGGAGAACATTGGGCACTTAGATTTTTAGAACTGGTTTATTTCACTTACCATGGTATTCTCCAACTCCATCCATTTACTGGAAAATGCCATAATTTCATTCTTCTTTATGACTTTGTGTATATATACCACATTTATTTATCATTAATCCATTGAAGGACACCTAGGTTAGTTCTGTAGCTTGGATTGTGAATTGATATCAACATTGATGTGACTGTGTAACTGTAGTATGTTGATTTTAAGTCATTTGGGTATAGACGAAGTGGGTGAGTTGGGTCAAATTATGGTTCCAATTCAAGTTTTCTAAGGAATCTCCATACTGCTTTCCAGCATGGTTGCACCAATTTGCAGTCCCACCAGCAATGTAGAAAAGTACCATTCTCCCCAATCCCCATCAATATTTATTTTACATGTATTTTTGATAATTGCCATTCTGACTGGAGTGAGATGGAATCTCAATGTAGTTTTACTTTGTGTATCTAATTACTAGAAATGTGAACATTTTCATATATTTCTTGACCATTCATATTTCTTCTTGTGGGAATAGCCTGTTGAGTTCCTTTGTCCATTTATTGATTTTAGTGGTTTTTTTGTGTTAAATTTTTTGAGTTATTTATATATCTTGGAGAGTAATGCTCTATCTAATGCATAGGTGGTACAGATTTTCCCTCATTCTGAATGCTTTCTCTTCATAGTCATTATTACTTTGCTGTTAAAAAACTTTTTAGCTTGATATCATCCCCTTTATTGAATCTTTATTGTACTTCTTGCACTTAAAAGTCTTGTTATGGAAGTCAGTTACTAAGCCAACATGATGGAGAATTAGGACTAGTTTTACTTCGAGTAGGTGCACAGAGTCTGGTCTAATATCTAGGTACTTGATCCTCTTTGAGTTGAGTTTTGTGCAGGTTGAAAGATAGAGGTTCAATTTCATTTAGCTAGCTATGTACTTCCATTTTTCCCAGCACCATTTGTTGAACTGATTACCTTTACTCAAGAATGTTTATGGTACCTGTCTCTAGTATGAGGAAACTGTATTTATGTTAATGTGTCTCTGTATCTTCTCTTTTGTACCATTGTTCTATGTGTCTGTTTTGGTGCCTATACAATGCCATTTTTGTTACTATAGCCATGTAGTATAAATTAAGGTCTGGTATTTTGATGACCGCTGCTTCACTTTTCTCAAAGAGAATTGCTTTTGCTCTTCTGGGCCTCTTATTTTTCCAAATGAATTTCATGATTGCTTTTTCTATTTCTATGAAGAACATAATTGGGATTTTAATAGAAATTGCATTAAATCTGTATGATGCCTTTGGTAGTATGGCCATTTTGTCAATGTTAATTCTGCCTATTCAAGAGAATGGGAGATGTTCCCATCTTCTAAGGTCTTCTTCAATTTCTTTCTTTAGTGTTTTGTACTTTTCATTGTAGAAGACTTTTACCTCTTTTATTAGATTGATTCCCACTCGTAGAGAACTTAAGAGCAGCTTCTTAGCTCCACCAGTGCCATTGGTTAGGCAGGGTCTCCTTGATGAGGTGACTTCCTTTGGAAGCATTAAGGGATGTCTCCCTTTTTCCATGACCCTCCTCTGCAGCAGATGCACTGAGTGATTTTTCATCCTCTAGTCTCAACAATCTCCTTGATCAGGAGGTTGTGTGACCCAGAGTTGCAGCACTCCTTAGAGAAGTCCTCTTATTCCCTGGGTTCAGGCTGACTGAGGGCAAAAGATCCAAATACTGGTCTATCTTGCCTTCTGTATTTAATTCCAATCTCTAAGTTTGATCTTAATCATCCAGCAAGCCAGTCTCATCAGTCATAAAGTAAGAGTACTGGGCTTTAACTTCAATGTCCATAACTTTACAGTTAATTACCCTTTTATCTAACTGGAGTCTGCATTAGTACTGGACGTTACCATTATCTGTTCTGTTATCTGTTACCACTATCTGTTAGGTGATGGCTTATTATCACCAGTTACCTAGGTTGCGTGTTCTTGAAGCACCTACTTCTGCAAAACATTAACAGGTAACAGTTTTACAAAATGAAATTAGCAAGAGTAAAAATATATTCTGCTTGTATAATAGCTATTTTGAATTTTGACTGAGAACCACATTATATCCCCTATTTGAGATCACACTACTTTTCAACAAGAATCAATCTTTTGACTATAACTTTAAATAAGCTGAAGTCTGACTAACAAATAAATAAGGTGGAGTCACTCTAACATGCAGTAAGGTGGGAAGCAGAGCCTTATCTCAGGTAAGGCATGGCCCTTTACAGATCTTAAGTGTTCTAATTCTGATGTTGATCTTTGCTTCTTCCTTAAATATCATTAAGTAGTTTACATATACTGTTTCCTGAGTCCATATAAACTTTAAATTAACACAATTTAACATTGTATCTAAAACATGAATCAAAAAAGGCTGAGAGAGCTTTTAACTTTCCTTTTGTATGTCAAAGTGGCAAAATGTCTTCATGTTTCACAATATTAACCTTTAAACAAGTCAGGCTCTACCTTTTATAATTACATTTATATTTGAAGTTCTTTATCTCAGTGTAAAAAGTAACAAATTTTACACGTACCCCATTGATAGCAGGTCCTATAATAGAACATTAAATGATAGAAATAAATCCCCAATTAAAATTTACTCTTTATAAGTTTAAGATTACCATTACAGACAAGTTTAATCTGGAGAATAGCAGAGCTTAATAAATTCCTTGCTTTAAAAACTTGTGTACCTGAAAAATATGAACACATTTCATATACAACTAGTGACCTTTTCACAATTACCTTGACACTTTTATCTTACCAAACGTTTTTAAAGAAAAATGTAGGCTCTGTAACATAGTACAATACTCTAACAGTTGTTTAACCATAATTGTATAAACCCCAATTTTTAAGACTAATTGTTCTAAAGAATAAAACTTAATAGACACAAAGCTAAGAGTAAATTAGTGTTTTAAATCCTTGTCATTTTACCATGTCATTTTACCATACAGATTAAACTTTGGTTTATATCAGAACATTAGTATTTCATCTTAGGGAAAACCTTAAATAGCTTTAGCTGTCTCACATACATACAACCGACTTAGTTACACACAAGCTTGTTGAAACTCCCCCTTTACTTACACATAGACTTTCTTAGCACTTACTTAGACCCTCATGTATTTCATCACACAAGCACTTTCTTACCCAGAAACATTTCCTTTTCCCTTTTACTAAATACATTTTCATACCCAGAACCTTTTATTTTCTCCTTCCTATCTGTTGACCCCTTTTTGTTCACATTCTGAAACAACTCATGACATTTCTGAACTTAGATAAATTACTCTATTTTAATAAGATTAAAAATTTTGTTGTTTATAGTACTCTAATTGAAACACAGTTGAAACTTTTGGGACCCTTTGTATATAGAATTGCACTTGTTAGGACATAACTCTTAGTAACCTTGTTTTTAGGTTAGTGATGACACAAAGCAAGTTTAAACCCTTTTATTTACCAACCTATGAAAACACCAATAATGTTTAAGTATGATACCCCATGGAATTTAAGGAGTTAAGAGTACTTGATGTTATTTAACAATTAGCATTTTAACTTTGTAAATTAATCAGATGTCTCTACAAACACATTTGAGTAATCCCATACATGTTAACTCTAATTCACTTGTTCTGTAAAAACCAAGAAATCAGACAAGTGTCCTGAACAGTATTTGCTGTCTCTTTCCTGTTGAAGAAAAGTCCTAGAAACAATTGATATTAGACATTTTATTAACATCAATGTTTTATTAGCTTGACCACCTAGAGACTTGCGAGTTATTTTCAAAGACATTTTACTTTCATTAGTTTACCCAATTTGAATTGAACCTTTAAATCACGTAAATTAAAAGTATTTGGATCCATTTTCAAATTTTAATTTTAGGAGCGCTCAGTTTTGATACAGACAAAACATGACACCAGACAGCATGACATACAAATAACACAAAATCAAAGGCCTTGTAACTTTATAGGTGAATCTCCATTGCAATGTAACAGATGTTCAAAAACTCTAGTTGAATAAAAAATAGAACTGATCAAAAAAATCATGAGCTCAAAAAAAAAATTAAAAAAAAAACAAGAGTCCTGGAAAAATGATACGGCTGTTAATTACTTTAGTAAGGCACCATAAAATTTACTTTTGCTGGAGTTTAGGTAAGGCTCTTTTTTACCTTTTTTTCCTTGGGTTTGAGACCGGTCTCCTACTGAGCCTTTAGGCTTCCTATTTACATTTCAATGTAAGCCTTGACTGAGATCTGGAAGGACCTAACAGGTTTTAACAGAAACTTTGTGCTTAGGACATTTTAGTCATTTCATTAGGACAGGTTGGATGTCAAAGAAAATTATGAGACCTTATTTTCTATTACTTTTGAGAATGAAGCTACTATGCTAAGCTCCTCATTGAGATATGCCATTGGTTACTGAGCTGTCTATGGTTCCTTATCCAGGATTTATTTTCCCCCTTTGTGACAAACAGGTTAAATCTTGCTTCATAGGTAAACTGAGGACAGGAGCTTGAAGTAAGGCCCCTTCCTGGGGCAGAATATTGTCCCATGGTGACTATTTCCTGTAGTATTGAACCTGTTGATGATGTAATTAAGCTTTATTTTTTGAGATCTTTTAATTCCTATTAGCTAAGAAGTTTAGGAGTTCTGCAATGACCTTTTGATATTTCTCCTGGGTGGAGGCACATAAAAGATATACTTTACTTACTGGAGAACAATCACAGAATGTTTTATCTCTGAATTTTGTTAAGTCCTTAGCTAAGGTTTGTCCAGAACAGGTGAGGGCCATCTAAATCCTGAGGCAATACTGTCTAGGTTAGTTGAGATACAGTATCTGGTTTTTCAAAGGCAAACAAATTGCTATTCAGAGTCTAGCATAAACAGGAAAAGCCATCTTTTAAATCTAACTTAGTAAACCAAGCAGCAGTTGGAATCCAAGATAAAAGTGTATGGATTAAGAACTACAGGATGGGGGAAATTACTGCCTCATTATTCTAAGGTCTTGGACTAGGCAATTTGCTTTTTAACTCCTAAAATGAGCAAATTGTTGCAAGGCGTTAAAAGTTTCTATCAGTTTGAATGATCTTTAATAAGTCATTTTTCTTGCCTATATGTTCCTTTTTCTTTCTTTTTGATGTCTATTAAAAGTGGAAGATGCAAGCTAGAGAAGATCATCTGAGGATTGATCAGGGCCACGTGCCAATTTTGAAATTTCCTCTAAATATTTGGGGCTGACTAAATGATAAATTTATACTTTAAAAGTAGGTGGCCCTTTATGGATTCAGGATTCAGAGTGGTGTGCTTTCTTATTGCTTTCCTAAGTCTCTCCATGAAAATAGCAGGACTTTCCTGAAGGCTGCATAATAGTTTTTTTTAGGCATCCTACTCATTATTCAAATCCCAGTTAGGATGGTTTCTGGGAATTGCCTGTTCTCTAGATGGTCAATAGTATAATTTTCCAGGTGAAGTCAAACACCTGGCTTAAGTTTTGAAACATCTCAATATTTATTAGGATCCTCCAAAAGCCTCCTTAAATTTTTGTCTATCTTAAGTTGGGAGGGTTCCCTCAATTTTCCTCCCTTAGTGGGCGATTCCTCAAGACTTTCTCCTCTCATGGTAGAGATTATTGCTGTCAAGCATGGTAACATATGAAAGGCACTTTTCTTGATCACTTGCAATTTAGCAGTATGCAGGCTAGTGGTGAACCTGGCAATACTGTTGAGAGAGAAGCTCCCTTCTGAGAAGTATTAGGGACGTCTCCCTAACTGAGCTTCCTGAAAAACTGACGGTCCAGAAAAAACCGTCTCTCACTACCTGGCTTTGCCAAAGTTATTTCTGGCCTTCTTTGGCAAAGTGCTAGGGTCCTAGTTTGCCCTGTGCTACAGACCCTGGGATGATTCAGACTTAAGGGCATTACTGCTTTCCTCCTGCCACTATAAACTCCTAATTATGAAAAGCGATGACAAAAGTAAAAAGTGTGCCTTTTGCCTATCTTTTTGCCCTGTAGACTAAAGGAATCTCCAGAGGGTGAGGGGACATCTATTGGTTGTTAGGCGTATAACGCCCTTTGCTTGGAGGGTCTCACGGGAGGGGTTCTTAAATGCCTCCCTCTTGCAGCTTAAAGAGAACACCATGAGCACATTTAAGCACAGAACAGTAACGGGAGACTCTAGTGTCTAGACTAGTGAAGGCTAACTATGTGAACAAAGGGAACCTGGGCATTTTCATACTACTCATCCCAGGCCTTAATCCTACAGTCTGAATTCCTAATGTCTGACCGGCAAGGGAGGGGGAGCATCCAGGAGGGAGTGGATGTGTGGGAGTATTGTGCACTGTATGGCCCACACAGAGGCAAAGGTAATTGACACTTTCCTTCAGTGCCATTGTCTACCGATCACTCTGGATACCCCTCAGGGCTGTCGGGAGGGGGAGTCTGGAGAAGGAACCTTTGGGGTCAACCCGAGAGAAGCCCGGGTCGAGAACCCCACAGTTGCTCCAACCTTTCCTCCACCTCCATGCATCCTGGGCAGATCAGGACTAGGGACACTGTGTACTTGCGGCAATTGCACTCCAGGCCTGAACAGAAAAGTAGGAAACAGCTTCGGCACAGTCCAACATGCGTACAGAGCAGGTGATTGGAACTTGCCTGGGCCGGGAAACCTCTCACCCAAGTCTTAAGAATGGCGGCTGCACTAACTGCATTTAAGTAGCCGATGGGTGCCCATTTTTTGCCCTCCAAAAATAAAGAGACAGCAGAAAGAAAGATGCACCTCAAACAGATGTGGGGTGCGTGGAGAGAGAAGCTTACTTACCTTGGTGTAAATCTCGGTGGGACCTCCAAATCTGATACCGCCATTTACTGGTGACGAGTTCTGCTCCTTCTAATGTTGAAGATTGAACACTAGAGAAGCATGCCAAGGCAAGCACATTAAGCAGGTTTTATTTAAAGGGAATAATACAGACTTCTCCTGGCAGGGAGAAGGGGGCCATGGCTGATGTTCTAAAAGTCCCCAGAAGTGAGCGCACCCTTCATCTTTTATAGGTTAAAGTCTCTTTTGTTTTCCAGTTTTCTCCCCCCTTCTCTCTCTCTCCTTCCTGCCTATGTGACTAGGCCTGGTTTTGCATAAGCCATGGGCAGGGGGAGGGCCAAGGTGATTCAGGCAGGCAAGGGCCCAGGGGGCATTAATTAGCAGCTCCTTGCTTGCAGTCCTTGATAAAGGCAGGTAAATTTGGTAATCAATGGGCTCCAGAGATCCTTGACATTCCATTGTTCCAGGGGCAGTCTCCAACTTCCAAAGACAGATGGCTTCATGGCTTCATTTCCTCGAATTGACCCAATTTCCTATTTCTACACTAACTACCTGTCCTTAATTCTGGCTTCAGTTCTCTCCTCTTATCTCTCCTTCCTGCCTATTTAACTAGGCCTGGTTTTGCAGGTGAGATGCATAAAGTGAGAAGTGAATGGCAGGGGGAGGGTCAAAGTGATTCAGCAAGGTAAACGTCCAGGGGTACTAATTAGCAGCTCCTTGTCTGTAGTCCTTGATAAGGACAGGTAAATCTGGTAATCAATGGGCTCCAGAGATCATTGACATTCCATCCTCCCAGGGGAAGTCTCCAACTTCCAGAGGCAGATGGCTTTCATGGCCTCCATTTCCTCCATTTGACCCAATCCCTATTTCTACACTAACTGCCTGTCCCCAATTCTGGCTTCATTCCCCTTTTTGCTTAGGGAATTCTTTACTGCTGTAAGGAAAGGGAGCAATGACTGCTCTGGCTGCTTCAAGCTGGAAGAGGGCAGCATGGGGCAAGCAGTTTGGAGTTCTACTTTACAAATTGGGTCAATCAAGGGGTTCATGGTAGAAGTCTAGTTGGGGAAGAGCAGGTGGTAAAGGCGTCTGGGGGTGGGTGCTTCTATGAGAGTGAAACAAAAAGACGTGAGTATTGAAATGAGATTGATACAAAATAAATGTTGCAGCATATGGAACAAATAATGAATATAATGAAGATGATAGAAGTCAATAATCTATCACCAGGAGGTAGTGGAAGAACTAAGAAGTTTTTCCCATACCAAGGCCTGACAAAGTCTGGAGGGGACAAGGACTTTATTTGGGAACCTTAACATTGTCCAAGTTTTGAGGAATGTAAACACAACATTTAACTATTAATTTCATTAATATCCCCAGAAAATATAGCTAAACTACTTAATGTCATCTGATTTTTGTAAAATATCCTTTTATTGGTATGACCTGTGTTTACTAGAGATCTCTATATTTCAGTAACTTAGGGCTAGATAATCCTACTAGCAAACATAGATTTAAGCCTACCTGTGTAGCTTAGGAAGATCTGTAGACCTTAAACTGACTAAAAATTTCTGTCTCTGGAAGTTTCTCTTGATAGTTATTGGGCACATTTGCCTAAGAATATCTCCTTTGTAGCTTCCAGTCTTTATTCTAGTGGGCTAACACAAGTATATTTTTCAAGTTACATTTAACTATTGTTTCTTTTAAATGCCCAAGAATGGCTGTTTTGGTTTTAACTCTTTTGCTAGATTTAAGATCAACCTGGTCAAATTGACTTGTTCCTGTCTTGTTAAGAGTCAGCTGACTTACCACAGGAGTCACTCATGAGGACCTCGAGAGCATCTTCTTAGTTCCTTTAGTGCCATTTGTGAGGTGGGGTCTCCTTGAAAGATGACTTCCCTTGGAAGCATCAGGGATGTCTCCCTTTTCCTATGATCCTCTTCCGCAGCAGGTACACTGATTGACTTTTCATGCTCCAGTGGTATCCTCAATCTCACTGATCAGGAGGTCCTGTGACCCAGAATTGCAAACCTCCTTAGAGAAGTTCTCTCATTCCCTGGGTTCAGGATGACTCTGAGGTCAAAGCCAAATACTGATTTTTCTTGGTCTCTGTATTAAACTTAATCTCTAAGTTTGATCTTAACCATCCAGCAAGCCAGTCTCATCAGTCATAAAGTAAGAGTAATGGGTTTTAACTTCAATGTCTATAACCTTACAGTTATTTACCCTTTAGTTTATGTGGAGTCTGTATTAGTACTGGAAATTACCATTATATAGTATCTGTTATGTAGGAAATGGCTTATTATCATGTTACCTAGGTTGTGTGTTCTTGAAGCAGTACCTCTGCAAAACTAACAGGTAACTGTTTTACAAAATGAAATTAGGAATAGTAAAATATATTCAGCTTGTATAATAACTATCTTGAGTTTTGGCTGAGCATTTTGGCTTTACATTATATCCCATGTTTGAGATCACAGTAATTTTATAACAAGAACCAATCTTCTGACTATAGCTTTAAATAAGCTGAAGTGTGGCTTATTTTGGGGTCACTCTAACATGCAGCAAGGTGGGAGGCAGAGCCTTATCTCATGTAAGGCTGGGCTCTTCACAAATCTTAAGGGTTCTAATTCTGATGCTGATTTTTTACTTCCTTAAATATCATTTTAAGTTGACACATATTGTTTCCTGAGTCTATATGAACATTAATTAACACAATTTAACATTATATCCAAAATACAAATAAAAGAAAGACTGAGAGAGCTTTTAACTTTTCTTTTGTGTGGCAAAGTGGCAAAATGTTTTTTTTATGTTTCACAAGATTAACCTTTAAACAAATCAGACTCTCACTAACTTTTAGAAATACATTCTCATTTAAAATATTTTATCTCAGTGTAAAAAGTAATAAACTGTACATATAGCCTGCTGATAACAGGTCCTGTAATAGAGCATTAAAAGATAGAAACAAATCTCCAATAAAATTTACTCTTTATAAGTTTAAAATTACCATTACAGATAAGCTTAATTTCGAGAATAGCAGCTTGATAAATTTCCTGCTTTAAAGACTTGTATACCTGGAAGAAATGAGCACATTTAATAAATAAATAATGGTTATTCCAATTACCTTGATACTTTTATATTAACCAAAGTTAGTTTTTAAAGAAGACTTTAGACTTTGTAAATCAGTACAATACTCTGTTGTTGTTTAATCATAATTTTATAAACCACAATTTTTAAGACTAATTGTTCTAAAGAATAAAACTCAACAGACATAATGTTAAGAGTAAATTAGTGTTTCTAAGAAATCCTTGTCATTTTACCATATAGATTAAACTTTCGTTTATATCATTACATTAGTATTTGACCTTAGGAAAAACCTTAAATAGTTTTAACTGATTGTCTCCCATACATATAACCAACTGAGTTACACACAAACTTGTTGAAATTTGTCCTTTACTTACACACAGAATTTCTTAGCACTTACTTAGACCCTCATGTTTACCAGATAAGCATTTTCTTACCCAGGAACATTTGGTTCTTCAACATATTTTCATATCTAGAACCTTTTATTTTCTTTTTCCCATCTGTTGACGCCTTGTTGTTCACATCCTGAAACAACTCTTATGAAACTTAAACTTCTGAATTTAGATGAATTACTCCATTTTAATAAGATTAAACATTTTGCTATTTATAGTACTCTAATTGAAACACAGTTTAAACTTTTGGAGACCTTTGTATATAGAATTCTACCTGTTAGGACTTAACTCTTAGTTACATTGTTTTTAGTGATGACACAAAGCAATTTTAAACCCTTTTTATTCACCAATCTGTAGATGTTCGGAGATGGGGTTCACTGAGGGTGAGGGCGAATAATGCCTACCTTACCTAGCCTTATCCAGCGCACTTACTCCGGCGTCGGAGATTGAGCTCTTATTTAGGGTTGCACAGGACATATATAGGCACATTATCCAATCAGGTTAACACTCTTGTTAAAGTATAGCAGAGTCAGCCTATAGGTGATCTATATGTTGACGGTTGAGGTAATGTAAACAAACCAAGCATGCCTGAGCATTCTGCCCAGCAACAGGTCTGAGACAAAGGGCTGGGGGAATGGCAAGCTCCTACACACATCATGAGGCAAGGCAGTGCGGGCAAGCTCACATCACAGCTTTCTGGAATGCATGACAGGGTGAGGCCTCCCCTCACCTTGTAGCTCAGCCTCAACAGCTGCAAAGTTCTTCATTCCATGGCGAGACTTTCGCACTCCCCTAATCGCGCTCCCCGCCCGCAGAGAGACATGACACCTGGTTCTTTTCAGCTCTTTATTGCGCGCACCCCCTTCCTCTTTGTTCTTTCTTTGTTCTCTCCCTGAGGAACTTACACTCCAATATATACATTACTGCAACCAATCAGCATTTTAGCACGAGGGGAGAGCATGAACAGATACAGGCAGTAAATGCAGACATGCAGTGATCATGCACTGTCCACGAGAAACCTCAACCAATCCCTGGAACTTCCTCAAAATGATGTCAATTGTTTGCGCAAAATCCAGCCGCACTGGCAGCCTGCCAAGCGCCATCTTAGCCTTACCACACCTAGGGCCAGGGGTCCCGGACACCCCGACAGTTCCCCCCTTTTTATTATAAAATTAAGGCTCAGGACCGTGCCTGTCTTACGCGGAGTGGTCAACCACCGTCCTTACCCGTCATTGGATAACTGTAGAGCATGCTACAGCTCGTCTTAGGTCGGTACAGGATCACCTCCTTCCTTACCCGTATGACTACCGGTCCAGCATCGTGAGCCATACTTGTGGGGAACTGCCGGCCTCTAGGGCGGTCATGGCCTGATGGAAGATGATGCGATCTCTAGCATAATCTTGGCGCATGCACATGATAAAGCACGTGAGGAAGATAACAGTAATAACCATGAGGATAAATAAAGCTCCCATTCCTGCCCATTGCTTTACAAAGCTGAAAGAAGAGGATATCCAACTTAGCACTTCAGACATTGGCGCTATATCGACTCTAGTAGCGTTAAGGCTAACAATTTGAGATCTAAGAATAGCAGTAAGATTATCAAATTCATAAGACCAGTTGGTACGAAGCTGAACAGATAAGATTCTAGACAAGTTTGCTGCATAGCTGAAGTTATGGTAAGCTATAGGTGTAACGCACAGTCCCGTCAGATGATAAATACATCCCACATTTAACAGTTCCTGTAAAATGTCCATTTGTTCTTGAAGTAAGTCCACTCGCTGGTTTACAAGAAGAATCCCTGCTTTTAGGTGTTGATCCACTGCTTGCTGAGTGGATAAAGCAGTAGCAGTCTGTTGAACCACATTATTGAGTGTAGCTGCAGACTGTACTGACGCAGTTAAGGCTATAGCTGCTGCAGTGGCTGCTACCGCTGATGCAACTATGGCGGTAATGACTGCCGCGGTGATTCCAAAGTCCCTCTTATTTCTGGAAAGCAATACCGGCAATTCATCATCTGTAACAGAGACTGGCATAGGCAAGAAGGTAGGAATACGCATAATGACAGCTCGGTAATATTTGGTTGCGTTCCAACACTGAGAAAGATAGCAGTTAGTTTCAGAGCAGTTGAGGGTTGTGCCATTAAGAACATTAGTTAATAGGAACATAAAAGGAGAGTAAACACACACAGGAGTGGAATACAACGTCACAGTATTGTTACAAGCTATATTGCTGGCCTGGGAAGGGCCTGTGCCAGTATCATCTGAAGTGTGATTCCAATAACAGGCCTTAAATGAACCCCCTTGCAAAGCAAACAAAGGTTGAAGATTAGTATATCCTGCTTGGGAGGTAAATAGGAAACAATTATCAAAAGGATTTATCCGTAGAGAACTAGGGCAAAAGCCAAAGTAGATGAGGTTATTGATAAAATTGTACACAGATCGTTGGTATGTAAAGTTTGGGGTGAAATAAAATCCATGTTGAATAGGAGCTGCTCTTTGAGCATGTTGACAACCTGTCCAAACGGGAGGATAGAGAATTTGGGATCACAGGGAGGAAAAATGCGAGGTGTACGAAATCCAGTAGATGGCAGTTTCAGTCGCTTTGGAATTAATCCTTCAAGAAAGGCAACTTGCCCTGAAGTAGTAATCTTACCTGTCCCTGTAACTTTACCCTGGGGTATAGTCATACTTTCTTGGAAACCATTCCCTTTAGTAGGCTGTCTTGAAAACAACCCTTGCACTTCACGCTGCAATTGAATGCAAGGCCCAAGAGAAGCGTCATTAACAAATTTGTTATTGGTGGAGATATCAAAGCAAAGGGTACCTGCCTGGCAGAAAAAGGGTAGAAAAATTATAAGGTTCTTCCTTGGAATCCATGATGACAGTTGGCAATCCAGTCCTAGGTTCTGTAGAAAACAAAGGTGGGAGGGTAGAGGAGGTGTTAGTTAGCGGCAAAGGATATGGCCAAGCTTTAACTATTGCCCATAGGTCTTGAGTCTGCACCGGTGTCCATGTCATCATCAATAGGGCGCTTATCAGCATGATGTTCTTCATTGTTGTTTTGATGCACCAGTCTCGTCAACCTTTCAGGTATCCAGATCGGTGTTTGCTGATCCTGTGGGAAAACACAGACCCTCGGACCCACCGAAGAACTGGATCTGGGCCTTTCCATATTCCTGTAAGAATATCTTTCCATTTTACCCACACTTGAGTGCTTGCAGGATTAACATGCCTTTCTGCAGCCGTGCTTCCATTCTTATCCACATTTAAAAAAATTTAAAATAAAGAGTACTAAATTTAGTTTGTCTTTAGGTGCTCTAAAGTCAGCACCCATTCCCCCTTTTTGTTTTATTAAACAATTTTTTAACGTTAAATGAGTGTGCTCCACTATCCCTTGTCCTTGAGGATTATAAGGAATTCCTGTGATGAGTTGTATACCAAAATTTTGTGTAAATTGAAGAAAACTTTTAGATGTGTAAGCCGGCCCATTATCAGTTTTAATGATTTTTGGAACGCCCCAGGCTGCAAATGCTTGTAAGCAATGTTGTACAACATCTTTAACCTTTTCTCCAGTGTGAGCAGAGGCCATAATTACTCCTGAAGCGGTATCTACTGAAACATGAATATACTTAAGGTTTCCAAATTCTGAAAAATGAGTAACATCCATTTGCCAAATATGATTAGGTAACAGTCCCTTGGGATTTACTCCAACAGACTGTACTGGTAATACAGGAGCACAATGTTGACATGTTTTAACAATTTGTCTAGCAACATCT